>JABBWD010000510.1:0-11953 GCA_016628565.1 Suillus placidus
CCAATCAGCACAGCAGTTCGTCGACGCAGGAACAGCGGAACTTCCCACTATGGGGATCCTACCAAGCTCACACCCAATGAATGAAACACTTGAAGATGCATGCCAAGAAGCTGTGTGAAGACAATGAAGTTCCAACCGGAGAAGTCATGAGTTTCATCGATG
The DNA here is from genome assembly GCA_016628565.1 of Suillus placidus. Classification (NCBI taxonomy): domain Eukaryota; kingdom Fungi; phylum Basidiomycota; class Agaricomycetes; order Boletales; family Suillaceae; genus Suillus; species Suillus placidus. Next base: position 163 of record JABBWD010000510.1, read on the forward strand.
TAATAAGTTTTCATCGAACTGTCGGTGTTGCTGTGTTGGCTGACTCGGACTTGATGCAGTCTGGCGATATTTTCTATATGGTCGTAGACCTGAAGGTTACCCTCATCAACTTTGCGAGGGAAACAACGCGAAGAGGATGCAGGAATTGAAGGATACCTTGGAATCGAAGGACTTTGAGGTGACGATAGTACTTTTTATTCTGCATTATTCTAGACTAACTTGGACCGGAAGAATGGGCTATACAACCATTTGTTTGCATGCATGCTGTCGCCAAATATCACAGCATATGTCACTGATACTCAGCTTCATATAATGGTATAGCTCTAATGTCCGCTGTTCTGAGTCAACGCCACTAAATTATTTCAGGACTTCATTACCAGTCATTGCGATGTCTTCAAAATCCCTCCTGGCATGCTTGAGGATGTCGAACTCAGAGCTCAGCTGGGCAAATCAGTCACAAAGCTACTTACAGGTATTTGTAGTGCCATCAAGACCACCGTGAGTCTTGCTACTTTTTTGACGCAACCTCAATTACAATTATTGCTGTGTAGCTCACCACGTCAGTTGTCAAGCGCACAAGCATTGCTGATGTGACCAGGGCGCTTGCACGCAGCGGGTCTGGCATGGAAGTTGATTCTACACATTGGAACAGGATTGCGCTACTTGTAAGTGATACTACATGTATCTCTCTATTAACGTTAACACTCGTTTGTACGGGGACCGCGGCGTCTTTTGCGAATTTTTCTCATCGGCATCAGCGATTACAAGAGTGCTTCCATCAAAGAATTATTTTCCCCTTACCTTATTCCATTGCTTAAGCAGGATATGCGGGACAAAGTCAAATGCGAACTGGGTGTCAACATTGAACGGCTTGAGGGTGACTTATTTGATGATAATTACGCGCCTGGGTCCAACAACGAGGCCTCCCCAGAAACTCCAGCAAATGACAATCGTGCGCCCAGTGCTAGGAGGAATGAGAATGGTGCCGACATGGATGATGAAGAGCTCGAGGACCAAAGTGGAGTGCGGCTGGGTGATGGGGATGCTCACGGAGAGGATGAGGAGTTGAATGCACCCGGGAACAATGTTGAAAATGGAGATGACCCACTCGACTCCGGATTCGGACTGGTTGAAGGTATTCCAGCATGGTACAACAATACCATCAGATTCTGGAACCTTGTTGACCACTCGCTCTTAATCATGTGCCAAATGTCTAAGGAATCCTCCTCGACCCCCGCCGAGCAAGATAAGGAGTTGCAGAAGTACATATTTGTTGGCTCATGCAGTTATAGAAACTGATTTTCAGTTAGGTTGTTCATTGAAATCTTCCAAGCTGATCTCGCCGAGTTTCCTGGTGGCAAGAAGCTCTCGAAGTTAATTTTGAAGACGAATCCTCATTGGCAGACTGCTATTCAGAACGAACTCATTTGGAACATCTAAGATTTTACATGTTTTCGCCGCTCCTGCACTGCATCCCTCATTTTAATCATACCTGTCATTTTTGCTGCCCCTACATCCTTCATTTTAATCGCACCTGTCATTTTTGCCACCCCTGCACTGCATCCCTCGTTTAATCATACCTGTTATTATTTGATACAAGAATAATACATTTGTCGCGCTTTCTCAATGGTGCGAATATGGGCATGAAAAATATTCAGGTAGTACCGATACAGCATGTTAATAAGTATACACTCTACATATGCTCAAGTGACATACGTATGCCAGAAGTATATAGCTTGTACATCGGCCAACCAGTATATTACCAATACCTAGGTCTCAGTATATGATCTATGTTGTCAACCAGCATAATTCCAGTGCTAGGTCTCAGTACATAATGTGTACCCGAAAGCAGCCGATGGATTTATACCCTACCAGCATCGCTATCACACTCGGACATCACTGACATTATGTCAGCCTATGAATCTATCAAAATTGTATTATATAATTATATATAATACACGCGACGAAAGTTGATGTGTGGAGATCAGACCAACATAAGATCTATAACCCTATTTTTAGACATAGATTCTATGATTTTTCCGATTGGCCATGTAACCTGATTAGAATGTCACAAACATTTGGTGCGAATCTCAAGGTTCGCGCCACATTCATTTCGTATAATCTCTTTTTTTCCCCAGTGTATATTATTTAGATTCGCCATCACTAGGTACTATATGAAGCACATAGCTGTAGCTTGACTATAGCTACACTAATATCGAAGCTGCTCCTCCTGCCCCAGCCTAATTTGGACTGGGTTTAGGGTTAGGATTTTTTTGCATCAATTTGGCGCCTGCACAAATGTAGCGGCGACTAAGTGATGTGCACCATAGAATATTCCCGCTGCTTTATGGAGTGGCTCGAGTCGAAGTGGAGCCCAGGTGGAGCTCAGACAGGAGAGTCACGCGAATTGCTTCCGCGGGATCAACCGTCTCGTACTTACATATGTTAGATATGCCAAACTTGCAGGCGCTACCAACTTGCGCGGGAAATTCCGATACATGTACAGTTGCTTAGCTAGTCTGCAAGCTGCGGCAGGGTTCACGACTTCATTCCTGTTCGCGAATCGACCAAGAACATGCTGGAATTTGCGCTGGCCATACTACCTGCATATACTTATAGGCGGTGCGAGCTGGTGTTTGGAATTTTCTGGCATACCACCTCGCAATTTGCAAAACGTTGAAGGAAAAGTAAGATTGTTCTGACTGAAATTTTGTCCAGACTCAATGGATAACTGCGCTGCACAGGTCCCCCATGTCAATGCTATCGGATCCCCTGGTAGATGTTACGTCTAGAAGCCCCGCCACTCTCGTTGAGCGGTGTTGTGCCTGCATCGACCAAGACCTTGTTGCATTAGGAGAGTCTATGCGCGTCCTTCGTTCTCGCCGGAATGGTCTCGCCCGTATATCTTGTCTTCCGCCTGAGATTCTCGTGACTGTCTTCAGACATTTCGAGAGCTCCGAGAATCATACCAGCACATCCCCCCGTCCCCGTGCCCCTATTTGTCTGATACTTACACATGTCTGCAAGCACTGGCGCCAACTAGCTCTCGATTGTCCAACCCTTTGGACGTCTATCAGCTGCGTCTCTCCTCGTTGGCTAGGCGTCATGCTTGAAAGGTCGAAGGATGCTCATTTGGTTGCCACATATCATGCACCGGTCTCACTACGAGATTGCTTGGAGCCAGTTCTTTCGCATCTGCCTCGAATCAAAGTCCTCAGAATTTGCTCAGTTTCATCGGATGTCGATCGCATTGTGGAATTGTTATCATCACAGCCAGCACCATCTCTCCAAATATTCGAATTCACGGTCATAGGGAATGTCCATCATTCACTGACGCCCATATCAGACACCATCTTTCAAGGACAGGTACCCCTACTTAAGACCGTTGAGCTTGTGTTGTGCAGCTTGAGCTGGACATGGAGCATTTTCAGCGGGCTTCGATCTCTAAGTGTGAGAGGAACAACAGGCGCCCTTCCTACTCCGGCGCAGCTCCTGTCAACTCTGAGGTATATGCCTGACTTGGAGCAGCTTACACTTCAGTGGCTGTCCACGACTTTCGGGGACACAGAGCTCTGCGATAAGGTGCCGCTCACCCGGTTGAAAAGTATAGCGCTAGACATTGGCACCACCCAAAGCGTTGTCTCTCTCTTCGAACATCTAGTCCTTCCGACCGGCGTTAAGGTCGCTCTACACGTCTCACAAGTTGAAGGCTCTCAAAACTTTTCTGATATATTTTCTGCCATGGTCCATAGGGCTTCTGAAGGACCTAGTCCCGTTGTTCGGTCCCTGCGCGCCATCCGCATTTCGAACAATGGTTTTATTGTCCAGTTTAGCACAGCAATGGCGTTCAAATCTCATCATTATTATTCCTGGAACCCTGCTGATGATGACATGGACATACCACTCTCGATTCAATTTACATGCAACCCACTCGCTCATGTTCAGCCGACCATCATATTTGAATTATGTCGAATCGCCTCGCAGGGCAGGATTCACAGCATGTTTCTCGAGTTATTATATGATGTCCCAGAAATTTTCTGGCTCACTGGGTCGGCCGGCCTTCTGGATCTCCAAGTTATCCATCTCAGCAGGAACTCCATTCGTGGCTTGATTGAGGCGCTTTCTATTGAAGACATCCAGGCCTCAGGTGTAGCATATCCCTCGCTCTGTGTCCTAGAGCTCGAGGGTATCAACTTTGGGGATCATGAACCTGAAGACCTCCAGCATGCCATTAAACAGCGAGCCGAGCACGGCGCCCGTATACACGAACTTCGACTCGCGGGGTGCATAAAAAATTTGACAGCTAGTCAAGTGCAGCTCCTTGAAGAAGCGGGTGTGAATGTTAATTGGGATGGACATAAAGATGAAACCTGTGTTGATCCTGGCCGTCATGGATACGCATCTGGAAGATTGTTTTAGTGTTCTTACTCTGGTCGAATACTGTGATGCGCTTTGTATACTAGGCATCGGACATCCTGCCTTTAGGACTTGCTATCAAGGGATCGGGCCCAGAGGTGGCTTTTGGTATATCTGCAGCAGTGATTCTGCTTGCTAAGATAGTTCTTCCAAGTCTGGCCAGGTTGAACCTGCATCTTGAATTTCAGTGTTCGACAACGTTGGAAGAGCTAGCTCAATTGCTGAAAACTATGTGAGAAAGCTGTAATTAATTGATTCAACTACTAGTATCAAGTGTACGTGGAACGACATCTTTCATGAGTTTAATTTTCTTTCCCAACTGAATCACTACCAATTCATTCTTCAGCTTCAAAGATTTTGTTGCCATTCGTCCAGGCATTCACAGCCCAACCAAAGCCTTCTCCAGCCCTTCCAGCCCCTCCCCAACCTCCCTTGCCATGACCCTCACGACCGTATCCTCATCCACAGCTGTGATATACTCCAACACTGTGCGAGCGCGTTTCATAAATTCCTGGGGTAGCAGTCCTCCTCCATATGACGTATACGCGCCTGTTTGCCCGCCATATATGCCCTTGATTTGGACGCCGCTCCATGAGCCCCCACCGCGTTCATACGCCTCTCGAGTAAGCACACGCATGAGAAGCGCGAGAAAGTGTAGCGCCGCGCGTCGGAGTGCTGGAACTTTGGAGGATGCGCTCAAGGGGGATATGTCTAGCGGGTCTGGAGGACGTCCGGGTTGGGATGGAGGTGTTGGAGCAGGTTCTGATTCTGCGTGTTCCGTGCTTACTTCTGCGTCCGTCTCCATTCTCTTCTCGTTTACCTTAGCTATGGGACGAGTAGGAGTAGCCACAGTCATCTCGACTAACACCAAGTCCAGCATCCCCTCTGCTATTTCCTCAGTGCATCGTTCCACCACACGTGCACAGGTGTTGATACATTCGGAGAGCAGGGAAATCGCCGACGTGCGTAAGATGACCGGTGCGCGGGGCTCGCGGAGGAGGAAAAGGAGAGGTGGAAGGAGCGTGTCCGCTTTTTTTAACATGGCGAGTGATGACAACATGAATGAGATCAGGATGGGGAGGCGGGATGAAACTCACCATATAGCCCCAGAACGTCTCCACAGCGCCTTACAACAACTGCGAGGGCTTCACCGATGCGGAGACGTGTGTCAACCTCACTCATCCGTTTGCCCTTTTCGCCACCCTTAAGTTTTTTATCTGATTCTGCCTTGTCATCAGCAAGATCCCCTGCCCCCCTCGCATACGCATCCAGAAGCGCTTTCAACACTTCGTTCCCCGCGCCAGATCTGGAATTAGGACCAGGGGCATGCACCAAAGCAGCCAGTCCTTGCACCGCATTCAAAAACACATACGAGTCGTCCTCCTGAATGGCTTGCAAGAATATGGAGAGGATAGCAGGGTGCAGGGCACGTATTGTTGCCTCCTTTTCAAACCTCTCTCGCTCAGCCTCTCTCGCACGAGCCGGGGAAGATACCAATTCGCGAAGTAAGAGCAACCCGTGCGCCCGTACTGGTAGGAGTGGGTCTTGAAGGAGCTTGAGCGCTTTTTGGTATGTCTCTCGCGGATCTGCGTCGTCATCCTCGCTTCGACCGTTGGACCTACCTTTATTTTTTGTACTTTTTGGAGCAGACCCCGATGCGGCTAACGCCCCCTCTGCCATCCTCGCCGTCAACACTAGCCGTGCCTCACTTGCGCTTTGCCGGGTCGGTGTGTGGGCCTCGAGAAGGTCGAGGATTGGCGCAAGGGAAGGTGTGTTGTTCGGGGTGAGTGAGGGGTTGGCTGTGTTTTGGAGTGGCGGGAAGTGGTAATTTATTTCGTTGGGTGGTAGGAGACACGGCAGAATGTGCATGAAATTCACAGCGAGGAATATGATACAAGGACACAGAAAAGGAGAAGTCATTTCTTATTCTTCTCAATGAGAGACGGGGACGAACCTTCAAGTACAGCCAACAACAATCCAACAGCAGTCTCTACCATATCTTCCCCCTCAACTTCCCCATCGTCCTCGTCGTCGCTATCTAGACCGATTTCCAGGCCGTCCTGCTCCTCTGGTACGATTCTTAGATCCTCCCTCAAAAGGCCCTTTCTGCGTTCGTTGCTTGTGCCTCGATCTGACGTGCCAGATACGGGTGCAGAGGAGGGTGTATCAGACACCTCTAACGCGTGCCTCACAAATTCCAATATGTTCTTCGGGCGACTCAGGATAGCGGTGTTGTCCAACTGAGATTGGAAGGCTATGATGAGTTGGAGGAGGAGCATCACTCTGTTTATCATGTGCATCAGCGGACATGGCTGGGCTGGCATGTTAGGCTTACCGCAGTGGATCAGGTTCCTTCGGATCCATCAATATACTCTGTGTTTCTCCTTTCATGTCACTGTCTTGCGTATCATCAACAGAACCAGACCCCTTCGCAATGCGATATGCCTCCAACAATCTCACAAACATGCCTCCTGCGATATCTACACGATCGATGTTCTTGATGTAAGAGACAAGTGCGCAGGAGGTGGGTAGAGTCCCAAGTCCAATGACTCTATATCCGTGTCTTCAGTGACCGAGGCATGCCGGAGGTCTTCCGGCGTAAGAAGAGCGAGCTTGTCTTCTCTGCTGACGCTGCATCGACTTGAACTGAGACTTACATGAAGATGAGGACAGCATGGGACGAACCTCCTTACACGTTTTAGATCTTCGGCACTGCCTCCTCCCACCCTCCTGAAGAGCTTTCATTCTCCTCCACTAAGGACCACAACACTCGAACTCCCTCACCCTCCTCTACAACTCGTCCCCATGTCCTCATCAATGTCCAAACATCCTCTTTCAGTATTGATCCGCTACACCCATTTTACTGAGGTGGGCATGAAGGGAATACAGAGAAGGGAGGATGGGTGAAAGGAGGGAGGCGAAGAGTGAGGGCGATGGGTCGATTGATAGCAGGTGTGAAGGGTTTGGAGGGATGATGATGGGGTAGGCAGAAGGTGACTTTGACCTGATTCCCTCTGGTCGTGTGGGGTCTCAATCGGAGACTTGGGAGAGGGGATTGTTTAAAATGGGCAAGGCTATGCTTGCACGAGCGCGTGGTGTGCAGCACTGGAGTCCAGCATGCGCGCGAGAGTAAATGCTGCGGCGCGTTGAATGCGGGGGGCGTTATTGGTGTTGAGGCAGAAGAGGAGGAAGGGCGAGATACGAGAGCAAGAATGCGCGGTATTATTGTTTGAAAGTAATGCTGGAAGAGGATGGATCAGAAATGCATTGAAATTGAGTTAATCCAACCTCCACACCTTAGGTTGCATCCCTCGAGGCACTGTTCCTAGTACGCGTGCAACGTGCTCCAGCTTATCGAGTTCCGTTCGTCTTCCGCATCGAGCTCACCAAATACAGCAGCACAGAGGGCGCCCACACCGCCTGGGCGGAGGAGGTGTTGAGTGAGGAGGGAGGAACAAAGTTTACGGACGTGGGGTGGTGTTGGGGAGTTAGCGGTGGAGAGGACCGTAGCAAGGGATGACATGAGTTGGGGGTGGGGGATGCTGAGGGCACACATTTTGTGGGGAAATAATGAGATTACGAGCTACGACTACTGTAAAGTACACGCACAAGGCGAGGAGATGAAGCACGAGCGGGCGGAGAGGCTCGACGGGTTCACTAGGTAGCCATCCGAGGGCCATACTCGGGCGTAACAAATCAACTGCATGTCTTGACAGTAGTGTACTGCTGATGAGCGTCTGAGGTGGCGTGCTCTTTGGGCCATTTGGGAACAAGAGACCCATGAGGCGCAAAAGCAGGTCAGAGAGTGTAGCGTGATCGGCAGGCGTGTTCGTGAGGTCGATAATTTTTGGGGTGCCGGGAATTGGTTTAGACGATAACGAAGGGGTAAGACGCTCGTAAAGCGTTTCGGCTCCCCAGCGAAAATAAGAGACAGAAGGGTGCGGATTGTGCTGAGGTCGCGCGTCCCTATTGCTGGTGCGCTTTTCAGATCACCTTCATATTGCAGGTCAAGAAGATATTGAACGCGCTCGACGATGTGCAAAGCACACTGAGCAGTTTCAAGTTGGGCATCTTCCGTTGTATCAAGGGAGGGAGCGGAGGATCCGAGTGCTTGGTGGTATTGCGTTAGTCTGCGCACAAGTACATTTTTGAGATCGCGTTCGGTTGTGCCAGACGTGTCGAGGAGAAACGAGCCAGAATGCAAGACATTTGCGAGCTCTTCTTGTGCCTCCTTCGTCATCGTTAGGAACAGTGAGCTCGATGGTGAGCATGACGGTGCCGAGATCTGAGTCTATAGATCACATGACTTTGACTGATAAAATTCGATCAATGACCTACTTAAATTCTTAACCACGACATCGCCGCTGATCAGTTCAACGATGAGCAAGCTTAACGCAGGCGCATTCGAGTTCGTTCCAGGTCGCGCATTCGTGCTACCTCAGAAAAGTCAAACACCTCCTTCAAAACCTCCCCTTGAGCGCCCTCTCCAAACTGAAGCTCCACCTCCAGCTCCTACCATCACTCTCAACATCGGCGGATCGAACTCTCCTGCTGCTCCTAAACCTGCTCCTGCTCCTGTTACTGCTCCACAGTCAAAACCTGCTCTGCCGCCGTCTGCATCTGCGAGCACCGCACCATCACAATCTTCTTCTCCTGCACCACCTACTAACAAGGTCTTTTCCACTGAGCGAGCCAAGACAGACACCACAACTATTGCAAAGGAAGTCCAGGCTGTTGCAGACCAGGAAGTCCTTAAGGATCTTTTTGGCGATGGTGCGCATCGCACCTCACTGTCCCACTCTCGTGTAATCGTACTCATATATTCATAGTCAAAGAACATCTTAACATCGTCTTCATCGGCCATGTAGATGCTGGAAAATCGACTCTTGGAGGGAACCTCCTATATATCTCTGGTGGCGTTGACAAACGCACCATGGAGAAAATCGAGAAGGAGGCAAAGGAAGCTGGCCGTGAAACGTGGTATCTTTCCTGGGCCCTCGATAGTACCCCTCAGGAGCGCTCAAAGGGCAAAACCGTCGAAGTCGGTAGAGCCTACTTCGAGACATCCACTCGAAGATATACCATTCTAGATGCTCCAGGCCACAAGACTTATGTTCCGAGCATGATTAGCGGTGCTGCCCAAGCAGACGTCGCAATCCTTGTCATCTCCGCACGCAAAGGTGAATTCGAAACCGGTTTCGAAAGAGGTGGTCAGACCCGCGAACACGTCATGCTCGTCAAAACTGCCGGCGTCAGCAAGGTCGTCATCGTCATTAACAAGATGGATGATCCGACTGTCAACTGGGACAAAGGCAGATACACTGAGATCAAGGATAAGTTGACCCCATTCGTAAAATCTGCTGGCTTCAATCCCAAGACGGATGTCACCTTTATACCTGTGTCTGCATATACGGGTCAGAATCTAAAGGATCGCGTGGCAAAGTCTATTTGCTCATGGAATGAGTGTGTGGTGTTTTCTTTCCTGCATGTATATGCATACTTATGCCCGTCTTGCAGTGGCCCCTCCTTCCTTGAACATATAGACAATATGCCCATGGTCGACCGCAAGGTCAATGCTCCTCTCATGATGCCTGTCTCCGAAAAGTATAAAGACATGGGTGCCATCATTGTCGGCAAGATCGAATCCGGGCACATTCGCAAGGGCGACTCTCTAACCCTCATGCCAAACAAATCCGTTGTTGAAGTCGCTGCCATTTACAATGAAATGGAAGAAGAGGTACCCAGTGCGATCTGTGGTGACAACGTGCGCGTGAGACTGAGGGGCGTGGAGGACGAAGATATCAGTCCTGGATTCGTCCTCACAAGTCCGAAGTCTCCTGTGAGAGCGGTGAGGCAATTCGAGGCGCAGCTCGCAATTTTGGAACACAAGAATATCATTTGTGCGGGGTACTCAGCTGTCATGCACGTGCACACACTTTCCGAGGAGGTCACACTACCTGTGAGTGCGGCATGTTTTGCTGGTTTATACAGTCCTGACGTGAATAGGCTCTACTACACTACTTTGACAAAGCTACCGGACGCAAGTCGAAGAAGCCGCCTCAATTCGCAAAGAAGGGTGGGTGTGCTGTGCACAACATAATCAATTCTCACTGATGCTTTCTTCCTCGTTCATTTCGTTGTTGCGAAAAAAAATTGCTGCCGTAATAATGATCTCCGGACCTCCTGCACATTTTTATCAACCATGCACCACTCCTTTACGATCTCCAGGCCAAAAAGTTGTAGCGCTCATAGAAACGACTCTCCCTATCTGTGTCGAGCGCTTCGTCGATTACCCTCAACTCGGTCGCTTCACGCTGCGTGACGAGGGCAGAACAATTGCTATTGGAAAGGTGCGTTTTTTGATATCAATTGACTATTGCATGTAAACTTCTATTTTCCTTCCTTGTTTTTCACTTAACTACTTCTCGGTTTTCCCTCGGACACCTTATTAACTGAATTTCTTGTCGTCGCAGATCACAAGACTTCATGACGATCGCGTCGATGAGGTCACAGAAGGCGTGGCCCACGTGTCAGTTGCCGCGTAAGATGCTTGTATGTACTTGCATCATCATGCTTACACGTGTGTATTCTATGTGATATCATCATTGAGCCGTAGCTTACGTTCCTTCATCTTTCTCACAATACGTGTCGCATTTTGCGGCCCTTATCTGGTCCCTACACCTTTAATGCAAACATGGCACATTCCAGATAGTCGTCCATACCGCGTTTGAATAGATTGAGACTACGACACCAAGAAGGAAATTTTAAGCCCGGCAAACTCCCCAACGGTTGCAGTAGTCGTAATAGAACTACACTGTGGACCTGTTTGTTGTGCTTTCAATACTTTCAATTATTATGTACTATCATGTAGTTTGTGCAAGTTTAAAATTATTGTTCTGTTAAGACCACTGATTGACCACTCCCGATAAATCTGAAACGCGCCAATCACGTGACAAAAGATCACTTGCCTTCCTTTCTGGTGCAGCTAGTTCTTGATCATACAGCCATGACGCTCAAACTCAAGCGGACGAGCCATTCCCCTTCTCCATTTTCATGGGAGGCTCTCAGCCCACCACGCGCGGGCTCTCCAAATGCGCCCGAAGTTACCGGTCTACCTCCTCCGCCAACATCGTGGCTCTCTGCCCGCGACATGAAAATATTTGGTGCCCAACACTACGTGCTGACATCGGTGTTGTGCGTTGTGCAGACTGCGACAGCCCATCTTACGTAGTGCCATTTCCGAACACATCAGTATGTTATGACTTTCTACAACTGACGGATATTTAGCTCATGCGCAGTCAGGCAACTGTAATGACATCCGTTCAGGGAAGAAATGGTAAAGGGCAAAACGGCAGATAGTGAAGGTACTGTCTCC
>JABBWD010000511.1:0-11892 GCA_016628565.1 Suillus placidus
ACTTTACAGTCTTACTACAAGAGGAACGAAGTATTGTCTTCTAAGTTGTAGGTCCAGAGTCTAGACTAACTGTGACACGCCCGAAATGGTAGTAGAATTGGTTGACACTGTGGCTGTGAGTGGGCTGCGGGAGCAAGGAACTCCTGGAGCTGTGCATACAACATTATACAACGTGTACTACACATTTCTTCATCCACAACGTCCTGCATGGCTCCCTGGCACAGGACAGCCGCTTTCATATGGTCAACGCTCGCCTTTCTTCTTTATTTTGGTTACACGTCTGCTGCTGACCCAGAACATGCCATAAACTACTTCAACAATGCACCAGTCCGGTTGTTCTTTTTCGACGATACAACTGTGAGGCATTCATATATGCCTGAGGGTTCACTTAATAATTCACTTTATTCTCTAGAGTGTGATATACCATGATGCCACCTTCGGGGAAATACATGTTTCTCAGGACGAAGGCAAGACCTGGAAACGCGCAGATGACATACCACCTGGCGAGGCTGCGATGTTTATTGAACACCCATTCAATAATCGCGTGGTGCGTTACTGTCCATACTCCTCTTCCCAGTATATTTCATCTGCCTCGAACACACTGACGTGACTTTCGATCTGACCGAATCCTATCTAGGCATTCGTATTAACAAATTCCTACACACATTACCGTACAGACGACCGCGGAAAGTCATGGCGCACATTCGACGTCCCTGAGCTAGTAGCCTACGTCCAAAAACCACTTTCATTCCACTCGGATCCCAAAAAGTGGGAGTATACCCTCTTCCAGGCTACCAAATGTGACCAAATTCCCTGGGGAGAACAATGTAGAGACGTGGTGCGCACTTATCTTTATATATGTATTTCTTGCATCCAAACTTCTATGTAGACATACTACACCAAAGATGGATTCGCCTCATTACCACAACTACTCCTAGATGACGTCTCCCGTTGCCAATTCGCTCACAGCAGTAAGGACTTCAAACATGACGCTCACGAAGACCTCGTCTACTGTGTCGCCTATGACACTTCCGCTATGACTGGCTCGCATAACATCGCAAGCAGTCGTCTGTACTCCAGCACAGACTTTTTTGCCACCAAGCAAAACGAAGACCTCGGCATTGGCAAGAATGCCAAGGGTGTCGTAGCGTTTGCGATTGTGTCCAAGTTCGCTGTGGTTGCGCTCAAGGACTTGACGCCCGGCAGCGATGGCGATATGCTGTTATATGTTACTGTAAACACCAAGGAATGGGCCAAGGCACAGTTCCCACATGCCTCCCAGGCGCGCTTGCGGGAGAACGCCTATACCATCGTCGAGTCTACAATCCACTCTCTAGCAGTAGATGTCGTCTTACACGACATAACCACTGTCGGTACCCTGTTCGTCAGCAACTCCAACGGCACCTACTTTGTGGAGAGCTTGATGGACACGAACAGGAACATGGCGGGGTACGTTGACTACGAGGCCATATATGGCGTTGAGGGTGCTGGTATCGCCAACGTCATCGCTAATGCGCAAGATGTTGAGAGGAAGATGGCAGCCAAGCAATTACGATCGGTCATCACATTCAATGACGGTGAGGAACGGTGTTTCTTGTTTTATTTTGAACCGAGCTTACATCTTCGCAGGCAGCTCATGGGATCCTCTTGTCGCTCCTAGCGGTACCTGCTCCTCCGAACCATGTTCGCTGCACTTGCACTCAGTAACAGACATGCACAACTATGGCCCCGTTTTCTCATCCCCCGCCCCTGGCTTCGTCATGGGTGTGGGTTCCGTTGGAAAGGCGCTCGCGCCATATGATGAGAGCAACACCTATATGAGCACTGACGCTGGCCTGACATGGTCCATGGTCCGCGAAGGCGCGTGTCAATACGAATTCGGCGATTCCGGAAGTGTCATTGTCATCGTCGACGACGAGCAACCTACCGACTCCATCATGTACTCCACGGACATGGGCCAGAGCTGGTACGTCTTTGCGCCCTGCCGCTCGCTGTGTGTGCATGTATACGACCTTACTGAAACGCCCCGCCCTATAGGAACACGTACAATGTTGGGATCCAATTCCGTGCCAAGGGCCTGACGACGGTATCAGATTCGACGTCTCAGAAGTTCCTTCTCCTCGGCCAGGTCATACGGCAGTCCAAACAACCCAATGAGGGCCGCAACGCTGCCATCTACCTCGACTTCGCTGCCCTTGGGCGCCCAAAGTGTGGTCCCAACGACAAGGAGTCATGGTATGCAAGAGCCAATTCCAAATCAGAGTGTATCATGGGTGCCAAGGTGTGTTATTGATGTAAACCATGAGAATGGTTTTGCTGATATACTTCGAAGCAATGGTACACCAGGCGTAAGGCTAACGCAAATTGCTACATGGGTGAGGAGTTTCATGATCCGGAAGTTCATGATGATAAGTGCCCATGCGAGGAACATGATTATGAGTGGTACGTTGTTCCTAGTTCCTCTACCCATCACGACCGCTCATGAGTTGTTTAAGTGACTACAACTACGTGCGGAGCGATGGTAAATGTGTGCCTTCGGGTCCAGAGCGCATACCCAGCACCCAGTGCACCCTTGGGACGCCCGACGAAAAGTACATGGGTTCATCGGGATATCGCAAGATCCCTGGGAACATGTGTGAAGGTGGCTCTCGCATGGACGAGCCCATGTCCAAAGATTGTTCTGGAGGTGAGTGCTTCAGACGCGATGGAGGGTCTGTGTCTCATGCGTCATTTGCAGCTGAACCTGTCGAAGGAGCGATCGTTCACCAGATCGTGTGTTTCTGTTCTCGCTTTTCTTCCCAGTATGGAAACTTACGATATTGTAGCATCCATTCCCTAGTGATATTGTGCAGAGCGAGTATTTCAAGGATTCGAAGGTGAGCGTCCTGTACATCGTTCCATATCAATACCTCAGCTCATGTCTGCTTCTATAGACCGTCCTTGTCCGTCTTGCCGACCTCACAATATGGCAATCTAGCAACGAGGGCTACACATGGGAACAAAAGTTCCCAGAGGAGCGTTTCCTGGCGTTCTATATGCACACACACACCAACGAGCGCGCATACCTTATTACCGACTCCAAGAGGTTCTACTACACAACAGACACAGGTCGCTACTGGCACTCCTCCGAAGCACCTTCATATCCCAACACCTTCGGGGCCCAAGTGCTCCGCTTCCAGACCAAGTCTGACTATCTCATCTGGGTCGGTAATGTGGACTGCCAATCGGGGTACGAAAACTGTCGCGCGCAAGCCCAGTACACGTGGAACAATGGACGCAATTGGCAGTTGGTGGAGGACTACGTCATCAACTGTGATTGGGCACGCGATGAGGAGCTACGGGTCGATTCATCTCAGATCCTATGCGAGTCCTATGCGAACAAACAGGGTTCGCAGGTGTTTTTCGGGAAAGAGAATGCGTTGCAGCTTGTGTCTGGGACGGACTATTATGCGAAGAAGACGAAACTATTTGACCATGTCGTGGGGTTCACCAAGTTTTCAGAGTTTTTGATCGTGGCTGAGGTGAGTTTTTTGGTTGTCTTGTGCGCGCGCTGTTGATTGACTGGTTGTGTACTTGCAGTACCTCCCGATGAGGGGCACGCTCAACCTCCAGGTCTCACTTGATGGACGAACGTTTGCTTCTGGGAGCTTCCCTCCCGGTATGCATCCAGATTCTCACGTAGGCAGCATCACCCTAGCTCTACAAACGCTGGATTTGCTCATGATGTTTTCTAGGCATACACTGTCCTCGAGTCAAGCACTAAATCCATCTTCCTACACATGACCATGAACGAGTTTCCAACGCCATGGGGCAACATTCTCAAATCCAACTCCAACGGAACTTACTTTGGGCTGTCCATCGACAACGTGAACAGGAACAATGGCGGCTTCGTCGACTTTGAGAAATTTGCGGGGTTGGATGGCATTGCGATGGTCAACGTAGTGGCCAATCCTGCAGAGGCTGTGCTCACGGGACGCAAGGCTCTGCAGACAAGGATCACCCATAATGATGGTGTGTTTTGTTCCATGGGTATCTTTTGCCTCTCGTTGACGGTTGCTTATTGCGTCAGGTGGCACTTGGAAGGCGCTTCTACCCCCTTCAGTGGATTCGCTGGGTATGAAGTACCCTTGTACATCAGTGGTATTTTGAGCTTTTTTGCGCATCGCTGTCAATTGACTGACTTTTTGTGTTTAGGGCTGTTCACTCCACGTTCACGGGTATACAGAGCGCTTCGACGCCCGGGCAACATATAGCAGCCCATCCATCGTTGGCGTGGTGATGGCAGTTGGAAACGTGGGTGATGAGCTTGCCACTTACACCGAGAGCGATACCTTCCTGTCTCGGAATGGCGGGTTCACATGGGAAGAAGTGCACAAGGACGCTCATCTCTGGGAGTTCGGCGACTCAGGGTCTATTATCGTGATCGTGAACGACGAGGAGCCGACGGACCACGTCCTGTTTACCACAGATGAGGGTCTCACTTGGCGAGAATTCAAGTTCACGACTGAGAAGATCAGAGTGAGAGATATCATGACGGTACCAGAGGATACAAGCCGGAAGTTCATGCTCCTGGGTCGTTATCCCACGACGGCTGGCTCAGTGATCGTACACTTAGACTTTTCATCTCTCACGCATAGAAAATGTGAGTAAGGTGTTCCTGTGCTCGATGATTGATGTTGAACTCATTCTTCCAGGCCTCGTGGATGTGGAAAATCCTGGACACGATGACTTTGAGCTGTGGAGCCCCAGCGAGGAAAGAGACTCACTTTGCTTGTTTGGTCGTCAGGTGAGTCGCCCAAACCTAAGTTTTTCCTTTGTCACCCATATCATGTACAGACGCTCTACCATCGCCGCAAACGGGATGTGAACTGTGTTGTTGGAAACACACCCAAGGCACTAGACAACGTTATGCGGAACTGCACATGTACGCTGGAGGACTTTGAGTGGTGAGTCATGGGTGTGATACCACCCGCTCAGAGCTAAATTAAATCTGGGCACGAAAAACAGCGAATTCAACTATGTCCGCAACGGGGAAGGCGAATGCGCTCTTGTACCGGGGACGCGTGCACTGCCGTCCGATGATTCATGTCGCAATGGAGAAGACTATTGGTATGAACGCACGGCGTACCGCAAGGTGCTCTACTCCACTTGTGAGGGCGGCGACCGCATAGACCGAGGCACGCAACACCTGTGCCCTGGCATTAATGGCCACAGCGCGATGTTCTGGATGATGGTGATTTTGTTCCCCTTTGCGATCACAGCGCTCGTCGCATGGTGGTGGTACAGCAAGAGCGGAATGGCGAGAGGGCAAGTGACATCTACTTCATGTGCGCGCATTGTATGCTTATCGTTGACCCACAGGACGATCCGTTTACCCGGAGGCGACTATTCGCATGGGTCAGGGTCTGGTGTGATGGCTACGTTGGCATCTGTACCATGGTTCCTTCTCGGGCTTTCGGGCATCGCGTTTGAATATCTAGCGTCAAGCCTGGAATCTGTATCGATGGGCTACCGCGCGAGGCGTGGATATAGGGATGTACCTGTAGACGAGGATGCGCAGGTCCTGCATTTTGAGGATGAGGAATGAGCGGGGCAGCGGTCATACTTAGACGAGACTGCCTCGACTATATATTAATAGCCCACACTTGGCATATTGTCCTTGTAGGTAGTCGTAGCCAATTGTTTTCCTATGTATGCTGGTTCTTATTTTTTTCGCCGGGCATTTTGTTGTGGGATGGCTTCGTCCAATGATATTTAATTTAGGGCATGAGTTGGACTAAGAGGATGGCATTAGTACTTTGCAGTAAATAACACAGCGAATACAGTGATAGCAAGTATACATAGTGTGATCGTTCAAACTCGATCTTTTGACTAGTCTATAACACCGAGATGATCTTCTTTAATCGTTCCGATGGCAAACTGGCCTTGTGTGAACAGTTGTAGTCGTACTAAAATTGAGATACTCACGATTTCGGTAGCGTCAACGCGCGTTCCAACAATTTTTAGGCGTACACGAGTGTTCTTCTCGATGATCTGTTCAAGACAAGGTAGGCACGTTAGGGGGACGACACATAAATGGACGATACCTGGTCATCTGATGCAAAGGATGGTGGATTCGAGGTCGGATCAAATTTCATGTCTGGATGTATTAGCTAGGAATGGCGCGAGATGTTGAGCGAGACAGAACGGAGCAGTATTTAAACTCACTTGGTGAGACACGAAAACTGTTAATGGCCCGACGTCAGCAAAGAAGCCCATCTACGCGCTATTGAGTAGGGAGCAAGGAGACATGGCAGGACATGGAGCACCTTGTTGACGTTGTTCACGACCCCATCAACCACTTCTCCCTTGAATGGCTTGAAGACTATTGCACGATAGCGGGTGATGAATTCGGCCTGGCCACTTCCGCTCAATACCATGCCTTTTCCGATATCCAGGATGGAGACGACAGCAATGATGTATCCGAATGCGCCTGAACATGTTCCCTCTACGTCTGAGTAGAGTTTTGACTCAAGGAACTGGAGCATCCGAGGGCCAAAGTATGATGGATGGAGTAGAATGGTGTGCGTCAATTCTTTCTGAGCATTGAAGTTTGGTTATGACGGATTGAGGGTGATGGAGCTCTCGGAGGAGGTACTCACGATGAAGAACATATTGGCTCGGTTAACACACGAGCGATCGTATTGATGGATCAAAGAGCGTAGGTTGTGCCTCCCCAGATACGGCAGATGACATAATACAACCGTGACCGCGACTTGAATCAAGTAATGAACGTTTGAACGTTGAACTTTGCAATATGATCTAGGAGCCAGGATATTCCGGACTCAATGTTTTATAATGCAAAGACCTACTGGTATTGCAACCTTCGAAAGGTACTACCATAGTTTGACTATTATAAGACTTACAAGTTACTTACACTTACTCGTTCACTCACGCGCCGATTTAGTTCTAAACAAATAACATGCCAGACAACCACTGGGAGTTCAAGAAGCTTGCTAGAAAGCAATCTAAATACCACAGGTATTGGGTAAAATCATCGTCGTAAACGGCGCACGATGGAATTATCATTTTTTCCCTCCGGAGGGGGCGCTTCCCCTGCATCCATCTCCGGGAAACTCCCAACCTCGGTAGGCTGGTAGATCTATCAATAGCGGTAGCCCATCGTGCGACGGCATCCTTCATCGCCGCGATCTCGCCGTTCTTTAATCTCATCTCTTTCAGCTCAGATACGACATATGCCTGCCAGTTCGCGTTCCCGTATAGCCATTGTCAGCGAGCTTTCCCTGTATTTCTAGAGACAGTTCAAATGCAGCGCAGAAGTCTGCCAGGGACAGGTCTGGTCTAAGCTTTGTGGAGACGGGAAGAAGCGCTGGCGGCGTGTTCGCGTCAGCAGACAAGTTGCTCTACAGGAACAGCAGGTACTGGAGCGGATTGTGCGGACACGCTGAGGGACGTGTATGAACGAACGATGATCTGTTCGTCCACTCTACCATATTTGCCAGGATCAGTCCCAATGGCTTGCATGCTGCCATAAACAATGAATGTGTTGCCCTCACGGACCGGCCGGTAGCTACAGGGCCAGATAAGCATACAGACCGAAATTATCCGGTGAATGCATACCTTCGAGGAAGTGGGGGTTCAGGTAGTCTTCAAATAGGTTTCACTGAGACCTTCAATGCAATCTTCGGACGACAGAATGTGTATCCGCTTGTCAAATATCATGTCAGAACACTGAATGATGAGACGGCCAACTGTGACGCGCAAGTTATTCCGGGCAACCTTGTTCATCTGAACGTGTGACCTTTCTTAATGTCATCAGACTTCAAACAGATGAGAACTGTTTCACGATGATATTGGTTTCCCCTGCACTTTAAAAAATAAGTAGCTGTGAAACGAGTCCGCGGCTGTACGAACATCACGATGATATAGTCACCGCGTTCTAGCTGCAGAGTCCCCGTGGTGACGCGAGTCGCGCGACTGAGCTTTGCCATTGTATCAAAAGAAAATTAGTAGTGCCTGTAGTCAGCTGTAGTTATGTGTTTTTTTCCTGATGGATGACGTTGGGAGTCATCGGATTTAACTTACGATGATGGTAGAAGCATGAGGACCTGGTTGTGGAACACCGTTAGGATCAGCTAAGTATTGGGTCAGTCATCATCATGGTCTGGCGTCACAACTTCGTGGGGGAGTAATGCATTACCTATTGTAGTTACCAGTTAGTCACAATGCATTAACCTTGATAACTACCAGACGAGTCACAATGCATTAACTCACAATAACTACAAGACACAAAAAAATGCATTAATTCACGATGACAGCCAGCCTGTAAATGACGATAACGAGGACAAGCACATTCGAGCCACAAGAACATTCTCGAGAACATTCTCGATTAATACAAGCCGCCGGCAGCACGTCCTATGTTACAATGATATGATATTAAGGGAGCGGCAATTCTGGGAGGTAGAGATCTAAGTTGGCTTCACTGTCTGCTGGACACATAGTATTACAGGCTGCAGTCAGCGGGAGATGCGCTGCCCACTTGTTCTCGAAACAATCGGCGAGATCGTCCCGAAGCCGAGCCTGACGATAGGCATAGGCACCTAGACCTTCATCGTCGGCAGTGGTGCCAAGCATTTGTTCTGCAGTCTTCTGGTTCCACCATGATGCGTGCCACCTCAGAAAGCAGGTCACCCGGCGCATCTCCTCCTGGAGCAGCTCAACCTCTTCTGCCCATCGCATGGCCCTTGCACGAGCTTTGCACCATTCCACTCTGAGACCTACCAGTAAAATTAGTGTCTGTTTCGCCACAACTCGCGCCCCAGCTTACCATCTTGTACCACTTCATCTTCGTCATCCCCGACTCCTTCAACCAGCCAGATCCACGATAACTGTCTTCGACCTTCGCTGTCCCCTCGCTTGGGAACCGACATCCCACGCATGTCGTCCTTCCTCTCGAGAACCTTGTATTTGTGATCCCAGCCAACCTCTCCGAGTATGGGCGCAAGAGACGAGAGAGCTACACGGGCTGCACGATACTTCTCTGCTCCAGCTGTTGCCCTGGCTTCAACACGACTGAGGGCATTCTGCACACGAGTATTTGCACTTTGGCCACGTATCCAGTTCCTCTTGAAGGTATACATGTAGTCCCGCAGGCGAAGACTCTGTCTAATTTCCTCCAGGGCATCTCCGGCTTGAGCGTATCGTAATTCCCATTCGGTCGTGAGGAGCCGCCGATCGCAAGGTATAGGTTTGCTGCACAGAGCGGATGGGAGCCAGAGCTGAGAATCCTCGGGATTGATGATGTCTAAGGTACTGTGGGAAGGCGACTCGACCCTGGATTGTAAGAGCTGTACTGCAGGGGTGTAGAGAGCTTGGATGCGCTGCCAAGTATCGATTTTGCGTTGTAACGCATTACGCAGTCGTTGGACTGTGCCCATTTGCGTATTTGTGGCATGCTGACCCTGCTTTGCGATATCTACTTTCAGACGACGCCTATTCAGAAAGAAACGAATTAGAATGAAATTTGAGTGAGATAATACTACGTACTGTTCGTTCTCCAGGTCAATCCCCGATGCAATGAATATACTTGGAGAGATTTCAGCGTGCATTGAAACGTCAGTGCCTTGAAGGAGCTCAGATGCCTCGAGTTTGGCAAGTTCAAGCCGGACAGCAGCTTGTGTAACAGCTTGTAGCCCAAGTCATTAGTTAGCTCCTCGAGATCAGATTCGGTGCATGCTACTCACGAATGACTTTTGCTTCAAATGGATTTGCGACCAATGAATCATTTGGGTTCTCCTCCCAGGATACAATTTCGACCTTCCAGGCCTCTGTTGTCTCTGGCGCCAGAACGTCGTTGAGTTCTTGAAATGCTGTTTGATGTGCGCCTCGTTCCTCTTGGGCCTCAATCATTTTACGAAGGAGTGTCGCACCTGTCAAAAATACATTATCATACACACCAGTACAAAGTTGTAGCTAAAACATACCAAGTCCTACAACCTTCTTCCAGTTCCAGTCACCGAAATGGTCGTCAAGTGTGTCTCTTCGTGAGCCTGGCCCCATTTCTTTGGTACTAGAGGCCACGGGGTTGATATTTGACCATCCCCGCTCAGGTGCTTCACCGTCAGTGCGTCCAACATTCTTCGAAAAATTGAACGAGAACTTGGTCTGACACGTCAGAATGTGAGCAGGGAGGTGAAATTTCGGGACAAAAAACCTGACGAATGTCGCCAGATGGTCTAGATGGAGTTCAAGCGGCATTGTAGACATCCTCTGCCATAAGTTCTTGTGCCACTGGCAGGCGATGTCATACGAGACATTGAGTGTGTCGACATAGCGTCCACGGAGGCTCGAGAAGAACAAAAAATCCATATTCATGTATCTATGTTCAGTCAGCATCATCAATCACCTGCCAGCTAATTCAATACATACCTTTCGCCTTTTTGTAGATCGCCAACGCCATTTGGCAGCTTCATGTTGTGTCGAGCACAATCAACGGTCCCAACTCCCGTGGCAGCTAGACCGTGAGATACTTTCGTGTCTGCCATATTTACTGCGTTATGGGATGAACATGTACTTTTCTACGTATATAGCTGGTCAGAGTAAATTATGTAGATGAATATGACAAAAGCTCACCTGCTGCGGGCCACCGCTGTAGGATTGTAGAAACGTCTTGTAAGCAGTCTCCTCGACAAAATAAGCCCATCCGCGACTGAGGCCAGGGTCCACACTATCTTTAGAAACTATGCGCCTTTTAAGGCGAAAGTTGGCATCAATCGCTAGAAAGAGAGCATACAACCAACTAGTTATCAGTCAGCCAAGTGAGTATAGATATGGATGCAACAGCTTGTACCGTTTTCCTTTCGGCGCATCGTGCCAATTATCGGGTAGATTTTTACCTGGCTGCGGACAAGCCGGGCATATCACAGCACACTCGCCACTTCCAGTACCCTCCACACCAGCAAGATCATATCCCCGGCCAGCCCGCTTGAGCATCTTCAGATGTCGCCATTCACGCACCATCCGCATGAAGGCTTCATAATGATCCTGATGATATGAGTAAGATGAATGTTTGAACCAGAGGAAAGAGGTTAAACACATACCTTTCGTGGGTGAAGTCCTGTGTTATCCGAGAGTCGTGCAACAGCGTGATAAAACTCGTAGCCTGAACATTTGGATTCAAATGATAGGATGTGATATTGTTCGAGGATCCGGAAAGTCGCGGCAGTGCGTGGATCAGTTGTTGTTGCCGGGAACCAAAGTTGTACGAAGTAACTGTCTTGTATGTGTCTGAGCGGTCTCACAGCCACAGAAATCCAGACCGATCTCATGAATCCCATTGGTATCAATGAGGGTGAAGTCGTTGTGAATGCCCTTTCAGGTAACAGGCATCGTTCACCCGCTGGATGTCCGAGCTGCACACGCAACCCTAGCTTCTTCAGCGAGACGGCATGAAGTAAGAGCCCATCCACTCCTGTCAATAATCATTCTAAGTAATATCATATTCATCTGTTTGAAGCCTCTCACCTGGATCCGATTTGTAGTGGGTTTTTAGTATGAGTTGCAACAACGCAATCACGGCAGCACAATTCAGTGCTGATGCAATCTCTACCGCGAAATCGTGGAGCGCCGGAGCTACAGTTTCTGCAGATAGTATCGTATACATAGTCCCACGGCCCTCGTGTCGTAGCAATTCCTGCAAAAAAAGGTCCCGGTCCTTTGTCATGTCAAGAGCGGGTGATCCTGGATAGATGAGATATCAATATTCACCTACATTGAGGGATACTTACTCCTGCAGTGCGCTTCCGCCTGTTGCTGCTGGTAGCTTCAGATCAATTTCAAAGTCGGGTTCCTGCCCTTCCAGAGAGTAATGTCCATCATGGTCCAATGCGCCTT
>JABBWD010000512.1:0-11886 GCA_016628565.1 Suillus placidus
AGCCTAAGGGAACGTTAAGGGAATGATAGGACACTAAGTCCAGAGGCGAAACGAACAATAACCAAGTATTTTGACTAAGGCCAACTATCACTCAGTATGGGGTGACCAAGTATCGGGGAATTTACCCTCCTACTAGATGGTAATGTACAAGGTCGCCCTAGCTCTATTTAACCAAGTACGTGAAAGTCCAGAGGTTGTACAGGCGAGAACAGTAGTGAAACATCGGGTCCGATGCTATGTAATCGGCCATGAGGTGCATGGGCTGTGTGAGCACACATGTAATAACACCGTAGACTGCTTGAGTCAATGGGAATAATCAACTATGCGCCAGTGGGGTTAGACAGGACAGGACTGGACATAGGACAGACGAGTGCATGGGAGGTCTGATGGGTCTGAAGGTACAAAACATCGGGTCCAATGCGGAGGGCGTCGGAGATGGTTAGGATAAGTGCGGACTAATATGGCTTCTTACTGGCATGCCCTGGGATCATTCTCTACAACGTTCACCCACTGTAAGGCATTCAGCACGCCTCAAGCAACTCTCTAAAAAATCAGCTGGTCTCAATATGAGCGAACTACCACCACCACCACCACCACCACCACCACCACCACAGCAGCCACAACCACCACAACTGCCACAACCTTTGGAATCCTCATGTGGCAGGGGGAGGGCTAGGGCTAGGACTAGGGGGAGAGTGAGGGGTACTACTGTGACTCATGGGAGGGGACGAGGACGAGGAGGAACCGACCATCCAGATCCCCCCCAACATCAATCTGCAACCAATCCAGACAACAAAAATGCTACAGGCCCTGAAGATTGGCCTACAACTCCTGGGGATGATACCAGCTTTGCCCCCGCCAAGATCAGGTGGGAGACCGCCAATTTTGATGGCACTACAGCCCTTGTATCCTGGCTTGCTGCACATCCAGCCGATTGTCAGATACTCTTCTCCGATAACAAGAAGAATCACAGCACAATGATCAGCACTGATTGTCCTTTGGACAAAGTAAAGCCAATATCTAGCTTGTAATCGCCAGACATGTATTTGAAAATGACCCTACATATGGGACCTGGTATGCTGTAGAAGTGAACCAGCCGAAGTTCAGACAAGCCATTGCCAATCATCTCACATAGTACATCCATCTTTCTCCTTACATGTGTATTCGCTAATGAAATATTAGTCTTAGGGGGATGTATAAGGCTGCAACCGATCATTTCGGGATGACTGGTGCTGGCGTCAACCCTCTTGACCCTCTATCCAAAGTAAATTTTTGAGGTAAGTTTTATTTTGAATCATTTAAATTATCTTATCAAGCTAGAAAAATTGCAGCGCAAGTATCATCTGAATTCTCATGGTTCGAAGACCTTGATGTGCTGTGGAAGGACAACCCTGCCTTTGCCACAAAGACCTTCTCCTCTGTTCCTGGAAAAGATCGCGCTGGTGGCCTCCATGCGCTAACACAGCCTAAACGTAAACAGACCTCTCGCACTACTGGCAAGCAGGTCACCTCTCATCCCACAAATTCCAGCGCCACCGCAGATGATTCCATGGTGCGCTCACAAGCAAAGGGGAAAGAGAGGGCTCCAAATTTTGAACCCAATGATGCCTCTCATCCTACTGCCTTCCAATTTTTTTCCAACACCAACCCTAACCTCGACAATATGGACGCCGACCTCAATGATATCAACTCTGACAATTTACTTGACAAAGGCGTGCCCCCTGCTACCTTGATTGGGGGCCACAACCCTCCATATGACCATACATACAACAACTTTGACCCTGCGCTCGAGGAGCATGACCCTGGAAATTGGGATGATGGTGGTGAGGAGTTGGAGATGGAGGTGGATAATGAGGAACAGGATAACACTCAGTGTCCAACCAATAAACACCCACATCAAATGTCCCCCTCACCACCCCATGCCTTCAAGCCAACAAATTGCACCTCGCAGTATGATTGTCGTGAGGCAGCCTTCACTGGCAAGTCTCATGTCACTCGTACCATGGATCATGGCTCCCCTCATGCAAAAAAGCCAGCATCTATGGCATCCTTGTCAGTGAATACCCCCAGCTCGTCCGTGCAGACATATGCTTCATCACCCCACATATCACAAGACCCGCAGACCTTGCACAGACCTGGACAGAAAAAGACTGCACACAAGCGCAGCCTTTCAGGGCATGTTCAATTGGGAACGTCAGATGTGCTTGACCAAGTGGGGTCTCTCACTGACAATATGAGTCATATCTACTCTGCGAAGGAATCTGCCTCCGAGTACAAAATTGCCAAGGTCAATGCGCTCCGCCATGAGCGCGATATACAATTCCAACAGGAGCAGGGTGCAATTGAGCGCAGTGAAGCTGTTTCAGTGCACAAGCGGTCACATGAGGCGAAGACACTCAAGCTTCATCTTCTCGAAGCCCAAGCCAAAGTTCAGTCAGAGAAGGTGGCAGCCCTTCACCTCAAAATTGAGTTGATCACTCTCAAAGAAGGGTTGACGTCGAAAGAGGCTTGATTTGCTGTTTGCTCGCTCGCAACTGTTGTGTTTGTTCATTTGTGTTGTATTCATCTTCGAAGTCATGCGCATTCCCTAGTCTTATTCTTGTATGCCCAGTATGCCTTACATGTTCTATGTTCCTAATACTATGTACCTTGTGATTGCCTACCCCTGCCTCCTCTTGAGGGTTTCAAGCAAGTACTCCATCAACCGACTGTGAGATGCCTGTCCAGGTGTTCCATCATACGACATATCACCGACTCCATCCTCACCAGCATCCTCCTCTCATTCCTCTTCAAACTCATCCTGCCCTGTGGCCCATTGAGTAGTAGATATGTGGTGCTCTTCCTCAAAGTGGATGACCATGTTGTGTAGGATCAAACAGCACATGATCCAGTAAGACGTATACTCAAGGTGTTTCTCGGTTTGTATGAGATGCTGAAGCTTGCAGAGAGATTGGAAACAGCCTTTGAGAGCTGCAAAGACATGCTCGATGTGAACGCGGACCTAACCCCAAAAATCGGTAAATAGATACAATGAAAAAAATAGTATACGTACCATAGAGAGATTATAGTTGAATTTTTTCTGCACCCTGCTGAGTGCGCCATTGCGCGGCTTCTTGAACGGCACAATGCACCACGGTTCCAAAGGGTACGTGCTGTCAGCCCAGATCCAGTGGTTGTCTCCAAGGAGCGCCTCGTGGTCTTGATAAACGCATGTGGAGTGAAAAGTGTATGCGTCATGGGCGCTACCGACATGGCCAATTGAGTAATCCATGATAAGAAGATTGTGAGGCATTGCCACTACCTAGACATATATTAGTTGAATGTGTCAAGAAAAAAATGAGAAATACTTACCTAACAATTGAGGGAGTAGTCGGATTTTCTGTTGAAAAATGTCTCTCCATAGAGCCCTGGCTTGTTACAAAGATTGATCATTGAGCCATCAGTAGTGAAGATGCCATTGCACCATCATGGGCAGATCTTTGAGACGTACTCTCAGGCACGAGCAGCGTCATTAGAATTGAGACTTGGGAAGAATATGAACCGGTCATGATGCTCGAGTAGAGTGATCATGACACGATTGGTACAGTTAGTGACCAATCCAACGCTAATGCCCACCCACTGGCAGACATCCTCATTAGATATTGTGTTGCCGTAGTGACCTGCGTGATTCAGAAAGATAGCGAGTTGCAGGGCAATGGGGAGCTGGCGGTTATTGGAATTGTTCTGGAAAATGGGATTGTTGCTGATACAGTCGAGGATGTCATCGAAAATGTCAGGGTAGACACGCAGTTTCTGGCGAAAAAGATCTGGGCGATGGGCAGCAAAGTGCAGTAAGAGCTGAATCTGTGGTGCGCACATGGGGGGCTCGTCAGGGCAATGGAGGACTCGTGCTCTTTCTACTTCATCACAGAGTGCTGCGATATCCCCCAAAAGGTGCAGATACTGTAGATCAATGTTGGAGAAGTTGGTATCTGAACTGTCAGTTGAATTGTCTGATGTACTAGTGTCTGATATATCTGGTGAGATAGGGGAGAGTGGGGATATGATCATGGGACTCGGTATCGTATTATCAGAGCCCAAACTTGAATCGTCAAGATCTAACTCATGTCTAGCATGCTCTATCCAAGCTATTGCGACCTCCAGTGAAGCAACATCTAGCTGGTGTAAGAGGTCTTGATGCGCAGATTGTTGAGGCATTGTGTCTAACCCTAACCTTAGATTTGGACTTCGTACCGAGCCCTTGAAGGTAATTGAGCGGAGCTTAAAATCACACTGAAAAAGATTTCATGGCTCTTTCAAAATATGTTTCAATGCACTTTCAGTGCATTTCATGAATGTTCAAAATCTTACTGTGAATCCCACTAATGGCTACTTAGTCAATGGGAAATGATGCTATACAAGTATGTAATAATGAAAGTTACATGAAAGATGATGAGAATATAGTTAATACGCACCAATGGGCTGGTTTGGACAATGGACCGAAGTTCCTAGATGATGGGCGATGCAGGGTGCTTAAGCATAGGAAAGTGTGTGATGCACGAGCATGAGAACATGTCGCCTAGTGCAGGAAAGTCACGCACCTCTGGCACCTATAGCTCGTGAAGTGTGGGAATGTCGTGCTTCAATAGAGACTGTGCAAACATGATATGAGGATAATGGTGCAAGTTTAGCAATGAACCGAGTGATGGTGAGTCGCAATATAGGGTGTTGTGAGCCTACAGAGATGTGAATCTCTACATCGCATTGCGTTCAACACAAGTTGGGCTTTGAATTCCTCATTACGACCAATGTCACTAGAGTTACTATCTTCCTAAGGAATGCTATTATTTTAAAAACATATTGGAAGTGCACAAATGTACATCATCTATGTCTCCACAGTCTGAATCCATTGTTATCAAAACTTTTGCTGATGCCAGGACAGTGTTTGTGGAAAGTCTATAATTCGTAATGCCTGGTGTTGTTAAGTGGTGCAATAGATCACATCTCATTGCCATAGGTCTATCAGTATCATAGCTTTGGTGGATCCCACCAGTGTAGTCTGCCTATCCATTCCTTTATCATGACATCTGCAATTGTGATAACTATTTTTTATATTGTCATTAGGTAAAGCTATGCCATTCTTCAGTCAAATGCCTAATGCAAAAGGTGTATCCTAAAGGCATGCCGGCCAGTTTGGATTTCAAAATTGGACGCTTTGCGCCCAAGGATGAGTCAGCCAAATTATTTAGACACTGGTTTTCATTTGGCATATGTTTTTGGGCAGTGTTACAATGTATTACAACTTTTGGTTTTCATCACTATACACTCGACTTGGACTCAAACATGCAAGTAGGTTTGCACTGATCAACACAAGCAAATATGTCAGGATGGTACTCAAGGTCCAATTACTATATAACACCATATTTGCTCAAGATTTGAGCACAAGTGTCTGGCTTTCCATACTATACCAATTATATCAAGCCAACCTCCACACAATACCTTCTGTCCAAAATACAACTTTGTCTGGCAAAGAAGTTTATGATACCTTTCTATAATTTACCTTGCCATAAATAAAATACCTGGCCTACAGCCACTCCTCACAATCAATGGTTCATACTGTTGCTTCATGCCAGGTAATGAGTTTGGGTAGTGAGCAGGCTATGATTGAGTGATGATGGGTGGGCAACAATTGGGCAATTTATTTTGTCTGCAGACAAAACTTTGGTTGTAGATGCTTGATATTTTGGATGTCATCCAAAACACTGCCAAAACTTGAATATCCTCATCTTTATGTTGGTTTAAATTTTGAATATTTTCTTTGCATTTTGTACAACATAAAAACATCTCCTAAATATTGATAACCCCAATGTGTTAGCAATGTCATTTTAGAATTGACCAGGCCTTTCAGAATTCAGAAGCTAACATTGAAAGGTCAAGAACAAATATTATACTTATGTCGAGAAATTTACGCCTCGCCTCTGTGAGAAGTCACGTGATCTCGATCACACTTCCTGATTGGGCAAAATCCCGGTGATCGAAATGGCAGGGGTTGTGGGCGGGCGTGTGTTGGTTGAGTTCGCGCCTGGCCCTGATTAAATGAACTGTAAAGTGCCGTTTTGGCAGGGTAAAGTGCATAAAGTTGGATGCTGCAGGAAATTTACAAAATTTACTGTGCAAGTTTTGTAAAATTCCCGTGCCTCTGTAAATCTTGTGTCCCGCACTTTATGGGCACTTTACAGTGTCACCATGCACATTTGCAGTGCCCCAACAGTGCCATGACACATCCTTGGCCACCCATTTGCTGTGCAATACATTTTTGTCCTCAAAAACAATTGAATTTCTTTGTATGCCTGTAGATAGATGTGTGAACTAAGTGCAAATGAATGTACTTTACAATAGTATATGTTCTACTGGAGTTGCAGACTTAAAACTTGCACCACACAGACATCATTAAAGCTGCTGCCACCCACCACTAACCGCAGGACTTCATGCCCCTGTTGTGACTTCATAGACGCGCCCAAACCTGCCTGCAGTTGAGACCTGGAGTTCTCCGGCTTGCCGGTCATTTACAGAATTTACATTAGCTGATCATGAATTTTTCCAGATATCCTGACTTATTATTTGCATGAATTTACAAAGCAAGAACAGTGTTAGGAGTCCCTTTGAAGCTCTTACCATAATTAGTAATGCACATGATGAAAATGGCTTCGAAAATGAGCGCGGTTGTCTGGCTTTCCATAAGTCTTAGTCTGAAACACTGGTGCTGAATCAAGTCCTCCAATGAAATTCAGAAATCAGCACTCCAATGAAATTAACTGCATACAATTTCAGTAGAAGTTACTCTTCTGGTGAATAGTGAGAGTAGGGGTGGCGTGAACGCTAGAACAAAGGTACAATCTCAGTATCTCTTTTAGAACTGAGATGCTCGTACGCTGGGGGCAGGGCTTTTATAGCTCGAGCCCTAGTAACATCCAATATACCTCTAAATCTTCCAGGGCATGAGCCGACGTCAACGCATCACTCGCCTACGTCCATTTTAGGTTGCACTCGCATTCATCACTCCTCCATACACCGATATCTCAGATCCTTCGGCTTTCGTCATCTCAGCTCCCTCAGACGACTCAGACTCCAACACTCCCTTTCGAGCGCAAGCCAGGCTCATGAGGGCCCTCAACTTCTGCAAACGTGGGCGAGGGAGGGCCTTTGTAAAGGTGTCGGCCACATTCTCCTCGGTGGGGCAGTAGAGCAGCTTGAAGGTGCCATCTCTTACGTGGGAGCATACAAAATGGTAATGCAAATCGATGTGCTTCGTCCATGACTGAAACTTGGCCTTAGAGGCTAGCACAATAGCGGCCTGGTTATTGCAGAAGATTGGGATGGGGAGAGTAGGTGGTTCGTAGAGCTCGCCGATGAGGAGTTTGAGGTAGAGCAGTTCATGTATCACGCTGGTGAGTGTGATATATTCTGCTTCTGCCGTAGATAGCGCTATTAATGGTTGTTTGCGCTGTGGGTGAGGAATGTTGTACTTTGTGAAAAGGTAATAAAAATACTAGTGGGCTAAGTAAAACCTCTGGGTGCGAGTGTTCAGAGTCGTCCCAAGGAGATTGCT
The DNA here is from genome assembly GCA_016628565.1 of Suillus placidus. Classification (NCBI taxonomy): domain Eukaryota; kingdom Fungi; phylum Basidiomycota; class Agaricomycetes; order Boletales; family Suillaceae; genus Suillus; species Suillus placidus. The sequence goes on from JABBWD010000512.1 coordinate 7,589, forward strand.
ACTGAGAAAGTTCCTCCTAATGTGTGGAAGGGAATTGATAGCTGATGAATTGAGCTTGATTTCCTATAGCGCGCGCGGGAGCGCAAGTTGTAGGGCGAAGGGCGAAAGTCACACGATAGAAGTAGCGCACGCACGAATACGAGAGTAGCGCGATATAGAACTGGTTTCAGAGAAGTCGAAGAGGATACGAGTTTGACTATTGACTAGGCGCCAGCTTCAGAATGAGCAGAAATCAAGTAGATTCAAATTCTAACTGGTACTGAGGTGATGGTGGAAAGTGAAGTAAGTCATGTAAAATGAAGCGCTAGACATGCAACTCTAGCTAAGTGGTATTCCCAGGGCGCGGTACCACATTGGGAGCGCTATAGGTAATATTAATATGTATGAGATGCGAGATGAGCACATAGGTGACATAGGGTGACGAGATATGATTAGTTATGATTATGCAAGGCCGAGACTCACCTATGAACTATAGGACAATTGGACAGGACATGCGGAGGGAGTGCGCCAGACCTAGAAAGAGTGCGCGAGTGCGCGAAAGATAGTGCGAGTGTGCACAATGTCGCATGATAGCATGTTATGTCGCGCGTGACTACTTTAGTGCGCGGATGATGTATAGAGGCGAGGTTGATAGGAATATGTGTGATTATGAGCACAGGGAGAGATGAGTCTCTACAGCGTGTGCTCCAGGCGACCAGTCCTCCATTCAATGTCACAATATATCCAGACATCGAATGTCTGTGCGGCTGTGACGCCCAATCTGTGTCGACAAAGGCTTCCAATCCACCATCCGTTGAACCTAAGGTGAGCTCGAGAGAATCAGTGACCTTCAGATAACGTAGGGCGCATTTAGCTGCCTCCCAGTGTGGTCTTCCCGGACTTCGCATAAATTGCAATAGAGTCGCGATGGAGAAGGCGATATCTGGCCGTGTACTGGTCGCTGCATACATCAGTGACCCGATGGCGCATTGGTACGGTACGTCTTTCATGTCTTCGATCTCTGAGTGGCTGGCGGGGGATTGATCAGTGGACAGGGTAACTCCTGGTTCCATTGGAGTCTGGGCGGCTTTAGCGTCCTCAAGACAAAAACACTCGACGATGGTGGCGACATACACCTTCTGCGAGAGTGTCAAGGTACATGCTGCTCTATCGTGTGTTACCTTTAACCCTAATAGCCATTTTAATTCGCCCAGGTCATATATCTCGAAGTGGTCCTGGAGCTGCGCCTTAAAGTGTTCAATATGGGAGAGATGATTGGCGGTTACAGCCATGTCATTGATGGATACTGTGATGACCATGTGCTCATCCTGAGTGCGCTTGAAGTATACGGCCTGGTCAACCCTCGACCTACTGAATCCTAGCTTCAAGAACACTCCCACTAGCTCTTCCGCCCACTCGTATCCTGCCTGCTTAATGCCCGGTAAGCTCCTTCTCAACCTCAACACCTTTCCATGCTGATCCTCCCTTAAATATCCTGGCGGCGCTCGCATATAGATTTCTTCTTGGATGCTGGCATACAGGTAAGTACTTTTGATGTCAATTTGATGTATCTCCCAGTCTTGCTGAGCAGCCATCGTCAGAATGGTACGGATTGTGATCATATTGGTGGTGGGGGCAAAGGTATTGAAGTAGTCGAGTCCATACTTCTGGCGCTGACCATTCGCGATGAGACGAGCCCGAAGCTTCAATTTCTTGCCGTCAGGTCCTCATTTGGTTGCCAGAACGTAGTGGCATGGTATGATGTTTGCGCCTTGAGGTAAGTCCACAATTTCCCATGTACCTAACTTTTCGAGTTGGCTAATCTCGTAATCCAGGGCTTCTCTCCACTCCATGCCATCAGGGCCATTTAGCGCCTGCTGTAAGGTAGGCTCGGGTTCTGCAGCTGCTAACACTGGGTGAATGTGGGCTTCTTCATCCAGAAGGTCCAGCGCTGATGCTTCCAACAGGGAATCTAGCACTAGGGATGCGGTCTCCCCCTCATTAAGGGCCGCATAATATCCTGGAGGTGGCCTGGTTCGAGTTGTTCTCGGAGCTGGTGGGGTTGTGGGATGTTGGGCTGGGACTCTGGCTGGGGTAGCTGGTGGCAGGATAGGCTGAATGGCAGGTATGTCGTCGTTTCTGGTGTATTCGTCGTCGTAGCGCATGACGCTGGACTCCCCCTTATTCAGGGTATCCTCTGGCACCACGACATCACCAGGCGCGAAGGTCACATTCTGCTCAATGGAAACCCATCGCTTACCTGGCCAGTATACATGATAGGCCTTGCTCACCACATCCACTCCTACAAATACCGCTTCCTCCGCCCTCGGTTCAAGCTTCCCTGCATTATGCAGGTGGACAAACACTCTCGTGCCGAATTCATGTGCCTGGAGGAGACTTGGCTTCATCTTTTGGATGAGCTCGTACGGGGTGGTATCTGGGGTAGCTCTGGATGGTAAGTGATTCTTTAACCAGGTCACATAGTTGAGCGCCTCAGCCCACAGCTACTTCAGCAACTCCTTTGCTATGAGCATCACTCTAGCATGCTCCACCAGCATCCAATTTAGGTGTTCCACAACACCATTTTTCTGTGGTGAGTCGTGTACTGTCAACTGATGTTCTATGCCTTGCTGGCGCAGATACTGATCGAACTCGGCAGATAGGTATTCCCCCCCTCGGTCCAAACGGACTTTCACAAGCCTCGCGCCAGGCACTTGGTGTCCTAGCCACGCCTCATAAGCTCTGAATGCAGTAAGAGCTTCGCTTTTCAGCTTCAGGAAGTGGAGTACCATCTGGCAACTATAGTCGTCAGTGAAACTGATGTAGTAGAGACTCCCACTGATACTGGCTGTCTGCACCAGTCCCCATAGGTCCGTGTGGACCAGCTCGCCATAGGTGAGTGCGCGTGTCTTACTTTCGTCAGGAAAGGGTTTGCGGGCTGACTTCACTTTCGTGCATGCGTCACAGAACTCGGGTTTCGAGCTTGAGTTGAGCTCAACACCGGTAATGAGGCCCTTTTTGACAGCCTCAGCTGCTGCTACTTGGGACACGTGCCCCAGCACTTTATGCAGCTGGCTAATGGTAAGTTTGGTCTGGGCAACGTGGGCATGGTGCTGATGTGTTCCTCCCGCCGCTATGCTATACAGGCCTTCAACCTGCGGAATTTCTGTGATCACCTGGCACTGTGGTCCCTTGGACAAGACCTTGCACATGTGGCCCTCAAAAAGGACAGCCATGCCGGCCTCTGCGATCCGATTCATGCTTGAGCATGACCTTTGTGCGCTTGGCACCGAGAGGTAAGTCGAGCTCGACATCACTGTGTCTGACAGCACTTAGACTAGAGCCGTCAGCTGTGTGGATATCCTGGGGGGTTATGCTAACGAAGTTAGTGAACTTGGCCCTGTTGGGGCAGAAATGGGAAGTGGCACCGGAATCAATGATTGTGCAGTGTCTATTGGCGGGTACCTTGATGCCCTTGGCTATGGTTGCCAAGTCCGATGTTACAAACGCGTACTGGTCGTGGGATCCAGTGTCAGCAGCTGAGTTTGCCGTCTCGCTCTGACCCTTTTCGGCCTTCTTCCGTTGTTGACCTGGGCCTTGGCCCTCTTTCCCTCCGCCAGGGTGCCAACAGTCCAACTTGTAGTGGCCTTTTGCTCGCAGTTATAGCAGGTAATGTCTGTATTGACCTTGCTCAATGACACAGCTGACCTTCTGCCTCTGCCTTTAGTCTCTTTTGCGCTAAGTGCGCCACTACTCCCTCCCTTCCTGCCGGGACACTTATCAGTGAGTAGTCGGTGTTTGTACTCCTTGGTAATGATGGTGATTAGCTCATAGGTAGTGCTGCTGAAGTCCGGTTCGGTCCGGTTCTCTGGCAAAATTTCCGAACGCCGAACCGAACACTAGGTTCAGGTTCAGCTGTTGATCGAACTCTGGACCGAACGCCTCTGAACGCGTTCGGGAGGTCCGGTTCGCGTTCGAACCGGGTTCGACTGCAATATTGAGGTGTTGCGTCGATGATGCCCACCACGTCCACCAAACTGTTCTCAACACCATGCGCAAACGCCCAGTGCACGTCAGCAACTGCTGACGTGGCTCAGACAAGCACGGACAATGGACGAGAGCAGGAGGAGGGAAGCAAATGAGTAGGAGAACCAGGGAGAGAGACGAGCAGGAAGAAGGAAGAAGCTAGCTGAGTTCACGCAGAAACATCTCTACAAGGTTCTTTGCAAGCTTACCTAGGAAGTAGTACTGCAAAATGACGGTCGCCTGTGCTAGCGCAGTGTCATGTGTTCCATCCTCAAACATTGTGAACATCTTGA
>JABBWD010000513.1:0-11879 GCA_016628565.1 Suillus placidus
CTAGGTTGGGAGAAGGTATGACTGGGTCTCCTCCAGTCTTCTCTGCCTTGAATTTCTGTTCGGTATATTCACCTGCTTCATAAGTGACAGTCAGGGCCCAAGTGCGCCAGATGTTGATGCCATCAGGCAGTGGAAGGGGAAGACATGTTCCTGTGGAATTTGATCTTAGGGAATCAGGACGCTGCAATTGTGGATGTCCAGACTTTGGTGTTCAAGGCGGGGGAGATAGTGAGCGATCAGATAAGGGAGGCCTTGTATTAAGTTGGCTGTCAAAGATGTATTTATCATCCATTGCTCAAGTGACGTACTACATGCTTGGATGTGTGCTGATATATCAGACTATACATTATGTCGAGTTCCTGTGGGTCCCGAACCGGAACTCGGTAAGCTTCACTCAAGTTCCGGTGGTCGGAAATTAGGCGATCTCATAGGGCAACCACAAGCCTCGCACCGGGATTCACATTCTGCAAGACAACCTAGCCAAACATTTGGCATCACTCCTGATGAGTTTTCATCCATAAAGGTCCCGGGTTCCCGGGTCCCGGAACTTGAACTCGGTATGCTTCACCCTCAAATTTCGGGTGGTCAGAAGTGGGTCTCTCGTTAGGGCAACCACAAGCCTCGCACCCCGGATTCCCATTTTGCAAGGACCAACTTAAGGGCTGTTAAAGACCATGTCAAGAGAGCACCTGCCACTCTCTTCAGCAAATCCCAACTTGGTTGGCCATTTAACATGGACAGTATTGACTGAATTATGTGTCAAGTCCCGGGTCCCGGGTCCCGGGTCCCGGGTCCCGGAACTCGGAACTCGGAACTCAGCACTCGGCACTCGGAGCTTGGTATGCTTCACTCAAATTTTGGTGGTCGGAAGTGGGTGTCTCATAAGGCAACACAAGCCTCGCACCCCGGATTCCACATTCTACAACACAACCCAAGCACCATCAAAGGCCATGTCAAGAGATCACCTGCTGCTCCGGAAACTCAGTAACTTGTATTTATTACCTCCTCTGATTTGGTTGATGTACAACTACCTCGGCTCACGTGGGATATATTACATAGACGGGTGGGCTGACGTAGGGGGATTTCAGGGGTGTATGCAATTTCATCAGCAAAGTCATAGAGTTGATATAGTGTCGGCTCAATTATGATACACATGGGCCCACCCGTCTATATGTTATACCACCCCCGGCCCACCCGTCTAATTCAATCTCCTGTACAACACCCTCGGCCCACCCGTCTAATGAAATAGGGATTTCAGGGGTGTATGCAATTTCATCAGCAAAGTCATAGAGTTGATATAGTGTCGGCCCACCCATCTAATTCAATCTCCTGTACAACACCCTCGGCCCACCCGTCTAATGAAATATTATATAAAACACTCTCGGCCCACCCGTCTAATACAATATTTTATAATACCCTCGGCCCACCCGTGAATGTGACAACAAGTACCTACCCATCTATCTGATACACATCTACCTTGATACACCCATCTGCATAATATCCAACTACCTCGGCCCACCCGTCTACTGAATATTCATTTACATCGGCCCACTCATCTACTCTACATATTCCCTGCATGGGCCCACCCGCCTCCATCGGGAATAATTTGACTCCCGGCCCATCCGTCATAGTCGAGGATATTTCTACCATGGGCCCATGGTCCGCTGGCCCGTATCATACGGGATATTATGCACGTCCGTTCCCTCGTATTATACGGAGATAGGTCACTGTAATATGTGCTTGCATCCCATCTGAACTTAAAGGAAAATCAGCCGAGATTGTCAATAGACAGGTGACAACGAAAAATGTGCTACCCCCGACTGGCTAAATCACTGGACCGAGGTTGACGAGCTTAAGGAACAGGTTCGCGAGCTTCAGAAACTCGTAATCCAAAGTCAGATTCGTGAAGAGGAGGCTCGGAAGCAAGTACTAGAAGCTCACCGAGCTCCTGAGGTTAGTATCCAAAACCTCCCTAAGGCTTGACACAGAAGTATCAAGATTCAAGAAGAACAAATGTACCAGCCACCTCGTAGCAAACCTAATGAAGGGCTGCGTTATCAACGAGCATCATCAGTTCTGCCAACCGAGAGCTCCGTCAAGCGAGCAATGACTGGCTCCTCTTGCCGAGAACCTGAGGCAGGTAGTTCTGACTCATCGTCGTCAGAGGACAATGGTGAAAATTCATCTACGGAGTCCGATGACGGGAATAGACCCAATTGGAAAGGAAGGAAGGAAACCTGACCAATTGGTGCTCCTATACCCCGAAAATATGTCAGCAAGACAAATGATGAGTGGAACGAACCTGCAAATCACTTCGGGGCTGATTTTCTAGCTCTAGAGCCAGAGTCGGACCATGATAGTGACTTGCCAGATACTAAACGAGCAAAACACCTTGCGAGACGTGTGTATCGAGCAAAATTAAACCTATTGAAATATCAGCAAAGCTTCATTAAGAATGAACCCCCTTTTACCTACAATGGGGAAGCTAATGCCACAACATTTAAGAAATGGGTCAGGGAAGTGAGGGACTGGAAGGACCGAGCTCGACTCACCACCAGCCAGTCACTTCATATGCTGGGAAAGTACCTTGGTGGCCAAGCCTACCGATTTTTCGAGAGAGATGTGCTGGACCTCCAAAAGGACTACTCGATGACTGAATTCTTCGAGCAGTTATTTGATTATGTTTTTCCCCCTGACTTTCAGATGCTACAATGTCAGAATTCCTCGATTGCAGGCAAGAAGGAAAACACACAATCAGAGATTACCTCCGGCGTCTTCAAGACTTGGCTGATACTGCTGGTGATGTCAATGAACGAGAAATTGTTAGACAGTTTTGGATGAACTGCAAACCTTACATCAAAGCATCTCTGGTTGACAAAGGATACGAGCCTAACTCCGTTAGCCTCGAAACCATCGAGAAGAAGGCACTATGTACCGAACGAGCATTCCTCGAGAACTCGCGTGACCCCAACATCCTCCTTGCTTTGAATCCAACTGCTGCTGCAAGCATCATCAACCATGGCTTCCGATCTGACAGACGAGACGGTAGTGAGTTTAAATCCCATAAGACAAACCGACGTAGCCATACCTCATCCTTATCTGCCAATGCAGTCCATACCCCCAATGACAGGACAGGAAAGTCGGAGCACAAGCCACACCGAGGGGTGCATCAGATGGGTCCCTCGAAGAATTCACATGAATTGCCTAAGAAAAATGCAGAAACAATCAGGCGTCTACGAGACAATGCTCAGTGCTTCGAATGTGAACAGAAAGGGCACCTCGCAAAAGATTGCCCTAAGAGACACAAATTGCCCTTTCGGCCTGGGATGAAAGTAAACTCCCTCCACGCGAGTGCCATAGGTGTCACGGAAGCTGACATTCGATCTGCAGCAATAGAGGAGGGGGTTGCCAGTGGACTGTATGGCATGGCCATTTGTGTATCACCTTCTCCTGAACTCGATGAAGCCAAACACTCACTCATAGTTGAACGAACCTTAGCTATCTTGAGATTAGCTGTTCCTCTCCCGACGGATGAGCTTCATGACCCACTGTACAACCCTTTCGCAATCAATCGTTTCACGCTCGAAAATTGGGGGGGACCAGACACCTACCTCCTCTCCGATAAGCACAATTATGATTCCTATATTGTCTATTATGCTCAGCTCAGTGACCCAAGCTTCGATGCAGTAGCATGGCTAATGGACCTTAAATTGACCAATTATAATGACCTCGTCATCAAAGGGTTGACCTTTCGGCCATCGTGGTTCGGCCAAGTACACCACCCTGAAAGTGATGGATCTCCTGCTAAATCTATTGATGAGGATTCTGAGTCAGACCAGGACACCAGCGACACCTATGATACATGTCCTGGATTACTCACCTGCGAGTCTTCCTCGGAAGACGAAGTTGCACTAGATGACCCTGTCGTGCATGATGCTGAATTAGGTTACCCTGCTGACGAGGAAAATGTTAATGTCGATTATGTGTACTGTGGAGGCTCTCGCACTGAGCTTCCGGATGTTCGGACATTGCACCGAAATGCCATGCGACCTAAATCCACGAGCAGAATACTGCCTCGAGCCTTAGTGGTTGTAGTGCTGATAAATGACCGTCCATGTAGAGCCCTCCTGGACTCGGGATCCTTGACAGACTTCATATCAACCACTGTAGTTGATTAATTGAAGCTGAAGTACGACCTACTAGATAAACCCATCCCCCTACAACTCGCTGTGTCGGGGTCACGAAGTGTGGTGAAAGCTAATGCGAGTGTTGACCTCAAGTATCAAGACATTTCCAGGCCACGCACCTTCAATATTGCCAACCTTGAAGCATATGATGTCATCCTTGGCATGCCATTCCTATACCAACATCAGGTTCTGTTAGGCTTCAATCCCTCTGAGATCAAGATCCGAAGCCTCGTACCTCTGCCAATAAGGGGTGCACAGACCCAGGTTCTAGAACTCAAAGGTTCCAGCCCAGATGCTGACCTGATCGAGTCATATCGGAGGGAGTTGACTGAATATGCAAAAGATATCTGCAAAGAAGCAATTGAGACCCCATTGCCTCCGCTACGAGCAATAAACCATGTCATACCATTAATCAATGATGACCAAGTATATGCCTGGCGGCAATCGAAATGCCCCAATGCTATGCGCCCCCTTTGGAGGGCAAAACGTGATGACTATGTCCATACCGGACGATGGGAATTTTTCAGTGGTACAAATGCTGTTCCTATGATAATGCTGAAAAAGGCTACCAAGGATGGGTCATTGAAATTACGCACCGTACTAGATACCCGTCAATGGAACAAAAATACCCGTAAGTTGGCCTCTCCGCTCCTGGACATTGACACCATCCTTCGGAATGTGGTGTCCCACCCTTATCGGTCCTTGCTGGATGGGAAAGACGCATATGAGCAGATTAGAATAGTCCCCGAGGATGTTCCTAATTCTTTGTTCGCGACACCTGATGGAACAATGATCAGTCACGTCATGCAGATCGGGGATTGCAATGCAGGCGCCACCTACCAATCACTCATGAACCATATTTTTGGCCCATATATTGGCACATATTACAGTGACCTATCTCCGTATAATACGAGGGAACGGACGTGCATAATATCCCGTATGATACGGGCCAGCGGACCATGGGCCCATGGTAGAAATATCCTCGACTATGACGGATGGGCCGGGAGTCAAATTATTCCCGATGGAGGCGGGTGGGCCCATGCAGGGAATATGTAGAGTAGATGAGTGGGCCGATGTAAATGAATATTCAGTAGACGGGTGGGCCGAGGTAGTTGGATATTATGCAGATGGGTGTATCAAGGTAGATGTGTATCAGATAGATGGGTAGGTACTTGTTGTCACATTCACGGGTGGGCCGAGGGTATTATAAAATATTGTATTAGACGGGTGGGCCGAGAGTGTTTTATATAATATTTCATTAGACGGGTGGGCCGAGGGTGTTGTACAGGAGATTGAATTAGATGGGTGGGCCGACACTATATCAACTCTATGACTTTGCTGATGAAATTGCATACACCCCTGAAATCCCTATTTCATTAGACGGGTGGGCCGAGGGTGTTGTACAGGAGATTGAATTAGACGGGTGGGCCGGGGGTGGTATAACATATAGACGGGTGGGCCCATGTGTATCATAATTGAGCCGACACTATATCAACTCTATGACTTTGCTGATGAAATTGCATACACCCCTGAAATCCCCCTACGTCAGCCCACCCGTCTATGTAATATATCCCACGTGAGCCGAGGTAGTTGTACATCAACCAAATCAGAGGAGGTAATAAATACAAGTTACTGAGTTTCCGGAGCAGCAGGTGATCTCTTGACATGGCCTTTGATGGTGCTTGGGTTGTGTTGTAGAATGTGGAATCCGGGGTGCGAGGCTTGTGTTGCCTTATGAGACACCCACTTCCGACCACCAAAATTTGAGTGAAGCATACCAAGCTCCGAGTGCCGAGTGCTGAGTTCCGAGTTCCGAGTTCCGGGACCCGGGACCCGGGACCCGGGACCCGGGACCCGGGACTTGACACATAATTCAGTCAATACTGTCCATGTTAAATGGCCAACCAAAGTTGGGATTTTGCTGAAGAGAGTGGCAGGTGCTCTCTTGACATGGTCTTTAACAGCCCTTAAGTTGTCTTGCAAAATGTGGAATCCGGGGTGCGAGGCTTGTGTTGCCCTACGAGAGACCCACTTCTGACCACCGAAATTTGAGTGAAGCATACCGAGTTCCAAGTTCCGGGACCCGGGACCCGGGACTTTATGGCTGAGAAACTCATCAGGAGTGATGCCAAAATGTTGGCTAGGTTGTCTTGCAGAATGTGGAATCCCGGGTGCGAGGCTTGTGTTGCCCTATGAGACGCCAATTTCCGACCACCGGAACTTGAGTGAAGCTTACCGAGTTCCGAGTTCCGGGACCCAGGACTCGACAAATGTATATCTGATATACAGCACACATCCAATCATGTAGTACTTCATTGAGCAATGGATGATAATACATCTTTGACAGCCAACATTATACAAGGCTCCCTTATCTGATCCTCACTATCTCCACCCCCTTTAACACCAAAGTCTGGACATCCAGCATTCAGCGTCTGATTTCCCAAGATCAAATTCCAGCATGAACAGTTTCTTCCCCTTCCACTTCTGATGGCATCAACATCTGGCGCACTTGGGCCCTGACTGTCACTTATGAAGCAGGTGAATATACCGAACAGAAATTCAAGGCAGAGAAGACTGGAGGAGACCCAGTCATACCTTCTCCCAACCTAGACACTGATCTTGTGATGGCATGCGATCGCTTGGCTGATGTACTCATAAAGGCATATAAAAATCCAAGTGGGTCTTCCTGCAGATTGGGAAAATTTGTTTTATCATTCAAATTCCTTCATGACAGTTCAGATGCAGATGGATATTGCAAGATATAGCAAATTGATCACCGCAAAAGACATGGGGCATAATGAACAGAGAGAGGCAAAGTTGCTTGAGAGGTGTCCTCCTGGCCATGAAGGCAAAAAGTTGGTCGACAAACCTGCCACAATTCTCGATGCATCCGGCGCCATCATCGCATGGTACCTCCCGGACGCCCTGAGCGACACAACCCAGGTGTGTAATATACATTGTTGCTCAATGGATATTGAATATCAAATGGAACCTACAGAAGGAAATGAGGGAGGCCACCGATTTGCTCGCTCCAAGCCTCGAAAAAAGCGTAAAGGCTGATGGCAATTGGCGAACTCATCAAAAGTGGTTCAAACAGGACTCGGAAAATGTTGGCTCAGCTCCTGGATGCATCAATATATCTCCGGCTTGGTTTCAACAGGGACACGAGGTAAGATCTGATGAGATCGTGATTTCGGCAGTCAAACTCACCAATCCGAAAGAATGTGTCCGATCCGGAGGTATCTGCATCATTGAAGGGACCTTCCTCCGAGAATATCCTGAAAGGGATTGCAAGGCCAGCAGCCATCGCGTCCGCGGCACTGAGGGTCATGCATCCTGAGCAGTACTTTGCAGGGTTGCAAGCCTTTTCAAAGCTCGGACATAAAGCAGTAAGCAAGGAACTGCCACAGATGCCAGAGACCCTGGAGTTCTGGGCATCCGTGTTTAACACCCTGTCCATCATTTCCAATCGGGAAACCCCCAATCATCGAGACCATTTGTCTGTTGCTGAATGCTTCGACGTTCTCACCACCGTGGGGAACTATTCTAATGGTCGGATGACAATGTCGAGCCTTCAGCTGGAGTTCAAGTATAATTCCGGCTGTATGATTGCGTTTTCCGGAAGGATTGTGAGACATGCAGTTAATGATGTGGAAGGGGATCGGATTGCTTGGGCATGGTATATGAGGGATTCTGTCCACATTTATGCCGGGGTTCCATCATGTGGATGGGCTAGTGTGCATAGTCCATACAGTGTGTGAAAGATCAAAGAAAGAGAAAGCGTTGTTAGCCATATACATTCCAACAAATGAATGCCATGTACCAATTGGAGCATAAACATGTCAGGAGCTCAACGTTCTGTGAGCTGGTTATCCAGACCTCAATACTCGATTTTTGGGAGGCAAGCCTCGGTATTTAATAATTGGAACTCAGGACTTGACATATGGGAGTCCCGAGTGCCGGGGTATTCGAGTCCCGAAACCCGGTACTCGGCACTCAATGTGAGACGATGTATAAACATGTTTGAATCAACATTATGTATCTCCGTACACATTTTACAGAACCCCGACACCCGTAATTGTAGACAGCGGGGGTTCGGGGCTCGTGACTCGGAACTCAATACTTCGTTCTGAATACCGAGTCCTGAGCTCCGACGTTTGGGGTTGGGGTTCGTAACTCGGAGCTCGATACTGTCCTGAATATTGAGTCCCGGACGCCCGAGTCCCGAGCTCCGAAGTTCGGGGTTCGGGGTTCGTAACTCGGAGCTCGATACTTTGTCCTGAATAGATGTACGCTGACATGCTAGAGAAATTGAAGAGAGCCAATGGAGTGTAGTCCCATTCCAGTCTTCAATTTCTCTAGCATGTCAGCGTACATCTATTCAGGACAAAGTATCGAGCTCCGAGTTACGAACCCCGAACCCCGAACTTCGGAGCTCGGGACTCGGGCGTCCGGGACTCAATATTCAGGACAGTATCGAGCTCCGAGTTACGAACCCCAACCCCAAACGTCGGAGCTCAGGACTCGGTATTCAGAACGAAGTATTGAGTTCCGAGTCACGAGCCCCGAACCCCCGCTGTCTACAATTACGGGTGTCGGGGTTCTGTAAAATGTGTACGGAGATACAAAATGTTGATTCAAACATGTTTATACATCGTCTCACATTGAGTGCCGAGTACTGGGTTTCGGGACTCGATACCCCGGCACTCGGGACTCCCATATGTCAAGTCCTGAGTTCCAATTATTAAATACCGAGGCTTGCCTCCCAAAAATCGAGTATTGAGGTCTGGATAACCAGCTCACAGAACGTTGAGCTCCTGACATGTTTATGCTCCAATTGGTACATGGCATTCATTTGTTGGAATGTATATGGCTAACAACGCTTTCTCTTTCTTTGATCTTTCACACACTGTATGGACTATGCACACTAGCCCATCCACATGATGGAACCCCGGCATAAATGTGGACAGAATCCCTCATATACCATGCCCAAGCAATCCGATCCCCTTCCACATCATTAACTGCATGTCTCACAATCCTTCCGGAAAACGCAATCATACAGCCGGAATTATACTTGAACTCCAGCTGAAGGCTCGACATTGTCATCCGACCATTAGAATAGTTCCCCACGGTGGTGAGAACGTCGAAGCATTCAGCAACAGACAAATGGTCTCGATGATTGGGGGTTTCCCGATTGGAAATGATGGACAGGGTGTTAAACACGGATGCCCAGAACTCCAGGGTCTCTGGCATCTGTGGCAGTTCCTTGCTTACTGCTTTATGTCCGAGCTTTGAAAAGGCTTGCAACCCTGCAAAGTACTGCTCAGGATGCATGACCCTCAGTGCCGCGGACGCGATGGCTGCTGGCCTTGCAATCCCTTTCAGGATATTCTCGGAGGAAGGTCCCTTCAATGATGCAGATACCTCCGGATCGGACACATTCTTTCGGATTGGTGAGTTTGACTGCCGAAATCACGATCTCATCAGATCTTACCTCGTGTCCCTGTTGAAACCAAGCCGGAGATATATTGATGCATCCAGGAGCTGAGCCAACATTTTCCGAGTCCTGTTTGAACCACTTTTGATGAGTTCGCCAATTGCCATCAGCCTTTACGCTTTTTTCGAGGCTTGGAGCGAGCAAATCGGTGGCCTCCCTCATTTCCTTCTGTAGGTTCCATTTGATATTCAATATCCATTGAGCAACAATGTATATTACACACCTGGGTTGTGTCGCTCAGGGCGTCCGGGAGGTACCATGCGATGATGGCGCCGGATGCATCGAGAATTGTGGCAGGTTTGTCGACCAACTTTTTGCCTTCATGGCCAGGAGGACACCTCTCAAGCAACTTTGCCTCTCTCTGTTCATTATGCCCCATGTCTTTTGCGGTGATCAATTTGCTATATCTTGCAATATCCATCTGCATCTGAACTGTCATGAAGGAATTTGAATGATAAAACAAATTTTCCCAATCTGCAGGAAGACCCACTTGGATTTTTATATGCCTTTATGAGTACATCAGCCAAGCGATCGCATGCCATCACAAGATCAGTGTCTAGGTTGGGAGAAGGTATGACTGGGTCTCCTCCAGTCTTCTCTGCCTTGAATTTCTGTTCGGTATATTCACCTGCTTCATAAGTGACAGTCAGGGCCCAAGTGCGCCAGATGTTGATGCCATCAGAAGTGGAAGGGGAAGAAACGTTCATGCTGGAATTTGATCTTGGGAAATCAGACGCTGAATGCTGGATGTCCAGACTTTGGTGTTAAAGGGGGTGGAGATAGTGAGGATCAGATAAGGGAGCCTTGTATAATGTTGGCTGTCAAAGATGTATTATCATCCATTGCTCAATGAAGTACTACATGATTGGATGTGTGCTGTATATCAGATATACATTTGTCGAGTCCTGGGTCCCGGAACTCGGAACTCGGTAAGCTTCACTCAAGTTCCGGTGGTCGGAAATTGGCGTCTCATAGGGCAACACAAGCCTCGCACCCGGGATTCCACATTCTGCAAGACAACCTAGCCAACATTTTGGCATCACTCCTGATGAGTTTCTCAGCCATAAAGTCCCGGGTCCCGGGTCCCGGAACTTGGAACTCGGTATGCTTCACTCAAATTTCGGTGGTCAGAAGTGGGTCTCTCGTAGGGCAACACAAGCCTCGCACCCCGGATTCCACATTTTGCAAGACAACTTAAGGGCTGTTAAAGACCATGTCAAGAGAGCACCTGCCACTCTCTTCAGCAAAATCCCAACTTTGGTTGGCCATTTAACATGGACAGTATTGACTGAATTATGTGTCAAGTCCCGGGTCCCGGGTCCCGGAACTCGGAACTCGGAACTCGGAACTCGGAACTCAGCACTCGGCACTCGGAGCTTGGTATGCTTCACTCAAATTTTGGTGGTCGGAAGTGGGTGTCTCATAAGGCAACACAAGCCTCGCACCCCGGATTCCACATTCTACAACACAACCCAAGCACCATCAAAGGCCATGTCAAGAGATCACCTGCTGCTCCGGAAACTCAGTAACTTGTATTTATTACCTCCTCTGATTTGGTTGATGTACAACTACCTCGGCTCACGTGGGATATATTACATAGACGGGTGGGCTGACGTAGGGGGATTTCAGGGGTGTATGCAATTTCATCAGCAAAGTCATAGAGTTGATATAGTGTCGGCTCAATTATGATACACATGGGCCCACCCGTCTATATGTTATACCACCCCCGGCCCACCCGTCTAATTCAATCTCCTGTACAACACCCTCGGCCCACCCGTCTAATGAAATAGGGATTTCAGGGGTGTATGCAATTTCATCAGCAAAGTCATAGAGTTGATATAGTGTCGGCCCACCCATCTAATTCAATCTCCTGTACAACACCCTCGGCCCACCCGTCTAATGAAATATTATATAAAACACTCTCGGCCCACCCGTCTAATACAATATTTTATAATACCCTCGGCCCACCCGTGAATGTGACAACAAGTACCTACCCATCTATCTGATACACATCTACCTTGATACACCCATCTGCATAATATCCAACTACCTCGGCCCACCCGTCTACTGAATATTCATTTACATCGGCCCACTCATCTACTCTACATATTCCCTGCATGGGCCCACCCGCCTCCATCGGGAATAATTTGACTCCCGGCCCATCCGTCATAGTCGAGGATATTTCTACCATGGGC
>JABBWD010000514.1:0-11866 GCA_016628565.1 Suillus placidus
GGCGTGCGGCGTTAAGTGTGCGTCTGCGCTGAGCAAGGGTCTCTCGGAGGGTACGGAGGCGGTCGCGCTCTAGATCGTTTAGAATAGTGCATGCGAACAAGGATAAGACACGTACTGCTCTCGCAGTCTCTTCTCACTTTGGCAAGGCAATCTGCTAATTGGTTGAGGCTGTGGTCCGCTCGTGCCATCTCTGCACGAAGGAGGCGACCAGATTCAATAGACTTGAATGCCCGGGATGCACGAGCAACATGCTCATTTCTGCCCGAGGAAAAATGGTGAATTTGAAGGCGGAAATCGCGTAGACTGTATGTTAAGCAAGGTCAGTATGGGTTGCGCTTCATGACAGGTGTTTTGCTTACTGGTTTTTCAGACAGTTTGCGCAATAGTACTGACGTTGTCTTAGCTCGCAGTTCTTACACTCCATCGCATCTTCAGAAGGTTAGAAGGGCGCTGTAAAAGTATTTAGTTCAGGTGCCACACTGCACCACAGTACTTGGCGCAAACTTGGCGAGTGAAGTACTGGATGACGTAATTACAGGCTGACACGTAAGCCGCTGAGGCTGGATTACTGATCGATCATCTCTTGGTTCCTACCCTGTCCTCATGCCTCAGTGTAAACTCTCCGGTCTCAGCTGCGACAAGCCTACAACTCTCTTATCAAGCTGAGCAATAACACTGTTTACGAGACCTCTTCCGAGGAAGACCCTGAAGAAAGGCTTTGTAGGAGCAGATTGACACGCAATCTCTTTGTTGGAATCGAAGCTGGAAGGGCCTGAGGTATGACTCGACCTTACGAAACGGCTTTCCATTAGCTCACTCTACCGTTTTTACCTTCTCCAGTATGACCGCGACGAACTTTGACCGAGTTCAAGATCATGTTTACTGGTCATCTTCGACTGAAGCCCAATCTTAATGAACTCGTCGCGGCGACTACTTCCCTCGGACAGAACGAACTTTGGTCTTCCACAAATCTGTATCGTCAGTTGCTTTTGTTGGAAGTCTCGTTCCTAAGACGGTATGTTAATAATCTGTCAACCTCTGCGCTACTCTTATACACCGTCAGACCGAAGCAACCGCTCGTGCGTGGATTGATGCGTTCTTCTTCCGCGCATCTGCAATGCTACCATCAAATAAGGCCATGATTCTCAACATGGAACACGTTGTTCCAGCCACGACTATCAGCCCGTGGAGTTTGCGGACCATTGGTGGATTTATAGATTACACTGCCATAGTAGCAGATGAATGTGACGCGCGTAAATCTGCCTCAACCTATCTCAATCTCCCAGCTCATTTTTTCCTCCAGCTTTATTTCTGACATCCCCGCGACTTGAATACCTCAGGACGTTACCTATGCCATCTGGCTTCTTCGTTAAGGAAGCCAAGATTTACAATATCTCGGATCATATCGCCCAGGCAGTATGCGAGATGTATGCGTGCGGAAAGTACCTCCAGTGAGTAAATCCTGCCAGCTTTTAGGTTCACATTTCCAATTTGTTACTTCATCTCAGGAAAAAGGTCATCCGCGGTGCTCTGACTAATGGACGTGAATGGATCTTTATTTTCATGGAGTTCAACGACAATTATTACGGAGCCTCCTATCAGCGATCCAATGTAGTGAAGTTCGAAACTACGACCGATTCCGATGGCCAGCTGGTGATCCCTGGGTTGTGGCCTGATATAATTGCTGCTATTTTGTCACATTGGGTCAGTTTGGTGCTAATATGCGTATTGAATTGTTGATTGATTTGGATGCCAGATACAAAATAGCTTTGTAGACCTGAAAAGTGATGATTGGTTTGAGGTGGTGCCGCGTAGGGGATGATGTCTTGTATGGTTTCAGATTTTGGACAATCGCCTGAAATCCATTTCCGAAAATTTTGTCCTTTGGCTTAATCCTAGCTATGTGAATAGGTTTTCTAGACCGATGTCTGCGGATCTACGCTTCTGGAATGAGCAGCACCACATTTACATTCTCTCTAGGCGGAAAGAAGAATCGTCACAGGCGCCTCTCCAAGCCCTCGTCAGATTCGGGAGTACTGCCAGGTTGCGCAACTTGCGGTGAGAGGCACAACAAGAGTCTCTATGGGGACCATAGATGCTCGACTCCAATAGATAAGACGCGGATTCTACAAAATGGTGCCTCCGTCTGCTCGTCGTGCCAAGCGTCCACCCGTCACCATCGAAGCGCTATCTATTCTTTTTGACAATCTCTCTTTCTCTGATCCTTTTGACTGCATCATCAACGCAAACATACCTCAGGATGCTCCTCTCTTCAAATATCGCACTTCGACGAACTGGTCTCTGCTCACACGTCAGGTTTTCATCTCTCGCTGCCACAATCTCTGGACCGTGCAGGGCTTCCTGCCCATGCCAGGTCATGCCTTTCGCATCAGCAGAGCTACCGAACTCCTACTGCAGGATGTACATCCGGATGTTGTTTCCTCGCAGGGCAGATGGACATCGGATTCCTTCTTGGAGTATTGGCGTAGAATCGAGACTATTCTCCCTTTTTTCATTTCTTCCTCCGTCAATAATGACCGCTTCTCGAACCTAGACACCGTCATGGACTCTGACGCGCAACAACATCACAACAACATCGTCCCTCACGTGTTGCCCTCACTACCTAAACACTTCTTTCCCACTTTTTTTTTTTACGCTACACGCACTTTCATTCCTGCAAATCAGAACTCGTCGTTGACTCGATTGCATCTCTAAGTGTGTGGGTTGGTCTCCAAAGGAGGCGCTACCGTCGTGAGCTGCGCTTTTCTCTTGGTTTGGTATTGCTTCTCCTTCAGACCCAACGTCTGCTCTCAATACTAAATCAATTAGCGCTCCGAAGGGCTATTTTTTCTCTTCCTCTCGATCCATCCAGATTTTTGTCTCTGTCAACGTGTGGTGTGTACAACCGCAATTTATAATATAGTAACACTGACAATACATCTTACAGCATCCGTTCCTCGCCTTGGTGTCAAATATCCAGGATGATTGTCAACAAGGATATCTGAAATTCGTGAAAGAGGGGCAAAAGGAGATCAGAGGTCTTGCGATACCTCACTGGAATTGAATCTCCTTCAAACTACACCATCTCGCCAGTTCAAATCTGGCCGGTGCAAGGGGGTAATGTCATATCAATGCCTATGGCTGACAGCCACCTTACCAGTCTATCCAACCCCAGTGCACACCTATGGCTTGTGGCCAAGCAGCTGTTCGAAGCTGTTGAATTCATGCATCAACATGGCGTGGCGTACCTGGATCTGAAGCCCCAAAATATCCTTCCCGCTGATGGCGGCCGTCTGTCTATCATCGACTTCAACAGATCTGTACGCGTCAAAGGCACTGAAACAATGTTCCGTGGCACAGTTGACACCACCGGATATCTTGCACCTGAAGTCGCGGGTCAAGCTTTCAAGGCCTATACAGCGCGATCCGCGCGGACTTGTGGTCCTGCAGAAAGACATTGGAGGAGCTGTGCTCCTTGTGTAGACCATCCAGGGGTCGCAACGCGCTACTCGAAATAGCTCGAGAGCTCATGAATGAAGACCCGAAACAGCGACCGATGATGTCAGATGTCTTGAAGAGGCTGGCGTATTACAAGGTCGATGTCAATCCAGGACCAGATTACTCGCCATATTCCCCGCCGACCACAGGCATGGGCACGTCCCCTCCGCCTGAACTTGCTCAGCAGTCAGGTGACACCCCAAGACCGCCATCCACAGGCGTTGGTACGCCGAGCGGAATTGACGCCAGTCAGTCGTTTTTCTTCCCTCCCACTGTCTTGCGTCTCTAACCTTTTTTTCATTACACCTCAGCTAAATTTGGGCTTCTGCCCAAACGACCTGTATCACTCCATCGGGAACAGGCCCCACCTACGCACAGAGACGATAGTGACGATGATTTGGAATACACGGAAAATCCATTCGAGAGGAGGTAATTAGGTGGCTATTGTGGGGTAACGAATCGGAATCATCTGTGACTGCGACCGCTGATGGACTATAAATTATGACATGTACTGTACCAGACAACAGCCCCATTGTTTCACGCAAAGAGATATGTTTTACCTAGTAATCGATGTCCTATAATCAGGTTAGGTGCGCAGATATAACTTCCGCGTAAAGGTTTAGAAGATAGGAGGATGCTACGATTCGAGGCAATGGAGGAAAAAAGTGGGCTTGAAAATGCTGCGCTAAAGCGCGACATCGAAGTGCTGATTCTAAGCAGATTTTGTTTAATAGGGTATGGTTAGACTATGGTTATGGCTGGCTCAAGTCTGTAATTTCACACATTTTTGACTTTTCTCAAAATGTGCAAAGTGGTCACCCCCTGTTTCACACATTTTTGACTTTTCTCAAAATGTGCAAAGTGGTCACCCCCTGTTTCACACATTTTTGACTTTTCTCAAAATGTGCAAAGTGATCATCCCCTGTTTCACACATTTTTGACTTTTCTCAAAATGTGCAAAGTGGTCACCCCCTGTTTCACACATTTTTGACTTTTCTCAAAATGTGCAAAGTGGTCACCCCCTGTTTCACACATTTTTGACTTTTCTCAAAATGTGCAAAGTGATCATCCCCTGTTTCACACATTTTTGACTTTTCTCAAAATGTGCAAAGTGGTCACCCCCTGTTTCACACATTTTTGACTTTTCTCAAAATGTGCAAAGTGGTCACCCCCTGTTTCACACATTTTTGACTTTTCTCAAAATGTGCAAAGTGGTCACCCCCTGTTTCACACATTTTTGACTTTTCTCAAAATGTGCAAAGTGGTCATCCCCTGTTGCACACATTTATATGGTCATTTCAGAAATAGGTTTCAAACTTGTGAAAAAATATCTTCTTGCGGGCTGGTACATATCTTAGAGGGTCCATCTAGGAATGATATGAGCCAAGAATTAAGAAAGACGGCGGTTCGGTTATGGAGATATAGTCGAAATACTGATATTTTGGCCCATCCACCATATGTCAATGTAAACGACCTCGGGGTGCTCTGGGACCATTCCCAATCGATTCCTACGCTTGGAAAACCCTAGGACAGGTCCCTACAGTATCGGAATTGGGTCAAATCGAGGCATAGCCACATATGTCAGGCAGGGGGGGGGGGAGGGGGACCCTGCATATCTCAAGAACGCGATTTTTTCTGGCAAATCGGGCTCGACCATCGTGTTCAGAGGGCTCAAGAGCCCCCGGGAAGAATGCTGCTGGAGTCCTGGCAAGTCATGGGAAGGCTGTAAAAATCGACCTTTGTGGGGGGTATGAGGTAAACTGGCACATGTCGATCCGGACTGCCCAGAAACACTCTGGGATCATTCCAAATCGATTCCTAATGTTGGAAAACACCAGGAACGTTCTTTGGGGCATCGGTCTTGATGTAATATCCGGACATAGGAGAATGGGGGGGGAGGGGGACCTTGGGCATCTCGACCACCTGATTTTTGCTGCGAATTCTGGCTCGACCATCGTCTTCAGAGTGTTCCATAACCTCAAAATCAAGTCCTAGATGAACACCAGCAAGCAATATGAAGGCTGTAAAAATCGATGTATGTGGAAGGCAGCATGACTTGGGTGGTCAACTTTGGAATCTGATTTTTTCGTGCAAATCTGGCTCGACCATCGTCTTCAGAATGCTCAACAACCTCGAAATCAAGTCCTACATCAACCCCTGCAAGTCATATGAAGGCTGTAAAAATCGATGTGTGGAGGGGCCAGCAGGACATGGGTGGTCAACTTTGCAACCTGATTTATTTTGGCGAATCTGGCTCGACCATCCTTTTCAGAATGTTCAATAACCTCAGAATCAAGTCCTACACGAACCCCAGCAAGTCATATGAAGGCTGCAAAAATCGATGTGTGGGGGAGGCTGCATGATAGGGGGGGTCAACTTTGGATCCTGATTTTTTTTGCCAAATCTGGCTCGACCATCCTGTTCATAGAGTTCAACAACCTCGGAATCAAGTGCTATATGAACGCCAGCAAGTCATATGAAGGCTGAAAAAATCGACCTTGGGACAAGGTAGAGCATGGTGCTTATATAAGCAAAAATGCGGTCATCTCATACAGGTGGCCAATCACTACTTTGTATTCTAACAGGACATTCAACATCATCCACAGATGACTTGATGCCTGGGTAGTGTGGTGTAGTGCTCATACTTACTTACTGTGGTCTTGTGTTGTAGTGCAGGAATTCCAGTATCCTCAATGCTGGAGAAATGTGATGGCTCTCCACCATCACAGATACTACCAATGAGTGGCACCATTGTTGTAGTGCAGGAATTCTGGTATCATCGATGCTGGAGAAATGTGATGGCTGTCCACCATCAGTTACTGGTTGCCTTCCCTTTATGGGGAACAAACTGTTGTTAACAATACCAGTTTGATTTCGCTGTTTTGAGGGTCTGGGGGAATACTTACTGGTTGCCTTCCCTTTATGGGGAACAAACTGTTGTTAACAGTACCAGTTTGATTTCGCTGTTTTGAGGGTCTGGGGGAATACTTACTGGTTGCCTTCCCTTTATGGGGAACAAACTGTTGTTAACAGTACCAGTTTGATTTCGCTGTTTTGAGGGTCTGGGGGAATACTTACTGGTTGCCTTCCCTTTATGGGGAACAAACTGTTGTTAACAGTACCAGTTTGATTTCGCTGTTTTGAGGGTCTGGGGGATTACTTACTGGTTGCCTTCCCTTTATGGGGAACAAACTGTTGTTAACAGTACCAGTGTAGTTTCGACAGATGACTTGATGCCTGGGTGGTGTGGTGTAGTGCTCATACTTACTTACTGTGGTCTTGTAGAGGCTGGTTTTACTTATCTTTGTGTTCGCATTTTCGATGCTTACATAATGAATCAATTCTTCGCCAGTCACCAGCATGAGTCTGACTGCTCAGGCAAGTTTTCCTCTCCTCTATGCCTTGAATCTAGTACAGAAACCCTTTAGGGTCGGTTAGCAGCTAGGCACTGCAAGGCCCAACACATTGTTCTGCCTCACCAGCAGAATTGTTGTACCCATTCTAGAGAGAAATCTGGCTTGACCAACATGTTCAGATGGGATTCCTGCGAATCATTGCAGTCTGTGATTGACTACTGATGGCCAGCTGGTGGCACCATTGTTGTAGTGCAGGAATTCCAGTATCCTCGATGCTGGAGAAATGTGATGGCTCTCCACCATCACAGATACTACCAATGAGTGGCACCATTGTTGTAGTGCAGGAATTCCGGTATCACCGATGCTGGAGAAATGTGATGGCTGTCCACCATCACAGATACTACCAATTGGTGGCACCATTGTTGTAACGCAGGAATTCCGGTATTGTCGATGCTGGAGAAATGTGATGGCTGTCCACCACGTCCTTCATGGGAGTCATTCTGCTGACAGCAGACCCAGCTTATTTTCGTGTTTTGCCTTTTTTACATACAGACTTCTCTTTTGAATGTCACTCCTTCATGGGAGTCATTCTGCTGATAGCAGGCCCAGTCATTTTCGCTTTTTCGACACTTTTGTAACTACAAACTTCTCGTCTGGGATTTTGCTTTATTTGCCTTCTAGTTGTTTCGCTTTTTTGAGGGTCTGGGATTACTGGTTGCCTTCCCTTTATGGGGAACAAACTGTTGTTAACAGTACCAGTTTGATTTCGCTGTTTTGAGGGTCTGGGGTTACTGTTTGCCTTCCCTTTATGGGGAACAAACTGTTGTTAACAGTACCAGTGTAGCTTCGCTTTTTTGAGGATCTGGAGGAATACTTACTGGTGGGGGGAGGGGGACCCTGTATATCTCAAGAACACGATTTTTTCTGGCAAATCAGGCTTGACCATCATGTTCAGATGGTTCAAGAGCCCCCGGGCAAAATGCTGCTGAAGTCCTGGCAAGTCATGGGAAGGCTGTAAAAATCGACCTTTGTGGGGGGTATGAGTTAAACTGGCATATTTCGATCCAGACAGACCTGAAACGCTCTAGGATTATCCCCAATCGATTCCTGAGGTCAGAAAACACCAGGAACATCCTTTGGTATATCTGTCTTTATATGATATCCAGATATATGAGAAAAGGGGGAGGGGGAGCCTGGGTATCTCTAGAACATGATTTTTCCTAGGAAGACTGGCTCTACCATCGTCTTCAGGGTGTTCAATAACCTCGAAAGCAAGTCCTAGATTTGGAACCTGGTTTATTTAGGCAAATCTGGCTTGACAATCCTGTTCAGAGTGTTTCATAACCTCAAAATCAAGTCCTAGATGAAGCAAGGCAAGTCATATGAAGGTTAAAAAATCGATCTTGGGGGACAAGGTAGAGCATGGTGCTTATATAAGCAAAAATGCGGTCATCTCATAACTAACCTAACAGATGTAGGGGAATTTAATCATTATTCTTTATTTCTCACCCATTTTGCACTCTCAGGCTCTTCGTCATTCAAAAGTCAAGCTCACTTGGGACGACGATGATCCGGAGCGCAATCACATTACTAGACGATCACTATCCAAAAAAGAGATCGAAGAAGCCGACTTCAAGGCGTATATCGCGTCGTCATCATCTGAGTCCGATAATGATCCAGATCCAGTGTCGAAGAAGAGGAGCCAGAAGAACGCCCAGAGAGACAAGCTTCGCACATTACTTCTTGCCGGAGACGATGACGAACTTCCAGAAGGGTGGGGCCAGGATGATGACGCAGGAAAACATAACGATGTGGACATGGAGATCACGTTCACCCCTGGTCTCACTGAGGCCAAAAATCCCGAGGACGAGACGACAATGGAGGCATATCAAAGAAAGATGAGGGAGAAGCGTAAAAAGAGAAAGGAAGAGGTCAAAGTGAAAGCCACGACAATCACGAATAACGAAGGTGGAGGGCAGCCTGGGAAAAAAGTCTCTTTCGATGACGAGTTCTTCGAGGGCGTAAGTGGTAGCGAGGGAGAATCTGAGGCAGAGAATGCATCGCTGTCGACGAAGCGGGTATCAAGAGCACAGGTTGTTGACAAGCCAGTGCCACCCCAGGTGATGAAGTCAGACGTCAAAGTAGGGAAGAAGGGTAAAAAGAAAAGGGGCAAAAAGAAAGTGATCGATGATGATGATGAAGTTCAGGACGACTTCATTATCGACGTTAAAGATGACCGGTTCAAGGCGATCCACGAGGATTATCAATTCGCCATCGATCCCAGCAATCCTCGGTTAGTACCTGTTCTTTGCATTATCCAATGACGCTGATGTGTTCACAGCTTCAAAAAGACGAAAAGTATGGTGGCACTTATTGATGAACGAGCTAAGCGCCAAAAACGGAGTCGCCCTCAAGATGAGACAAGCGCACGACTGCCCGCAAAGGTGGATGACACCAGCCTCAAGTACCTCGTCGAGAGCGTCAAACGGAAAAGTGCAGCGGCCGATCAGGGCGGATTTGGGAAGCGGCGTAAGCTATAGCCTTGATTTATTCCACATCTATCCTCAGTCTATCGGTGAGAGGCATACGATGAGTACTCGGCATCATAAAACTTATTCTTAATGATTTTTGCGGACATTGTATAGGCATGAAAATCTTAATGGACCAGGGGGGTCGATTTGCGAGTACAGCCGAATTAACGATGATAGAATTATTACAGCCAGGCCTTTGGTGTCAGAGCAGACGGCGAGGTGCGCTTTGTTGAATGGCGTTCAAGTGCCCGTAAGTAACACAAAAGGGCCGTAGCTAAAAGTCATGTTGCAATCTTCATTGTCCAACTAGATTTTGGCTTCGCACCTGTAGTCTCGTTCTCACCCAACCCGACTCATGTTCTTCATTCCAGACGAAGGTCCCGACGGCCGACTTCCCTGGATCCCACTTGTTTTTCCATCCATGCATTATCGCAGGCAACGCGGCGACAGTATAATGCAGATCTATTCATTTTACGCAGCGCACGTCCTATGGCTTCCTGACGATAAGTGGAGGTCTCAAGCGCATGAAGTAGCGTGAATCTTAATCAGTGCTCGCTACTTTGCTTCTGCACGTTTCATAACGTCTTTCGTAAAATTTAGATCCAGATTCTGCTTTTCATAAAGCTCTCGACTGCACCACTGTCGAAGTGATATATCATTAACCTGCCAGGTGCTTGTGCAGGAGCGAACAAAAATAAAACTTGATTCACCGTCATGCCTTCCTGCACAAACCTCTCGATGCGGCAGCTTGCATCCCTCGTGGACCACATCTCGTACTGAGACCACGTACGACTCGGCTTAACATCGAACATGATCATCGTTAGATGCATGTTCTGTGAGGGTGTGGTTGAGCCTACTTCACGTTTGACCATGACATTTGATTGTTCCAGGTTTGAATCCAGGCCTCTCTCAGAACAATGCGCCCACTCTAAACTCTCCCTTTCCTGAAGAACTCCTGATTCTCATGATAATGGTCCACGGGGCCAGGGCGGCTCTTGTGGTGTCGAGTTCGGTGGCATTACCAAGTTGTGCTTACACTCGTCTAGGGGGCTGCCTTGGGTAGACACTGGGTTTTGTATTTTTTTTTTTCAGACCGGCCCTGTGAGTAGTCAAAAAACACGCGTCTCAAGATGCAAGATATATGAGTACGAGATACATACGTACCAGCGCCATCATAGGCTTCTAAGTAGATACAGAGCTAGCAGGATAAGATACAGGCCAATGTTGATTGTTTATATACACATGTACTCACCAAAATTAATGCAAATCCAATGGTCTCCTGTGGAGTCATAAATTGAACTGTCCCAAACATCTAGCCCTCTAATCATCGACCGTCTCTCCCAGCTCGTGTATTTATCCAAATCCCTCTTCTCACCAAGCTCTACCACATCCCAGCCATCTTCCTCCTCTACGATATGTTCATCCTCATTCTACCGATGGCAGCTTCTTGCGCTGAACGTCCCGGCCGTATTCGTGCTGCCCGAGCAGGACTAGCAGCAGTGGCTTGAAGGACCTGGGCAAAGTCGAGCGTGAACGGGGAGGGGTTGGAGGTAAGAGGAGCGGGGTGGTAGAATGCGACCGACTGTAATAGGAGACCATAATATCAATAAGAAAACGTGTATTAGGATGACAAAGTGAATAAACGACGAAGCAGGAATGAAGCGCTGAAGACTCAAGTACTCACCGTCCAAGCTCTCCGCTACAACATACAGCCCACAAATTACTTAATGCATCGCCCGCCTGGGACAAAGGGATCTCGACACCTTGGCTATGAGCGAGATAACACACATTGTAGAGGAGCATCGCAAGGCCGGTCGTGAACGATTGGTTTGGGCATGTGCTGGTGCCTGCTCTGGAGCTTCTGAGTCAGCTAGTGAGGCGGGTGGTGTACGGGATGGCGAGGAGGAGGGAGAAGACGGAGTAGAGGAAGGATTTGAGGTGAGGTGCAGAGGGTGTTTGGCTGTCCATCTATCCATGGGAGGAAATTATAATGAGTGAAAAACTCAAGCCAGAAATACAGTAAGCGAGAACAGTAGACGCACTTTGCCCAGGATTCACTCCCTCGTCCTGCTCCGATCCAAGGCATACCGACACCAAATCTTCTGCAAGACCACGAAACTTCAAAAGGAAGTTTTATGCCTAGGTAGAAAGTAAGAAGTCCCAAAAAGTGAATGGTATGTGTTATCACGGCGTTGATGTGATCCGGTGGGTATCCTATGATACGCCCTGTGTGATCAGATTCTCGGCGAAGCAATTGTAACGTACGTCTAACATCCCGGTACTGGAAGAACCAGTCCGCCAACAGTCCATTCTCCCCTTGCGCCTGGCCGCCCGCCCACTGCAGGTCGTCCGCCAACTTCGACAACATGAAATACCTCCACTAGCTCATGTACAAGGCCTGAGCGTGCTCTAGCAATAGTTTGGCTCAACACAGAGAGCTCCTGAGATTCCTTGGTAAGCGTTTGTGATTGGGTGGAAGGA
>JABBWD010000515.1:0-11820 GCA_016628565.1 Suillus placidus
CCAATGTAACAGCAGCTCGAAGGTTTGCCATATCAACAAAAGTGAATATCGGAGCACCGTGACGGGGAAAAGGTACCTTCTTCCCATGAGAATTGTCATTTCTAGTTGTTCATGTGCCCATTATTACAGCGTGATCACTCCTAAGGCTATAAGTAGTTCAGTATAGACTTGCTCAGGTTGACCGTTATCGTTCGCACTTCCTCACAACTCCCTCATAATGCCATCCACCTTCATCAAGACTTTCGACACCCCTGCATATAAGGGGACTATTACGATCCCTCTGGGTCTCTACATAAACGGAGAGTTTGTCGACCCTGTTGAGGGTGGCACAATCGAGTGAGTGTCTTCCTCGTACACTTGAGTGTCGGTCTCATTCGTACAGTGTTGTCAATCCTGGTACGAATTCTTTCGTCACAAGTGGTCCAGACTCCATAACTTATTCTTGTAGCAACGGGCAAAGTGGTCACATCCATCGCGGCTGGTACAAAAGCCGATTAGACATTGCTGCGCAGGCAGCAAAGAAAGCCTACAAGACTTCATGGGGCCTGAAAGTTCCTGGAGCTCAGCGTGGAAAGCTCATGTCGAAGCTCGCCGTTTTGATGGAAGAACATATCGCGGAGTTCGCTGCTCTTGATGCCCTCGCCAATGGTATGTACTCCTGCGCCGCCGCCAGTCTTGAGAGTTAACGAAGCAACTCATACCTTGAAGGGAAGGCCTACAATACCGCGTACGGTCGAGACAACAAAGGAGCGATTGCCGTCATGCAATACTATGCTGGCTGGGCTGACAAAATCAACGGGAAGACTATCGAGGTCCGTTTTCCTCTCTTTCACATCAGTCAAACTCATTCCGCCCTAGACCAACGAGAATAAACTAGCTTATACCAGACATGAACCCATCGGTGTTGTGGTAAGGATTTTTCCAAATGTTATCTGAATATGATCTCAGGTCATGTTTAGGGTCAAATTATTCCATGGAATGTTCCGAGTGAGTGGACTCAAAGAGCGCGAGGGACTCCAGCTTACATTAACTAGTGTCTCTCTTTCTCTCAAGATCGCTCCTGCGCTGGCCACCGGCAACACTATCATCTTGAAGCCTTCTGAACTTACCCCGCTTTCTGCTCTGCTCTTCTGTACCCTTATCGAGGAGGCGGGCTTCCCTCCAGGTGTCATCAACATCGTGAACGGATATGGTCCAACAGCAGGGCAGGCAATCTCTGAGCACCTCTTATCGAGAAAGTTGCATTCACTGGTAGCACTCTAACGGGACGGAAAATTATGGAGGCTGCTGCGAAGAGCAACCTGAAGCCTGTCACCTTGAGCTTGGCGGCAAGAGCCCGAATATCATTTCGATGACGCCGACCTGGAGCAGGCAGTCAAATGGGCTATTCACGGTATCTAGTATGTTACCACCTTCGCATGACTTATGCTAGTTCTCATCGTTGTTGTAGCTTTAACCACGGTCAGAATTGTTCTGCAGGCTCTCGTATCTTTGTTCAACAGAGCATATACGACAAGTTCTTGGACCAATTCACAGAGCAGGCACGCGCGATCAAGGTTGGCGATCCTTTTTCACCCGACACGTACCAAGGGCCACAGGTGTCCAAAACTCAGTTCGAGGTTCGTTTATTCAATTTCATTCTAAAACATTCTTTGACGCCGGTAAAGCGCATCATGGGATACATAACCTCTGGCAAGAATGATGGTGCTACAGTACACCTTGGTGGCAAGCAGATTGGCCAAGAGGGATATTTCATCGAGCCAACAATCTTCACGGAGTGCCAGCCCGACATGAAAATTGTCAGAGAAGAGATATTTGGCCCTGTCGCATGCGTCATGAAGTTCGAGACCGAAGATGGTGAGATTGTTCTTGTTGCACGATCGTCATATTTCTAATAACTTTGCAGAGGTTGTTGAACAGGCTAATGATACATCATACGGACTTGCTGCATCGGTGTTCACCAAGGATATCGACAGAGCAATCCGCGTTGCACACGCTCTCGAAGCCGGCACTGCATGGGTGCGCTGCTTCGTTATCTCATCTTGCACGTTTATGATGTAATGACACCTGACAGATAAACTGCGCCAACCAGACTGAAATATCGATGCCATTTGGAGGCTTCAAGCAGTCAGGAATTGGTCGTGAACTGAGCGAGTATGCTTTGGAAAAGTAAGCTCATGTCCTTCAAACCGACGCCAAACTCATGATACTCGATCTAGCTACACGAACGTTAAAGCCGTTCATGTCAACATTGGCATTCGATTGTGATCACTTAGGACATTCGCATCTTGTATGATTAGTACGAATATTATGCATGCATACATCAACCAAAGGTAGACTGGAGATTTGATCCCTGGCCAGGGTTTCTCCATGGATATATCTTTGACCTGGCTCGTAGCACAATAGCGATGTAAGTAGGATCGGAAAGAGATATTCTGCTAACACGATGCTTGCAACAGGAGACCGAAGCAAAGCGACTCTCAGGATGTGAATTCGAAGCATGTGAAGACCGGATCTCTACCACCTCGCGACCTAAAGAGGCTTAAAGAGGTATGGCATACCATCATGTTTCAATCCAGCAAGAGACACTCGCTCCACGCTGTCATATTATCGACCCAGAACATTCTGTGCAAGATCGATGATGCCATTAGCCGATGACTGGTCCTTTTCTGTAACTTTCGTTACTGGAGCCAATGCCGCTGGACCGGTTTGAACTTTGTGCGAAAGTTCTCGGTACCTATCTTAGCCGCTGGGTGCTGATCTGGCTGCCTTCTCGGTCTTGCAATTGGACTCGTTGAAGGACATTGACGACAATACTGTGCGTTTCGTTGAAGGCCGATTCGAGAGCTGAGTACAACATCACTCACGCCGGGTACTCTTGGCATCCGATTATCGATTCTGATAACGTCGGCGCAAATTAACCGTCGGTGATATAATCATAGTTATCAACTCCCCCACTGGCATGCATGACCAACGTGTTTGTAATTATACATGTACCGACTTTCTATCTGCGCATCCTTGCAATCTCATTCCACAAAAACATAACTCATCCGATCATCATTAAAACCGCGCCCTGTGCCCTTACTGCGCGAGATCACATGCACATCTGCATACCCCCATCCACCGGAATCTTCTGCTTTTCCACCTAGTTATGCCTATGGAGATTGTGAGAATCACCCCTATGTCAATATTAGAGTGTGGATCGAGCGCTCTCGCATCTTAGATAGCCCCATCTCTTGAAAGCCCCTCCTTTTCTACCTTCTTCGACCTAAGGGGTGTGTGAGAGTGATGGCTTTCCACTGGTTGATGATTGCCCATACTTAATCATAAGTACAGGGTTTGATCGCGCGAGTCTTACCATCAACCATCACGCGCATCATGCACATGCATCATGTCTTGGGGCTGTCATCATCTGTCAAACTCAGACCTAAGCGCTAAGCTCTGACGGTTTGCTGTTGAGTGTGACGCCTAGAATGCAAAAACATCATGGAACTCGGGACTCGAAACAGACACAAGAAACCAATGCTTCACTCGAAATGCCGCCTATGTAGCACCGACTCGTGACACGACGAAATAATAGGAGCTCGTGTTTGCGGCGTGGCGGGACCGTGTTGCCACTATAGGAGCTTAGCCCTGGTCTAAAATACACCCGGCCTGTATTGATCGGGGGACTCGTGCCGCATCCTGGTTCCCCACACTACCATCACAGATCATGTCTGCTTTTCCGCCTGCCAGTGGAGAATGTGGTGCAGCGCGCGGAACCCACTCGTGATACAAAATCGATGACCAATCTCCGTGTATAATGATGTTCTCGGGGACGGGAATGTAGCCCTTGTGGACATTCAATAAGTGACTTTCTGTATGAGTCTTTTACCGATGTGTCTCCAATCGTGAGGAGGATATGCTGCGGATTAGCGAGGCGAATGCGTTTCAAGATAGGGTATGAGGAGAGATGCACTTGGATAAGATGGCTGAGCTCCCCTACGTTACGGTTGATGACAGGTCTAAGATAAGAACTCTGATTGTCACGGTAGCCATTCATCCCAAAGTCTTTCAACAACTCTAGGAGGTTCTAGGATGTTGGCCAAAGCAGAGATAAGTCCACTTGATATTTTGGAGTTTGAGACAAGACTATGGTTCCAAGTTTAACCAAAGACACCGAGGACGGGTCAAGTCGAGGCCGGTAAGCACTAGTCCGTACTTTCCGTGTCCAGTACTGGATTGGACCATAGCTTTCAAACACTAGTGGCACGATCCAAGGCAGACAGAATGCACAAAGCGTTTGAGAGAAAAGAACGACGCTGAGGATTTTTAGTGGCGGCCGAATATGAAAGGTAGACCCGCCCTCCCATATTTCACATGCATCTTGTCCTCGCTCGGCCTATAGATTTGGTCGCGGTATGCAGACTTGTAGACGAATATGCTCGCAGAGAGGCTGCATTCCATGCGCAATGATTTATCACGATCGGAGGCCAAAGCAATGCGCAGTTTTATCGGTTTGTATGGAATCCATGTAAAATACCCGGATCCAAAGCTTCGGAGCTCGAGGCGAATCGAAATCTGCGGGTGGTCTGAAGAGTCCCGGGAGTTCGGATCATATACGATGGAGTGGGTGACAGTGCGGTGCTTCGCCACCGCACTTCGGAGTCGGGGCGCTTTGTGTACAGATGACTTGACCTGCAAGGCAGTGCAAGCTTCCCGCTCGATGACCTGTGTCCATGGGGCACGAGCTGGCAGCCTGGGACTGTTATTCCGTTTCATTTTTACCGACCGTGCCGACGCCACACCCATAAGTCATATACCTGGTATTGCAAATATGTTGACGAATGCGGGGAAGAGATCGAAAAATGAAGGCTGAGATAGCAACCGGTATAACACAAGACGATCAACGAACTGTCAAATGGTTGCCCGCGCGCCCGGTTAAGATGGAGGCCCTGACTACGACGGGGATGTCCAGGTGACCCAAAGAGCTCATGGATCATATGGGTCTCACGATTCTAATTTAGACATTAATATTTTCTGACCACATGCTCGATATCAATGAACCTGTGCCTGCCAAAAGCCGAACGGCGGCAACGTTCAATCCTTTAAAACGCCAAAGCTAGCATCCGATCTACCCTCGACGTCTCCGCCCTTCTCCACTTACCGTATCTTTTTCAATCGCTACAATAATGCCTGGGGGACCTGGAGGATCAGGGACTGGTGTCGCCACTGGTTCATTATTCTGGGCGATAATTATGTCCGCTTTCGCCGGTACTGTTGTTCTCCCACATTCTCAAGTCCTTACACTAATTTATACTCTTGACATTCAGCTTTTGGTGGTATTCTCTTCGGGTTCGCTTTCATGAACCTGTTGCTCGTTGTTTCGTTATTAACATTACTTTAGATATGATACTGGTACCATTGGAGGTGTCATTGCCATGCCCGACTGGTTGACAACATTCGGTGTATATGACCCCACTCCCGCGAACACAACTGGCTTCGTTTATTACCTTCCTACAGCACATAAAAGTCTGGTTGTACGTGAATCCTACTTTTCTAACGCCACTTTGACCGATTGATCTGATAGGTGTCAATCCTTTCCGCGGGAACTTTCTTTGGAGCTTTACTTGCGTTTCCTATGGCGGACATTGTCGGACGAAAGTGGGGCATCATCGCTTCTTGTGGTGTCTTCTGCCTTGGAGTAGGCTTACAGCTGGATACGCACTGGGCCACTTTCGTGGTTGGACGTGGTATGTTCAAATCAGATTGTCTTGGATTTGGATTACTTTCTTACATGTAAATAACATCAGTCATTGCCGGCTTCGGTGTGGTATGTTCTCAATCCTCATATTTTCCTTTTCATTTGTAATGCGTAACTTACGATCGATGCCATTAGGGGCTTGTCTCATGTTTGATTCCTATGTACCAGTCCGAGGTGAGTCTTCATCCTGCAAAAAAAAACTTTGCCTGATGGTCTTCAAACGTCATGTAGTGCGCACCGAAAAGCTTGCGTGGAATGATTGTCGGACTTTATCAACTTGCGAGTAAGTGCTTATTCTGCATCATGATCGTATTCTCTTTATTTCTCTATCTTTAGTTACTATCGGAGCATTGCTTGCTGCGATCGTCCTCAATTCCACAAAAAATCAACTGAGCCATACTGCTTGGAGGGTATGTTGAATATCTCGAGCAAGTCATGTTATGGGGCTTACTTTTAATTTCTCAAGACTCCCATCGCAGTACAATTCGCATGGGCCGGTATTCTTAGTGGTGGCCTTGTAAGCCCACAGCTCCTTTATCAGGTCTTCTGTTGTACCAATCCGGTTTTCTTCTAGCTCCTTCTTCCTGAAAGTCCGCGGTTCCTCATGCACAAAGGTCGCGAGGATGAAGCCAGAAGAGCATTGGCCCGTCTCATGACCATGCCCATCGAATCTCCTGAAGTTGAACTCGAACTCGATGAGATTGTGACCGCTCTTGCAGCCGATCGCGCAATCGCGCAAGGGTCGTATCTTGGTTGGTAATTTGATGCCTTCATGTAGACTTGTGCTAAGTGGCTGCTAGATTGTTTCAAGAACAATGCCTCGAAAAACGGTCTCCGAACATGGACTGGTATTTGGCTACAAGGGGTGGGTTCTCCTTTGTTATCCTTACTCGTACTCTTTGCTCACATACCTCTTTAATAGTGGCAACAACTGACTGGAATCAACTTCATCTGTACGTGCCATTGTCCAACTTCGATCTTCTCTCTAACCTTCTTTCTCCTCCTACTTTAGTCTACTACGGCACTGTCAGTCCATTCAATTTCGCGTGCTTATTATCGGTGACCTGAACTATTTCCGCAGACATTCTTCAAACAAGCCGGAATCAGCAACCCCTTCATCATCACGTACGTTCTTGCCTGGAGCTCACATTTATATTACCGACATCTTTCTTAGTATCATTGCCGACGTCGTAAACACTGTAATGACCATCGTCGGTGTTCAACTGATCGATAGAGTGGGCCGTCGGCGCCTGCTGCTCATCGGTGCTATTGGCATGTGTCTTTCCGAATACATCGTCGCAATCGTGAGTAGCCTGCCATCCACTGGAGGTCATTTTTCTCACTTCACCCATGATAGGTCGGAGTAACAGTAGGACAGACAAACACAACTATTGTTAATGGAGTGTCCAATTCAGCAGCAGTAAACATAACCGCTCAGCGTGTCTTAATCGCTTTCGTTTGCATGTAAGGAATTTACCATTAAATTCCTGTCAGGTCACTCTCATTTATTTTCTCTCCTGCCTTCCCTTAGTTATATCGCATTTTTTGCTATCTCATGGGGTCCAGTTGTCTGGGTTATCACCGGAGAAATCTTCGTAAGTCCTCTATAACCACGTCACCTACACCAGTTCTAATATTTTCTTGGTCTCTAGCCTCTCAATATCCGTGCAAAGGCCATGTCACTCAGTGTGGCTAGCAACTGGCTTTGGAACTTCGGTATCGGTAAGATGGCGTTTTCCCCTTCACTCTTCTCTGCTAATTACGAAAATACAACTGTAGGATACGCAACACCTTACCTTGTCGACCCTACTACCACTGGTATCAACGGCGTCAAAACCGCTCACCTGGGTGTTAAGGTGTTCTTCATCTGGGGTTCGACTTGTGTCGGGTGCTTCCTCTTCACGTGAGCTCTACCCTTCTGACCGCCTCCATTGCATTATTGATCCGGCCATCGCCCCTTTTCTATTTATGCAGCTATTTCTTTGTACCCGAAGTGAAAGGACTTTCTCTCGAACAGATTGATCTTTTGTACCGCGAGTCTTCCAGTATGTTTATTATTGCCTTTGATCCGGTCCGAGCAGTGCCTGACCGTTTATTTAAGTTCGCAACTCTGATAGCTACCGCAGACAGATGCTGGAAGATGGCGAGACGTACGTCCAGAAGAAGAAGGTATGCAATAGAGGACTCATGTTTTGGTCTATGGTGTTTAACTTTACCCTTTCTCTCACAGCACGATGTTTACGTCGAGGAGAAAGAACGAGTCTGAGATATATATTGAATTCTAGTATATTTGGCCACTACGCTCATGTAACTGGATGACTTCTGGTAGGCGAAATAATGCGGACTATCATATACCGGACAATTTCCAAATTACACAGTGGGATACCCTAAATGAAAAACACCTATCAACCAGGTTAGGTGTGCGGATGTGACTTCTGTGTGAAGGTCTAGCAGATAGGCATGTGTTCTTCGTGTTCTAACTGATGTATGCTATTGGATAGCCTGACGGTTCTGGTGCGTCGCACGTGTTACTCGACGTGAATGAAACTGCTAACCATTCCTTGCATTATTTAGTTGCAATCACCGGATGCAGAGTCACTGAGGGAATTCATCGACATGTGTGGCTCGGTGCCCTGCAATTGGGTTATCGTGAGCCTCTAGTGACTTCGCGTACCAACCCCCTGTGCCACAGGCAAGGTATGCCAGACACCGCACTTTGAGGCCAAACAATGGGTCCCAGTATTTTACGAAAATCTCATGTAATCGTACACAATAGTCCCAATTCAGAGTGCCTTTTGTAATCGATGCGTTCATATCCGGACTGCACATCAATTCTTGCTCAGAATCAGTCAGCTAGCTGACCATATCCCGATTCTCGCAGCCGCGCACCTGGCGTTGCGCAATTGAGGACTTCCTCGATGGCTGGACCCAACCTGACAAATCTAAAATTGTTCAGCCTGTTGATCAGCGAAGGGAAAGTTGGCTATAAAATACACGGCGTGGATCGCAGTCTCTCCAATCAATACCATTTCATACCTAGTTTTCAATAGATCACCATGTCTTCTTCGACCTCCGTACTCTTCTCCCCCATCCGCGTAGGCAACATCAACTTGCAGCACCGTGTCGTCCTTGCCCCACTTACCCGTGTACGTGCACACGCAGATCATGTCCCAAGCCCACAAGCACCAGCGTACTACTCTCAGAGAGGGTCTATCCCTGGTACTCTTCTTGTCACAGAGGCCACATTTATATCTCAGAATGCTGGTGGTTATAATAATGTCCCTGGGATATACACCGATGCCCATGTGGAGGGATGGAAAAAGGTGTGTTGTGTCTTGCTTAATGATGATATCTGACTCACGCCCCGGACTGCAGGTAACAGAAGCAGTCCACGAGAAGGGCTCTTTCATTTTCCTACAACTCTGGGCGCTCGGCCGCACCGCAGAAACAGCCGTTCTTGCCAAAGAGAACAATAGTCCCTACATCAGTGCCTCACCCATCCCCCTCCCGGGAAAAACAGACGTGCCACGCGCACTCACCACGGATGAAATTAAAGAGTACGTTGCCACGTATGTCACTGCCGCAAAAAATGCCATTCGAGCTGGCTTCGATGGCGTTGAAGTTCACGGCGCGAACGGCTATTTGATCGACCAGTTCATACAAGACCTCGCCAACCAACGCACAGATGAATATGGCGGAAGCATCGAGAATCGCGCAAGGTTTGCACTCGAGGTAACAGATGCCGTTGTGGAAGCCGTTGGTGCTGAGAAGACGGCGTTCCGAATGAGCCCGTGGGGCGTATTCAACGGTACGTGTAATACTTACCTATCTTTATCTAGCTGATTTGTGGTGCAGGTATGGGCATGGAAGACCCTAAACCCCAGTTCTCCTACGTGGTCGAGCAGCTGCGCAAACACAAACTCGCGTACATCCACGTCGTGGAACCGATGCCTGCCGAAATTACTGCTGAAAAAAACAGTGATTATAGCACTCTTTTCTATATAGGTTCGGGTTAGGAAAGGGTTTTTTTAAGGCATATTGGTTAGTTGGTCCCTCCACTGGAACTGTTGCAGTGGAGGTTAGTTATCATGTTAGGTAGGTGCCTCCACTGGAACAGTTCTAGTGGAGGGCTAATAGTGTTAGTGATGTTGGTTAGGTCCCTCCACTGGAACTGTTGCAGTGGAGGGGCATTATCATGTTAGGTAGGTGCCTCCACTGGAACTAACCCAGTGGAGGGTTAATAGTTAGTGATGTTGGTTTGGTGCCTCCACTAGAACTGTTCCAGTGGAGGGCTAGTAATTAGTTATGTTGGTTAGGTGCCTCCACTGGAACTGTTGCAGTGGAGGTGTGTTATTAGCTTAGGTAGGTGCCTGCACTGGAACAGATGTAGTGGAGGCTTAGTAGTTAGTGATGTTAGTTAGGTGCCTCCACTGGAACTGTTCCAATGGAGGGCTAATAGTTAGTGATATTAGTTAGGTGTCTCCAATGGAACTGTTAGGGTGGAGGCTAGTTATCATGTTAGGTAGGTGCCTCCACTGGAACTGTTGCAGTGAAGGGGTGTTATAGGATTAGTTAGGTGCCTCCACTAGAACAGTTCCAGTGGAGGGCTTATGTTAGTGATGTTGGTTAGGTACCTCCACTGGAACTGTTGCAGTGGTTATTAGTTATCATGTTGGGTAGGTGCCTACACTGGAACTGTTACAGTGGAGGGCTAAGGGTTAGTGATGTTGATTAGGTGCCTCCACTGGAACTGTTGCAGTGGAGGATTAATAGTTAGTGATGTTAGTTAGGTACCTCCACTGGAACTGTTCCAATGGAGGGCTTATAGTTAGTGATATTAGTTAGGTCTCTCCAATGGAACTATTAGGGTGGAGGCTAGTTATCATGTTAGGTAGGTGCCTCCACTGGGACTGTTGCAGTGGAGGGGGGTTATAGGGTTAGTTAGGTGCCTCCACTAGAACAGTTCCAGTGGAGGGTTAGTCTAAGAAGTAATGTGGAACAGTGTGGGTTCTGTCTCACCAGCTCACATGATTTACACTTATTTTGTATACAAATATTTACACCTGAGACATGGCCAAATAAGAGTCTGTGACAGAACCCATTCAAATTGAGGGACAAAGGGTTAGTATTTCAAATGATTGAGCGTGTCTAAAGATGTATGATCAAAGCCTGAAAATGTCAAGGGTTAGTTTTAACCAAGATTCATGCTCAAAAGGATTATTAGGGTACATATAAATGCTGCATTTGTCGGCATGGGTCTTCCTTACTGTTAAATGTATGATCAGATAATGAAAATGACTAGTATATGTTGACCACAAGATTCATAAATAAAGTGTAAATATAACACATATTCAATTCATAATAAATTGGGTGGGGGGACAGAGTGCAGTTATGTTGGGTGGGCACAGGGAATAAAAATCAAGAATATGTACATAGATATTTCCTATGTAAAATTTTGACAATGATCCTGAAAATGTAGGTGTTGTCCCTTGGTTGGTGTGGTGTCATTGACAGGCCGCTTGCATTTGCAATTAGTTGTTGAGACCAGGGCATCTTCATTAGCTGGAGGAGGTGAGGCCGTAGCACAAATTAGAGCCTAGGGTTAGTTAGGTTAGGGTTGGAAGACACTCAACAGGCGTAGTAGAAGCTAAAAGACAGTATCAATACAATGATAATGACAGGGCATTATACTGTATTTTTGTAAATAGGTTCGCTTTAGGAACAGGTTATCTAGCCATTTTTGGAGTCTATTGTACTATGTAGCAACACATTTTGACAATATAAGTAATGTTTTGTGAGAGATGACTGACATAGTGACAAGAAATGTGCAAGCATACCTGAAAATCACTATATATCGCACAAGAATGAGCACCATATAGGTGCGTATCTGGATGCGGGAGTAATGATATGTGAACCAATGTGTGCTTGCAAATACATTTGATGATGATCGTCCGCATCGAGACACGTGTCTAGATGTGTAAGTGATGCTCTGATGTGATATATCATATACACACACTGTATAACACACCCCGTAAAGAGCAGCATCTGGATGGGCGGGTGTGGTATGGTATGCAAGC
>JABBWD010000516.1:0-11665 GCA_016628565.1 Suillus placidus
AAGCTTCGAAGTCCTGATAGGCGGAGAAGGCTTCACTCTTGCGACGAAGAAGGTGGATGTAAGTCAGCCTCGTCTTGTCATCCGTGAAGCTGATATAGTAGCTTCGTCCTCCCAAGGTGGCAACAGGCGCGGGGCCCCATAAATCGGTGTGTACTTCTCCCGCAAAATCTTTTGCTCGTTCACCCTCTCTAACCTTGGCAACAGGCTTGCGTGTTGCCTTGGCATACACGCAGGATTCACAGAACGTGGTCTCCCCAGAGGATAAGTCAACCTTGACACCGGAGACAAGCCATTCTCGGCTAGTCGTCGTGCAACGGATGGGGCGATATGCCCCATGCGTTTGTGCAGCTCCATGACGGTGATAGTCTCTACCGCAGCATTTGTGCTGTTGCCATCGCTTGATGGACAACACGATAGAGCCCACGCCCGGACTTGGGAATTTGTCCCACAACTTCCTCAGTGGGATCGCGGATTACGCACGTGCCATCTGCAAAAGTGACGGAGTATCCAAGCTCGTCAAGACGTCCGATTGATACGAGGGTGTAACCAACAGCGGGGGAATAGAGGACTTCAGTGAGTGTCAGTTTTGAAACATCTACACCGTTAGGTACTTCAATGACAAGTTCTCCAATTCCAGTTGCATCAAAACGCTGCTTATTTGCGGCTGCAAAAGTCTTAGGCGGGATGGGGGTGAGAGATTTGAACTGCTCGCGATATGGCGAGATATGCCTCGTTGTGCCAGAGTCGTATAGTTCGACAACAGCGCCATCCTTCTGCTCAACGGCTACCTTGGCGGCGACTTCCTCACAGCTGTCTGTGTCGCTTTCACTGTGTATGGCTGCTGGTTCCATTTCCCAGTCGCTCATATGAGGTACGTCGTCCTCGTCTATCTCCGAAAACCAATCTTCATCGGTGCTGATGAAGTTTGACCGTTCTTCGGCATCGTCATCTGACGACTCGGTGGAAAGAAGGCTGGGGATTGAGCAGAATGAGGCGGAGTCGACCGCAAATACAGCGTCGTCCTCAGAGTCTTCCTCTGCTGCTGCATTGGCAGAACCTTTGGTGCCAGCATTGCTGCCAGGGTTCTTTTCTGGTTCGGGGCAGTCTGCTTTGAAGTGTTCGCGAGATCCGCAGTTCCAGCATGGCGGGCGTTGACGCCCGCCAGTGCTCTTTCCATTCTTTGACCCTTTATTGCCACGGGAACCACCCCGTCCACGTTGGGGCGCATCCGTCGAAGCCATTGCTTCGTTATCTCCAGAAGCACGGCTGGAGTTATTTCCTCGCGCGGAACGACCGTCCTTGCGATTTCGGCGTTCTGACTCCTCGATGATGAGAGAGATTAGAATGTCTGGGGCTATGGTCTGGGTGGTGCTGTAGAGCCGAGCTGTAGCTAATTGTCCAGAGGCGAAGCTAGCGAGGTGGTTTGGGAGGGATTGAATGATTGTAGATCGGTAATCTTTCTCTTCAATGTCAACACCCACTGCTGATAACTCGTCTCGTTTCGTGCGCAGTTCGTCTAAGAACTGGCGTACATCGCTACCGGCAGGACACTTCGACTCGAGGAACTTTGTTCGAAGGTCGGTTTGCGCATACGCGCCCTTCTCTGTGTACTCACGTACAATCTCTGCCCACATAGATGCGACACTATCGAAGTTTCGAATGCGCAGTGCCGTGGAGTCTGGGATTCTTTGGGTGAGTAGGTGCTTTGCAAGGTTCTCGTTCTTCCGCCACTTTTCTAAGGCAGTTACTTCTGTAGCGCTTACAGGTGAGGCTGGACGGGGACACGACCCGTCGAAGAACCTCCATAACTCCTTGGCCTCGACAGCGACTTGAAAACGCAACGAGAATATGGCCCAGTTTGTACCCTTGATATCGAGTTTGGGTACGTTTGATGGGAGGGTATCAGTGGTGACCGGAACGGCAGTGGACATTGCAGCAATGGATCGTTTAGCAGGGAAGGTGAGACGTGTAGGTTAATCTTTAGAGCTCAGGGCTCATAACCTTTTAGCTTAGTACAAGCTTCTCGCGTGGATCTATTAAGAACAGATACACTCAGATCGAGCACGCGGATGTGAACGTCTGTCAATATTCACCTATTAAGAACAGATACACTAAGACTAGTTAGCAAAGGTGAATATGTGTGAAAACAAAGTGTCATACCTCAGATCGAGCACGCGGATGTGAACGTCTGAGGTATCAAGTCCAATATACACTGGTTAAATAGAGAAAACGGGTCTTGTTAGAGATAAACGAGACTGAAACATACATAATGGTACACCTGGCGC
Organism: Suillus placidus; assembly: GCA_016628565.1. Taxonomy (NCBI): domain Eukaryota; kingdom Fungi; phylum Basidiomycota; class Agaricomycetes; order Boletales; family Suillaceae; genus Suillus; species Suillus placidus. The sequence continues at coordinate 2,286 of JABBWD010000516.1, forward strand.
TGGCCAAAGCAGTCAATAGAGTCACAAGTACAAAAGGTGAATCAACATATAAGAGCGCATGAAGCACGAGTGTGAGACAATAGAGTGAACATACGAGACAAGGGTATAAGGTTTGATGGCTTAGTGCGTGCTTGTTATTCCAACAGACATTTGAGTTGAGTTGAGAGCTTTGAGAACGTTGAAATCAGGGTGAAATCTGTTATCACTGATAAAGTTTCGAAGAAACAAAGACAGTTGGACGATGTTGAAAATCGTTTATTGTTTGTCTTTGTTTGGTCATGGTTGAAATTTCGGCAAGCGCCGGCCATGTGTTGAACTTCTCAGTTATCAGTTATCAATCAGTTGATCAGTTGATCAGACATCATGAGCTCTCAACCTGCAGTCAGATTTCATGAACCTCCGGTCACTGAATGCAACTCAATGGAAGTGGATGATTCCTCTGAGTCCCGGATGTCCTTAGGTATGTGTTGTTTTTCTAATATCATTCGATTGACCGGACATCTTTCAGATCAATTAGATGCTATATACCTTGGGCCGGATGATGAGTTAGACTCTGATTCTGGGTCATCAAGCGGTCGGGATGTGTTGAACGCAATTCCCGGTATGTTTCTCCATTCAAATGTACATATTCTACATGTGCATATTCATTGCATACTTCCAGATCAATCACATCCGGCCCTGACTGATGATCTGCCTTTATTCAACGACCCGGACTTGTATCTTGGGCCCGAGGATGATGTGATTGAGTTTGATGATGCTCCAGCTGTACCTGATTCACCAATGACTGGTGGGTCTATTCCTCCCATCTCATGTGCATTTTCCATGGAATTTTTCAAGTGAGTGACTCGACTCCCGAACCTCATTCGGCCAGTCCAGCTGTACCAGAGGCACCCATGACTTGTAAGTTTATTCATCTCATGTCATGTTTTCTATTCATGTCATCTCCCAAGCGAATTCGACAGCTATCGAACGTCAATCGCCCAAGCCGGAAATGGCCTATGAAGACCTGCATGCTATGGTTCGGGAGTTCATGCCAATCGGATCTTTTGATCACACCGAACGTGAGTATCCGATAGTTGTTGATGTATATTTCTGCTAATTTCCTGCAAGTTGGATCGATTCTAGATCGCCTGGGTGATTACGAACAGCGTCATGGAAATCTTCCTGACCCTACTGTAGCACAACTCCTCGAGTCTCACAGACCATTCCGTAACACTTGGGCTGAAACATGTGACAAACTCCGGAAAGCAGATGCGGACCTCCGGAGGATGCAAAGGGTAAGGCAGTCGACTGTCGAAATGCTGGAGGTATTAGAAACCCTCATTGACTACTTTGAGGATGAGGATCCAGGTAGCATGTAATTATCAATCAATGTCTGATAGTAGACACATTACTGTATACTTTACCTACACAATACTTGGTACATGGTGCCCGGTGGCCTGTGCGCCATGCCCAGGACGGGACTCGGGACTCGGGATTCGGGATTCGGGACTGGGACTGTGCTTCAGAACCCCGAACCCCGAACTTCGGAGCTCGGGACTCGGGACTCGGGACTCGGGCGTCCGGGACTCAATATTCAGCACAGTATCAAACTCTGAGTTACCAACCCCGAACCCCGAAATTCGGAGCTCGGGACTATAGTGCTCGGGACCCGGGACTCGGGACTTCAAATTCGGAACTCGGAACTCGGGACTTGACATTCGGAACTCGGGACTCGGGACTCGGGACTCGGGACTTGACATTCGGAACTTGGAACTCGATACCTGATTTTGGATACTCAATACTCGGGACTCAGAACTTGGAACTTGCAATTCAATAATCAATATTCAACACTCGATTTTCGGTACTCAGCAGGTATTCAATAGTGTGAATTTAATCAGTTATTGCAGTCTTCAGTTTCACAGCCCCGAGCATTGTTACAACCAATGGTCAACCTAACCATTTTTTAGCTCCTGACATTACAAGCTGCAAACCTGAATGAGAGCCACACCAACACACACCAGTGTTATATCAGCTCTATGACTCTGCCGAACTAGTGACAATATGTATCTTACGTGCGTCCCCGTGCTCTGGTTACTCTAAGTGTACTGTCTGCTGGCATTTGCGACTTACTCCGGGTGGTCCTCGCAGATGGTTCAACCACGGCCCTCTTGCCCCGCCTCCTTTTTCCTTCCGGCGCCGTCATGCGGTCTTCCACTTCAACATCATCTTTAACCTCGCCGGTCGCTTCTTCAGTTAACCCATCAAGGAGGTCGCCCATTCGTGATGTTAGTAATGCACCTGTTTTGGCCGGCTTGGCCTGGCGAGGCTTTGGAATTGCACGTGGGACTGCCGTCCCTTTGGGTGCAGATACTCCAGTTCTGGGTTTCTTTAGCGGAGGTCTCCTGTCAGCCGAGTCATCATCCACATCAACCTCCGTATGATGAGTGGAACTCTCGGTATCACCCTCGCCTGTCTGTCGACGAATCACGTGGCCTTCGGATAGTAACCCGCTGTCGCTTTCTCCCTATACGAGCCTGAGGAGAGGGCGACTTGCCGGATATGACAGATGGTACCATGTCCCCATCTGTGTTCTTCCATGCTTTGAACAGAAATGTGGGACCTTCCCCTCTTTCTTGCCGAGCATGCCAGAACTGGAGCAAGGCAGTTGTGTCCCAATTTTGCAGCTTTGAAGGCTCCTTCAAGTCAACATCCGCCGGAAGATACGTCTGGGCCACGAAGTCATCCTGACTGTGTACGATGGCACTCCATGGCACAACTGCCTTGTCCTTCCCGGAACATATCCCTGTGTCCATGCATTCAACAATTTCTTGCATGATGCGACGAGAAACTCACGATAGTGAGATGTAAGAAAAGCCCTCACCATGGCTTTCTTCTCCTCAAGTTTCGTGTCCGTGATGTCCGGAAGTAACGGCATACCTTCCCCGTCCATTTCAAGTTCGAACGCTGGTTTTCGCATTCGTTTCCGACCTCCTTTGACCTGACGACCTCCATCCCGTGCCCCGGCGCCTATCATCGTGATGCTCAACATGTTAAATCCGGTATACATGGTTCAAACACTCACCAAACTGTTCCTGTGCGTACTCCTGCCACACTGGCTCAATGTCCTCCCAGTCCTTCGTCTTCATGAAGCTGTCCCCGTCTCCTAAGGCCTCGTTGTCATCGTGCCTGCATGAATATTTTGAGATGAAAGATCCGTGCCAATGTGTAAAATGTACTTACATCCCGAACAGCACCTCTCCCTTTTCATTCTTCCAAGCCGACATCACAAAAACTCTCATCCCGCATTGCCTCCACATCTCGTTCGAAAAGTGCTCCATATATGCCGGACCCTTCTTACGAGCGACTTGTGCTTGTATCTCCGGAGGGGGACAGTTGTTCGACCACTCTTCCGCTGTCTCTTTCGCCTTCTCCAACTCGTCATCGTCCAATTCAGCCATGACTCTCTTCACCGCCGCCTGATAATGTTTGAACATACCAGGATCTCCTGGCTTTACCCCGGACTCGTCCTCAATCCTCTTCAGCACCTCTTCGCGTTTCTGCTGGTAGACCACCATCCTGGGCGTCCATTTCCTCCCATACTTGATCATGTCCTTCCTTTCCTTCTTTTTCTTGTTGTTGAACAGCCATGTCTTATACATCTAAGAGTTGATGGAAGAATATGATGTTAGAAATTTAGTTTTTCAACAAGACAAAGATGCCTCACCTGCTTCCTCTTTTTCCATTGTTTTTGGTCCACCTTAGGAGCAAACAACCTGGCCGCCCTTGCTATCGCAGTGAAAATCCCTCGCTTCTCACTCCTTTTGGCTGCAGTCCACTCAGGAAGGTAGTTCTTCAGCTCCAAAATCTCCTTGTCCATGAGCTTCTGCGACTGTGGTTGACGCGCCCTATGTCTTCCGGAAGTCGTGTTGGTGGAATGACCTGTTCTTGCCATAGTGAATCAGATTGCAGAATGGGCTGAGGATTTGCCAGGCGGAAGTATGAATGAATTGCGCTAAGTTGAACTTTGAGCAAAGCCTAATGATAGGTTAATTGACCTATATTGGACGCGAAACCATTAATGGAAATGAATTTGTAATGAGCCAACAAGACTGCAAAATGTCATATTGCAATAACAATTCATTACACCTGAGCTGATGCCTTGCTTGCAACATTAGTAAATAAGATGAAGATAGGTAGATGCACCCCGGTGCAAAAATCTCACAGGGTGGAAGCAAGGGGTAGCAGAGGCAGGAAGACTTGGGTCAAGGTCCCACTTGCAAGCACGAGGCGACATGCCTACAGGTCCATGCCTAACTCTCCCCCAGAATCACCAACAATTCAGCCTGTTGAGGCACCACCTCCTTGGGAAGACTTTCCTGACAATACTTATGAGCAAGACCAAGGCTCATTTGAGCCTTTGCAACTCCCAAAAACCATGGCAAGTTCATCTACAATGTTGGAGCATTATTCAAACTATGGCTGAATATTAAAAAAATCAGAGTCAAAATGACTACCTCAGGCAATGGCTGCCGAGGCAGGAATCATATCTACATCACCTCCTGGATCGAGAAGCTCCACCAGAAGACAGGAGATGCTTCATCTGCGACCAGGATGGGGTCTACAAATGTCAAGATTGTCTTGGCGAGCCACTGTATTGCACGGGCTGTTGCAGGAGTCACCATTGTAGCAATCCTTTTCACTGGATCAGTCAATGGAATGGACAATTCTTTGAGCGGAGTTGTCTCGCTCATGTGGGACTCATCCTACACCTCGGACATGATGGCAAACAATGTCCGGCGCTCACAGATAGGTGCAATTTGTTTGAAGAAGATGAACCTGAGGATCAGCTCGAGCCCGAAGATCTGCCATTTGTGTCCGGACCCGAGTTCCAGCCGAAGGAGAACACCATGGTCATCGTCGACAAGTCCGGAGTCCATCGCCTGGAGGTTCGATGCTGTGATTGTCCGAATGCCATGAGTCCGGACATTCAATTGTTTCGACATGGATTTTTCCCTGCATCTTTCAACAGACCGAAGACTGTGTTCACCTTTGGAGTGCTCAATGATTTTCTATTGGACAACCTTGAATGTGGCACCTCGGCGATGAACTATTACAGCAAGCTCCGGCGAATGACCTCGAGCATGTTTCCACACCTTGTTCCGGTAATGCCTTACCTCCTTCATCTACTAGACATGATATTGACAAAGCATGTGGCGAAGGACCGATACAGAGAGCTCATGAGGGTCGCTCGACAGTGGAGGCAGTTGAAGATAATGAAATGGCATGGCTTTGGCCATCGTTCCGACACCCCAAGCACAGGAGAACTTGCATTATTTTGCCCGGCATGTCCTCAGCCTGGTATTAATGTGCTGTTGTCAGGGGATGAATCACTTGATGAGTGAGTCCTGTTCAATACTGAAGGTGGCCTCCACAATAATAAGAACTCCAAGCTGGAAATTCACCCGGTCATTTGTGATGGACGGAAATTTCAAAGCAGAGCATCTGCATCCCATTAAGCCATTCGATGAAGTTTGGCTTTCTGATGGCCTTGGATTCATGGTAGGAAAGGACAGGTATAAAATGCATCTGGAAGAGGCTGCTGACACCGTGGAAAAATCAAGCTGCAACAACCACCGGGCAGTAAATCAAGCCAATGCTTCTCGGCACAAGCTGGAGTCCACCGGCATTGGAGGAGTGGCCTGTGCCCGACACGGTTGTTTTGTCCCTCACTCCATGGTTGATTTTCAGAAAGGCGAAAGGCAAGCCACGTGCGCCATTCCTCATTCACGAGTTAACCGTGCATCACTTGCAGACAAATGAACATGGACTATGCCCTTTGTGAGGCTTCCCAGCACAACATGGAAGGCATCACCAGGGCCGTCACCTTCTATGATATCAACTGTCAATACAACAAACACCTTCGGGTTCGGGTGGATCAAAGCCGATTTCTTGAAATGGCACCGGAACTAACCATCATTCCCGGCATCGGGTTGTGGCATGTTCATGGCCATCAGGACAGCTGCTATGTCCGATATGCGTCCAACTTTATCGAAGGCATTGGTCGGATCGATGGAGAGATCATGGAGACCCTATGGGCACGTCTCAATCTGATTTCCCCTGCAGCTCGGGGAATGTCATCTCCGCACCGCAAGGAATGCCTTGATTATCAGATGAACGACTCGAATTTCTGCAAGATGATCCGCATGAAAAGGACTCTATGCCGAAAATACAAGCTGGCGAGGAATGGCATCGCCGAAAGTGGAAAGGCATTCGACAGACTCGATGAGGCAGCACCCGCACATTCAAAGATGGAATGGTTAGCAAGGGAGAGGATAGCTCAGTCAAGCAGATTGAATGATCCTGCGGCGATGGATGAATATGAGATTAATATAAAAAAGGGTAAGTTGACGTCCATTGTCTCCGTGGAGGTCCGAATTGATATGGCACTCAGCACCGAGCAAAAAGGAAATCGAGCTTAGATTATTAGAGGAGAGTAATGCCCGCAATGCGGCACCCTCTCGCAGATCTGTGGCAACGTGGATATCGACGGGGTTGGCAATTGAAGAGGCTCAGATTGCATTGCTCATCGAGGTCCGAAGGGCTGGAAGAAGATGCACAGAGACACAGAGATTAGACATTGCCCGTCAACGCGATCGGCTCCAAGGCCAGATAGATGGATTCACTCGGTCTGCTCTCACGCATCTTGGGGAGGGATTCGATGCAGATGATGAACCTGACGACTTGAACATAGACATTCTCGATGATCTCGATGATGACCCGGCGGAATTCACCGAGACATCTGATACATGGACGAATTCTCCGGAGCTCACTGTAATCCCATTGCCATCAAACCTTGGGGTTGACCGATGCAGACGATGCATGGCAGAGGATCTTATTCCCCTGGAGATGTCGCTTCGTGAAGGGCAGGCCAATGATGCCCTTCACAATCTCCGTATTCACCTGTGCAACAAGGCCATCCTGTTCCGAACAACTGTTAGGCAGGCCAAATCCCAAGCCCTGAAAACTCGGGCTTGGTCCCAGGTGACGTCGGTGCAGCAGGCAGTCTCCCTCCATGCCAGTATATACAAAGACCAGGAAACAAATGATGAAACTTGAGCCGGGGCAAGAACAGCTTCAGAAATACAAACCCCTGCTTCGCGAGCAACTCAAAATCAGCACCGCGGTGGGCGACCCAAATGCCCGAGGTCAACGAAATGAATCACTGGCTTGGTTTTGGTCCGTTGAAGTCGACCTCGGGGGTCCGGATCAATCATGGAATGAGGAATGTGAGTTTGTTCTTGCTTGTCATATCCTGCGGTTACCTGACAGGACCCATGCCAAGTTTACCGAGTTCATTGGCTGCGGGCAAAGGCACTACGGGATCGATGGAGGGAAGAACTTATATTGGTCAAATTGGAGATGGATTGGACACACAACTTTTTTTTGTGGAAAGCAACCCAATGGGGCGATCGAATGCAGGAATCATTGGATAAACGCCTTCCGGGTCACGCATGCTACTCCGGAAGGCAATCCCAAATGTATTCATTGCTCGCACAGGATGCGCAGGCAGCATTTCAAGACGTACAGAATGTGTTGATAGAGGCTGGAGATGAATGAATGTTGTTTGCTCATGAATTCCCTGTTTCCACACACATACTTGAGTCCCGGGAATTGTCCGGGTCAGCCCATGTCGGAGTTTGAATTTCTTATCCATCCATCAGTGATGCTGATCTTCACATCTTCACCATCTTTCACTTGCATTGCCAGCGTCATACTCCTGTATTAGTCATGTCTGCAACTCCTGCATCCACTTCTGGCACTCCAAATCCTGAAAATCATTACCAACCCCTGAAGCTGAGCCTTGCAACTATTTCCTGCACATTGGCAATGGCTGCATCGCGCGTCCGGGCATGCATCTCTCAATATCAGACAGAAGCTGCCAACAGTGTTCTATCTTCTGACCAGGTCGAATATTTTAAGGCCGGGCTGAAATGGGAGATGAATGTATGTTATCCCTGCCCTGATGACTGTGTTGGTCGATGCTAAGCATGTGAGCAGACTTTTGTCACACCAGTCCTGCAGTACTCCGCTGCACACAATATCGTGTCAGTTGTTCCGGTCCCTGTCGCTCATATCCTTAAGTTGTATCCCATGCTGACCTGGAACACGGTTCCGGACGACGTCTTCTCATCCCACCTCCGTGCATTTGCTGATGAGGCATGTCCGGGACATGCATCTCGGATTGTTTCCCAATATGTATGTCCATGGTGGATGGGAAACATGAGAATCCCGGATGAACCATGGCATTGGGATGTTGTAATGGCTTCCTGCATCTCTCACCACCAGTGTTGGGCGGTAAGATGTTGACTCAATTACCTTGATTGATTACTTATCTGTTGTAGCATGGTGTTGAGGATGATACTTTGGTTCTTCCAGAGAAGTTGAAAAACCCTTTGAATGCACCACCGACGGGACTGAGGTGGATGAAATCACGCATGGAATCATTGCTGGAGGAGCAAGATGAGGGCATCCAAGACAAGATGGCTGAGGTGAAGATGTACACTGACATGCTAGAGAAATTGAAGAGAGCCAATGGAGTGTAGTCCCATTCAGTCTTCATTGTATGCAGGTTGTAAAATATTATAGGCATTCAAGAATTTCGCGTCCCAACTCCCAAATACAAAGTATCGAGCTCTGAGTCCCAAGTACCGAGTCCCGAGCTCCGAAATTCGGGGTTCGGGGTTCGGCGCTCGTAACTCGGAGCTCGATACTTTGTCCTGAATATCGAGTCCCGGACACCCGAGTCCCGAGTTCCGAAGTTCGTAACTCGGAGCTCGATACTTTGACCTGAATATCGAGTCCCGGACACCGGAGTCCCGAGTTCCGAATTTCGGGATTCGGGATTCGGTAGTTTGTTCTGAATACCAAGCTCTGGGTCTCCAATCCCCGAAACCCGAAAGTTGGGACTTGGGTGTCCGGGACTCGATATTCAGGACAAAGTATCAAGGTCCGAGTTACGAACCCCGAAGACTCCGAACTTCGGGACTCGGGACTCGGGTGTCCGGGACTCGATATTCAGGACAAAGTATCAAGCTCCGAGTTACGAACCCCGAACTCCGGACTTCGGGACTCGGGACTCGGGTGTCCGGGACTCGATATTCAGGACAAAGTATCAAGCTCCAAGTTACGAACCCCGAACACCGAACCCCGAACTTTGGAGCTCGGGACTCAGGCGTCCGGGACTCAATATCCAGGTCAAAGTATTGAACTCCGAGTTACGAGCTCCGAACCCCAAACTTCGGAGCTCAGGACTCGGTACTTGGGACTCGGAGCTCGATACTTTGTATTTGGGAGTCGGGACGCGAAATTCTTGAATGCCTATAATATTTTACAACCTG
>JABBWD010000517.1:0-11583 GCA_016628565.1 Suillus placidus
GTCTGGGGGCTTTTGAGTTGGTTGCCACCCTCCCATGAGGGTCAAACTGTTGATAAAAGTACCAACTGTTTTCGCTTTTTGGGCTTTTGACTTGAGGCTTTTGTAGTTGGTTGTCACCCTACCATAGGGGTCAAACTGTTGATAATATGTACATGTCCAGTTGTGATGGATTGTAGTGCCATGCACATTCCAATTATATCTCCCAGATATCTGAGACTTTTTCATGGTGCTCTGTGACTTCAGTCTCAAAGTTCATCACCACTTATATGGTCATTTCAGAAATAGGTTTCAAACTTGTGAAAAAATATCTTCTTGCGGGCTGGTACATATCTTGGAGGGTACATCTAGGAATGATATGAGCCAAGAATTAAGAAAAACGGCGGTTCGGTTATGGAGATATAGTCGAAATACTGATATTTTGGCCCATCCACCATATGTCAATGTAAACGACCTCGGGATGCTCTGGGACCATTCCCAATCGATTCCTACGCTTGGAAAACCCTAGGACAGGTTCCTACAGTATCGGAATTGGGTCAAATCGAGGCATAGCCACATATGTCAGGCAGGGGGGAGGAGGGGGACCCTGCATATCTCAAGAACGCGATTTTTTCTGGCAAATCGGGCTTGACCATCGTGTTCAGAGGGCTCAAGAGCCCCCGGGAAGAATGCTGCTGGAGTCCTGGCAAGTCATGGGAAGGCTGTAAAAATCGACCTTTGTGGGGGGTATGAGGTAAACTGGCACATGTCGATCCGGACTGCACAGAAACACTCTGGGATCATTCCAAATCGATTCCTAATGTTGGAAAACACCAGGAACGTTCTTTGGGGCATCGGTCTTGATGTAATATCCGGACATAGGAGAATGGGGGGGGAGGGGGACCTTGGGCATCTCGACCACCTGATTTTTGCTGCGAATTCTGGCTCGACCATCGTCTTCAGAGTGTTCCATAACCTCAAAATCAAGTCCTAGATGAACACCAGCAAGCAATATGAAGGCTGTAAAAATCGATGTATGTGGAAGGCAGCATGACTTGGGTGGTCAACTTTGGAATCTGATTTTTTCGTGCAAATCTGGCTCGACCATCGTCTTCAGAATGCTCAACAACCTCGAAATCAAGTCCTACATCAACCCCTGCAAGTCATATGAAGGCTGTAAAAATCGATGTGTGGAGGGGCCAGCATGACCTGGGTGGTCAACTTTGCAACCTGATTTATTTTGGCAAATCTGGCTCGACCATCCTTTTCAGAATGTTCAATAACCTCAGAATCAAGTCCTACACGAACCCCAGCAAGTCATATGAAGGCTGCAAAAATCGATGTGTGGGGGAGGCTGCATGATAGGGGGGTCAACTTTGGATCCTGATTTTTTTTGCCAAATCTGGCTCGACCATCCTGTTCATAGAGTTCAACAACCTCGGAATCAAGTGCTATATGAACGCCAGCAAGTCATATGAAGGCTGAAAAAATCGACCTTGGGACAAGGTAGAGCATGGTGCTTATATAAGCAAAAATGCGGTCATCTCATACAGGTGGCCAATCACTACTTTGTATTCTAACAGGACATTCAACATCATCCACAGATGACTTGATGCCTGGGTAGTGTGGTGTAGTGCTCATACTTACTTACTGTGGTCTTGTAGAGGCTGGTCTTACTTACCTTTGTGTTCGCATTTTTGATGCTTACATAATGAATCAATTCTTCGCCAGTTACCAGCATGAGTCTGACTGCTCAGCAAGTTTTCCTCTCCTCTAGGCCTTGAATCTAGTACAGAAACCCTTTAGGGTCGGATAGCAGCTAGGCACTGCAAGGCCCAACACATTGTTCTGCCTCACCAGCAGAATTGTTGTACCCACAGCAGCTCTGGAATTGCAGGAGGACATTCATCACCATCCACAGACACAGAATGACTCTATATCTTTGGCTTTTTGGGTCTAGGGGCTTTTGAGTTGGTTGTCACCCTCCCATTGATACCTGGATACTGCAGCTCTGGAATCACAGGAGGACATTCAATGCCATCCACAGAGACAGAAGACTTGATACCTGGGTACTGCGGCTCTAGAACCTCCCCTCTGATTTCGAATTTCTGGTGGGGATATATAAGTGTTTTGTTAGTACCTAGTACATAAGTCTGATGAATACTATACCTTGCCTGCTTCTGTTTTTTTTTTTGCTTCAGAAGCAGGCAAGGTATAGTATTCATCAGATGTTAGTCCTAGATGAACCACAGCAAGTCATATGAAGGCTGCAAAAATCGATCTTGGGATAAGATAGAGCATGGTGCTTATATAAGCAAAAATGCGGTCATCTCATACAGGTGGCCAATCACTACTTTGTATTCTAACTTTCACAGGAGGACATTTGACACTATTCACAAAGATGGATGACTTGATACCTGGGTGTGTAGTGCAGTTTGTTGAAGTGCAGACTTGCAGGGACCTTCAAGGCTTGTATATCTAGCTTTCTATACCCACACCTTATACTGTATTTTAGGTATGCAAATTTCTCCGCTCAGCGGTGGACAAAAGTCCATCTGCCCAATATGCCGTTGAATTGGCAGCATCTGGCATAGAGGATGGTACACGAAGCCAGCTTACTGCTGCATCGAGACTCGCGCTACTTAAGGAGCGTAACACCTGCTGGGATGCATTGAAATGGAGAGAGACACGAGACCTACCACCACTTGGGCTTGATACCATATGGGAATTCTGTGGAGGAGTATTTGCACAGTCTGGTCTGCCAGGCGCTCTGCGTCTGCATCGACTCCCTTCACAGTACCGCAACATTCAAGCGACTTCATGGAGGATACCATTACTTAGTAACACTCATGACTTTGTGATGGATCCTGCCCAAGATCTTCTGGTGCTCGTTAAGAAGCCCATTCTGATGTATGCTCATTTCCTGTCACATGTTCTCCAAGTCTAAAACAGGCTACAGCCCAACCCGCAATAAGGTGAAGTCACATGTATGGATTCGGACATACACCAAGGCCGGCAAGGCAAAACCAGCCAAATCCTAGATATCTGGGCGAGGCATCAGAAGTGGGGATGGTTCTGCCAGCTGACGCCAGATATCTAGGCAGTGTAGAGACATGCGGCACATCTGCTTATGTGCCACTCTATCATGCAGGCCATGGAGGGGCGGCTGGCAGAACCTTCCCCACCACTTTTTGTTGGCAAATCTGACTCGACCATCCTGTTCAGAGTGTTTGATAACCTCAAAATCAAGTCATAGATAAGTCATATGAAGGCTGCAAAAATGCGGTCATCTCATACAGGTGGCCAATCAAGGAGGTTATTCAACACCATCCACAGAGACAGATGACTTGATACCTGGGGACTGCAGCTCTTAAATCACAGGTAGACATTCAATGCCATCCACAGAGACAGACGACTTGATATCTGGGTACTGTGGCTCTAAAATCACAAGTGAACATTCAATGCCATCTACAGAGACAGATGACTTGATGCCTGCGTACTGCGGCTCTAAAACCTCCCCCCTGATTCAGTCATCTCATAGGGGTGGCCAATAACTACTTTGTATTCTAACTCTAACTTTCACAGGAGGACATTCAACACCATCCGCAGATACAGATGACTCTACATCTTTGGCTTTGTGGGTCTGGGGGCTTTTGAGTTGGTTGCCACCCTCCCATGAGGGTCAAACTGTTGATAAAAGTACCAACTGTTTTCGCTTTTTGGGCTTTTGACTTGAGGCTTTTGTAGTTGGTTGTCACCCTACCATAGGGGTCAAACTGTTGATAATATGTACATGTCCAGTTGTGATGGATTGTAGTGCCATGCACATTCCAATTATATCTCCCAGATATCTGAGACTTTTTCATGGTGCTCTGTGACTTCAGTCTCAAAGTTCATCACCACTAACAGAAGGTGAGAAGTGAGAAAGGCAAAGGTAGTGATATCAGATTTATGATGATGCTAACAATTTTCGCTTCTGGAGACATAAGCTGGATAATTGGTTTCACCCCTTCATGGAGGTTTTACATAATCTGCAGTGAGTGTAACCTTGTCAGTGGATGATGTTGATATATACAGAATGAAAAGTCAAGGCTCTATGACTTCACTCTCATTCATCACCATTCCCACTAACTGTAAGGCTGGGTAAGAGTTCAATGGGGATTGAGAAACGAAATGGCAATGATACAAGATGAGAGCAAAGGAGATTGAACGGTCATCAATAGAACTTTGTCGAACCTAGATTAGAAGAGTTTATTGAAGTGCAAACTTACAGGGTTCTCTCATTGCCATTCCCACTGACTGTAAGGCTTGGTAAGAGTTTAGCGGGGATTGAGAACAAACAGCTATGATACGAGATGAGAGCGATGGAAATTGGGAGGATGAGTAGGAAAATGTTAGAGTTAGATACTTCTTTTGAGAGGCGTTCAGTATGTGCTTTTGAGTGGGGAATCGGCATATAAGATTCTGCTAGTCATCAAGGAATGTACATGAACTACTTATACTTGCGAAATGGCAAGGGTCCTCGGGTATGGCTAGACCAACCGATTATGTGACAGCGGAGGCTGAAGGACGAGCCATTGAACCTGGCAGGGCATGGTAGTAGGGAAAAGGGAGAGGACCTGCAGACTATGGGAATCATAGTTTCTCTGTGTTTGCAATGACAGTTTTCACTTCACTTAGCTAGTACACTACACTTACCTTAGCTTTTGTGGTACCCACAGTAGGTACAACAAATCTTACTGAGTGGGAGGTGGATCTTCTGAGTAGATGGCCTAGATGGGATCTGTTTTTAGAGAGATGAGGCATCTGTAAATTCCATGCCAACTCTAAGCAGACAACCTTGATGTCTGGGATCTGTTTATGGAAGAAATGGAGTAGTTGGTAGCGCCATACCTAGTCCATGTAGATCGCCCATATATCAGGGATCTGTTCATGGTAGCATGTGGCTGTGACATATTAACACTGGGTAATGCCTTCCTGACATCTTCACCAGATTGGTACAGAAATCCATTATTTTCATTATTGCCAGGCTGGTACCACTGGATTATATGGCTCCTGCTCGGCACTATTCACTGATATTATTGATATCATATCACATAAGCTAGTCTACATCCATCGCCTCATCTCTCTGAGCAGTGTCTCCTATGTTGATGGGAAATGGCCTGGATTTACGAGAACGTGGGGGAGGAGGGGCCCTCTTGTTTCTCTTGGCCATGGTCATTTTTTTATGAATCTCTCGACGTTTCTGCCTCTCTGTCTTCCTTCTCAGATTCCCATCAGTGTCGAATGGTTGCGAGTCCATCAGATCAGCTGCGAATATGCGCTTTCCCTTGGTCACCTTCACCGTACGACGTGCTCTTGGAGCTCTCTTCTGACTCTCGCTGCCTTTTCCAACAGAGTCGATCCTGTAAAATGCAGGATTCGTCGCAAACACTATTGCATCATTCCTTTGCACCCACACCCTTGCACCGCTCACAGGAAGACAGTGAAGGTCAGAAAATACCTGACATAAACCTTGCTTCAGCAATTCCTGCTGATCCTCATTCATCATCTTCATCATCCTGTGAAACTCTGCGATATATCCATCTTCCTCCCATAGCGTGGACCACTGATCATTGTCTCTATGGGGGGTATCAGGGTCGGGAAAGAACAGGGAGCATCTGTCCACAAATGCTTTTGACTTGGGACCCATGCGACCTGGAGTTACGCCTGTACGATCATGCAGCCCAAAATTGCATGCTTCAAACCTAACTGAAGCGAGGGTATCATCGATGCTTGTGATTGTCCAGCACTTCATGGCCTCCTGGAGCGAGTTTGGGAAGGGTCTTATGCCTTTAAAGACATCGTTTGTGAGCATGAGCCACATGTGCCTTGTGAACATGACTATCAATCGCCCAATAGAGAGTTCGGTGTTCGACAACCTGGTCGACCATGTCCATGGTCTCATAATCATTGCAGGAGAGCTTGCAATGGCTGCCTTGAGTCGAGTCCATGTTGGTGTCCGACCAAGAGGATAGTCTTCCACTTCTGACTCAGTGCTTCTCCAACCGTCCGACCTTCCCACTGCTCTATCCCTTTGAGCCTTTGCATTGACGCCCATGAGGGCCAGGACGTTCACATCATCTATTTGCTGGACCTCCTCCAGGCAGGTGTTGCTGGCTAGATCGAAGTCCTGCAAGAAGAACATCCCGGCTGTCTCGAGTACATTTCTGTATTCAAGGAGGGCGAGGGATTCACGGACATGAAATTCATAGATGATAGGGGTAGTTGTAGTTGAACGAAGCATGTGGTTGAGCAAGCCAGTTAGGATGCCAAGATTGGGAGGGTTCTTTTTTACGATGGTTATTTGGGTCCTCTGAATCTCCCGCACGCGTCGCCTGATCAGCTCAAACCAGATATTGGATGGTATCCACAGTATCGGATCTGAACGCAGATACTCTATAGCCTGTATTGTAACAGAGCCATTTAGCTGAGATGCCAATGGTAAATGGTGTGTATATCACCGACCTTGTCTTCTATGTTATCCAGGATTATTCTGGCTGCATGTCCGCTCACCCTATACTCATCTCTGACTCCATACGTCTTCTCCTTACAACCTTCGACCACCTTCATGATTTCGAAGCATTCAGCCATGTAGGATGGAGAGAGCTTGTAGGCATCGCTGTCGGAAGCAAAGTTCACTTGGTTGTTGTTGGTTCTGATGGACTCGTAGTATAGGTTATAGGTGCTCCTGAATGCGATGTGCGTCTGTTGGGATCTCTCCTGCTGCATCTCAGCCTGCAGCGCACCATATCTGGACAGCGTGTTGTGGTGATGCATCTCGCCTCGCTTGTAGCCTCCTGCACCAAATGATGCCTCCAACGCATCCAATCTCCATACACCAACAACTGGAACTTCTGGGGAATGGGGCGTGAATGAGATACCCACATCCACCAGAAGCTCACCATGCCTCCGATTCATCATATATGGCCAGTCGAGGTCTGGCAGGTTGCGACGCAGGGCCTCTTCTGGTCCTGAGAAACGTCCTCTCTGTCCATCCTTTGTGAGGAGCTTGATTCCCTTTCCCTCCAGTATGAAGAAAAACGACCCATACATGCTGAGCTCTCCCTCTCCATTATGTACGTAGGCTTCCATGTATTCCTGCACGTCCCTGAAGTCATCATCCGACAGGGGAATCGTCTTTGGAGGTCCCCATCCGCCTTTGCGTCCATCTGCACCTCTTGCCTTATATCGTGCCTCATGCAATGTGTGCTTGAGGTAAGGGGCCCAACTGACATCAGTGGAACATCCTATGGATGGAAGCAGTACCCTATCCCAGAAAATGTCCAAGACCTCCTTTGGAATAAGGGTGATTCTCCGACCATTCAACGGGTGTTTATGGATCATCCTCGGAAATGCGATGTAGAGATTGAGCGTCGAGGAAGCAGATGAGATGCGTCCAATGCAGGCATGAGGGATGGCAGACATAGGAAACCTTTTGGACAGCCACTCTGTTCGCCCACCTGGGGTGCTGGCATCTTCTTCAGACTGCGGAATGACAATGTCGACATATGTGTGATTGTGCTTGAATATCCCAGGTTTTGTTTGAAATGGCGGAGTAATATAGATCCCCACAGACCCCTTGCATCGAAACACCCTTGTCGCCCAAATGATACTGTCTATGTCCACTGATATCTTTATCTCATCTTCGGAAAATTTCACTGCATCTTGTTCGAGGTCAACATACAATGCAGGACCATCACCATAGCGATGACTGGTGTGGCCACGCACAAAGGCGTTGTGTCCGAACCTACATTCCTCATGTAGTGGAGGATCATGTTGGGCAGAGTCGATGAGTTCAGAAGCAGAGAGAATTTCTACATCTGTGATGTGCGCATGCTGTCCTTCCTGGGCTGGTCCTAGGCGTGCCAGGCTGTATGCACCTGTGACTCGATCTGGAACCTGATTGGAAGGATCATAGGAGTCAGTCGTACCAATAGGCATGATGTGGTCCATGGTGGCTATGGGGTCGCATTGATAGAATATGTGAAATGAGCTAGGGGTAATGCGGTATCCATGATCAACCCAGTCAATCCAAGCGGTTGAGAGCTGGATTCCACCAGTCTGGAAAGTCGTGGTTGTAATAATGTCCCTGGGAGTTGTCAACATCTCGATCGTAGGTCCACCCTCATACTCGTCAAATGTCCTATCATCCTGGAGCCACCTCCTACCTGAATATGCAGCAAGGGGAAGTGGTGCAATTGGACGTGGAAATCGTTTGTCGCTTCCTAGATTCCAGTTTTTCACTCGCCTGCGAGATGCTGAGGCAGATGTGGAGCGTTGCAAGTCACCTGTATGATGTACGTCGGGTAGTATTTCCGGCTGCAGTTCGAGGTGTGTCCCAACAGAGCGAGGGACTATGGAATTGCGGTTCCGGGATCCTGCAAGTTGTTTGTTTGCTTTGAACAACTTTGCAAGATGCACCTTTCTGGCTACAGGCAGGGAAGTGGCGAGTGTATCCTCGCCTTCACTCCATTCAGCGTCTACGCCGTCCTGATCGACCGCGTTTGCATCTCCATTATCATCATTGTGGGAGGGGCGTTCTTCACCCTGGTGTGGAATAGGACGTCGACACGTTGAGCAGGTGGTGCTCACGATAGTTAATTTCCGCATGAGCTCAAGGCATTCAGCCTGGTGCCGCCCATTTTGAATTGCAGAGATAACATCTTCATCTGGCACATCATCCTCTTGCCAATAATCTTGTGGACTGTCCAAGAGAATGAGGTAGTCGCTGCAGCTAAGTTTGATGCGCCCAGCGATTATACGCAACATCATGATGCGCAGTATGTGGCTGCATTGAACTTCAACCACTGGTAAGTTGCCATGCTCATCTAATCCTGAGGTGAGGCATTGCTCGAGCACGGAGCAAGCGATAGGACCATGGTCCACTCCATTTTGCGTCCAATCCTTGGTTATCATGGACACATCGGTAATGTCCCCTGTACTCCAACCATGAAGTGATGCAATTCTCCTCCAGTATTGGGGCCCATCCCAATCGTTCCAGTCTTGTGAATCCACTCCATCGACGTCCATCACCGAGTCGGAAATATGGCGACCCAAGATATGCGCTGTGCGTCGCTGATAGTCAAAAATGACTGCGAAGAAGTGATCAGAATGATGAACTATGAATCCGACAGGGACCACAGGACATGTGCCTTTCTGAGGCAAGAAATGGTTCCTTCTGAAGCGCTCCAGTCCTTCATCCACCATCTCATCCACCATTACTGCATTCAAGTCCACATATCTCATGCATGACCGACCCAGCATCTCATACCACACATTGGACAAATAAAAGTTCGCTACTGTCGCATCGAGCGATTTGTTTAGTTCAAGTGTTCTCCAATTGTGCCATGCAGATGTCCACATAATTGGTCGGGCCATTGCACGAGCTGTGATCAAGTTAGATTTGTGTATTTATTTATTTACCCACACATCAATGCGAACTCACATGCTATTTCCTCATCTGTAGGTTCAGCCAATATAGTCATTGGTCCTTCAATTGATGGTGATTGTGGCTCAGGTTGCTGTGATGGTGTAGGTCTATATTCATGATCTGGTATCGCTCTCTCAGATGATGTCTCAGATGGTGGAGTCGGTCGGTATTCTTCATCATGATGTCTCCTGTCATGTGAGGCTGCACCACAAACACTTAATTTCTCCAATCAGCTATGAGATGGTTTGGGCGCTCACAATGTGCTCCTTCGTAGTCCTGTTGTCCTCCTTCATCTCCAGATTGGAAATGGTTCTCATGCGCGACTGTACTCGAATTCATGGCTATCCCCCTGTCGCGCAGCGTTCTTGATATGCACGGATTTCTTTAGTGCTGCAACCGAACAGTTAGCAGGCTTGCAGATTGTGTATCAAACGAAGACAAACCTGCCACACGGAAATGTACAGATCTTTTTTTTGGACGGCCTTTACCATTCTTCTGAATAATGTGTGTGAAATTTTCATGGGCCTTCACATGTGCTGCGGATCCTGATGTAGTGGTACTTGCTGGTGCAGGACTGATAGTAACGCGGATCGCATAAGATTTTCCAGGTTTCTGCCCATGACCCCACTGATGTGCGCGTGAATTGTGACCGGTCTGTGTGGTGTATGATGACTCTATGAAAGAATTTCAAGAATGCATAAAATGTTACTACAGTGATCCGTCTCAAGCGACATATCATTGAACTTACCCTGCAGTGCATTATGTTTCTCCACTCCCTCCTCATTATCACATGGATTGCTATCGTCATATGAGATTACATGGTAATCGTCATTGGTGTGAAAGCGATCTCTAGTCGTATGGATCAATGTGGAGTGTCCGCATGCTTCGCATATAGCACTGGAAGCAGCCAATTCATCTAGCAAACCTTGACATTCCGAAGGATGTTTCCCATGCTGTATTGCATACACGATATCTTCATCAGGATTCTCGTGAGATATACACTGTGCTTCGGCATTTTCCAGGAGCATCATGTAGTCTCTGCACTTGATCACAATCTGCGCAGAAACAATGCGGAATATCTTCATGCGCAGTATGTGCCCGCATTGTATGTGTATTGGCGGCATATTGCCGTCTCCGTCCAGCCCAGCTGTCAGAATTTGCTCCAGCACAGAGCACGCTATAGGGCCACAGTCCACTCCATTTTGCTCCCAGTCCTGCGCTCTGATGCTAACATTGGTAGGATCTCCTGCAGTCCAACCATGGAGTGCTGCAACGGTCCTCCAATATCCAGGGCCTCCCCACGCCTTCCAGTCATCTGGGTTGGTGCCGTCGACATGCATTGCATCATTTGAAATATGGCGGCCAAGGATGTGTGCTGTACGTCGTTGATAGTCAAATATGACGATGAAGAAATGGTCCCAATGATGGACGACAAATCCCACAGGAACTACGATGCATGAAGCGTTTTGAGGGATGAAGTGGTGCCTCCTTATGCTTTCCAGCTCAGCATCGCATAGGTCAGTAGCCATAGCTGAATACATGTCCAGATATCTCATGCGGGATTGGGCTTGCCGATCATACCAGATGTGTGAAAGATAAAAGTTTGCCACTGTAGCATCAATCCACATGCCTGATTGAAGGGTGTGCAAATGGTTCCACGCATCGGTCCAAATAATTGGTCGTGACATTGCACGAGCTGTATCTGCAATTAACTTATTGATATTTCTTGTAGCGATACACTCACAAGCAATGTCAGTAATGGTCGGTGTACCTGGAACTTGTGACTGGATAATCTTTGATTCCGGAGGGCTTTTCCGGTACTCTTCATCACCCGCTCTCTCGTTTGGGGAATCAAAATTGCCTGAGACAAGTCAGTATCATTGATTACCTAGATAAATTAAATGAGGCCCGGAGGGACTTCGGTCCTCACTCATGCTATGACCATGGACATCAATATCAACGCCCATTTTTGAATGTTTCTTTCCAGACCTTCCTGTGAATTTAATGTTCAGGTATGTTTACCTTATGTTGTACAAAATCACTAACCTGCTGAGTGGCAACCCACCACCCGCTTTTTTGGACGTCCTCGACCTTTCTGTGTTGTTTGAAGCCTGGTCGATTGAGTGTCATGCGTG
>JABBWD010000518.1:7500-10000 GCA_016628565.1 Suillus placidus
CTTTCTATGAAATGACTTCAATTTGACTCATCAGCATTAGGAATGTCCATTGAAGTGATCACTTGACTAGGGAAGTGTAGTGTTTTGTGTGGTGGACGCAATTTTGGCTTGTTTGTATAGGAAATGTGTAGTGATCCACAGTGGACACTACACTACTGTGGGAAATCGCAATTTTGGTGATTTTGTATATGAAATGTGTAGTGATCCACAGTGGACACTACACTACTGTGGGAAATCGCAATTTTGGTAATTTTGTATATGAAATGTGTAGTGATCCACAGTGGACACTACACTACTGTGGGAAATCGCAATTTTGGTGATTTTGTATATGAAATGTGTAGTGATCCACAGTGGACACTACACTACTGTGGGAAATCGCAATTTTGGTAATTTTGTATAGGAAATGTGTAGTGATCCACAGTGGACACTACACTACTGTGAGAAATCGCAATTTTGGTAATTTTGTATATGTATAGGAAATGTGTAGTGATCCACAGTGGACACTACACTACTGTGAGAAATCGCAATTTTGGTAATTTTGTATATGTATAGGAAATGTGTAGTGATCCACAGTGGACACTACACTAGTGTGAGAAATGTGTGCACGCAATTTTGGCTTGTTTGTATAGGAAATGTGTAGTGATTGATGTAGTGGACACTACACTACTGTGAGATTGGTGATTTTGCATAGGAAATGTGTAGTGATTGATATAGTGGACACTACACTACTACTGTGAGAAATGTGTGGTGTGGACGCAATTTTGGTGATTTTGTATAGGAAATGTGTAGTGATTGATATAGTGGACACTACACTATTGTGAGAAATGTGTGCACGCAATTTTGGCTTGTTTGTATAGTAAATGTGTAGTGATTGATATAGTGGACACTACACCACTGTGAGAAATGTGTGGTGTGTTGGTGAATTGATGTGTTTGTATAGTAAATGTGTAGTGATTGATATAGTGGACACTACACCACTGTGAGAAATGTGTGGTGTGTTGGTGAATTGATGTGTTTGTATAGTAAATGTGTAGTGATTGATATAGTGGACACTACACTATTGTGAGAAATGTGTGCACGCAATTTTGGCTTGTTTGTATAGTAAATGTGTAGTGATTGATATAGTGGACACTACAGTGCTACTGTGAGAAATGTGTGGTGTGGACGCAATTTTGGTGATTTTGTATAGGAAATGTGTAGTGATTGATATAGTGGACACTACACTACTGTGAGAAATGTGTGGTGTGTTGGTGAATTGATGTGTTTGTATAGTAAATGTGTAGTGATTGATATAGTGGACACTACACCACTGTGAGAAATGTGTGGTGTGTGGTGAATTGATATGTTTGTATAGGAAATGTGTAGTGATCCACAGTGGACACTACACTAGTGTGGGAAATGTGTGGGCGCAATTTTTGTGATTTTGTTTAGGAAATGTGTAGTGATCCACAGTGGACACTACACTAGTGTGGGAAATGTGTGGATGCAATTTTGGTGATTTTGTATAGGAAATGTGTAGTGATTGATATGGTGGACATTTGCACATGGTCGCAATTTTGACATGTTTGCATAGGAAAAGTGTAGTGTTTTTGATATGGTGGACATTTGTATAGGGAACATGTGGTGTGCGCAATTTTTGCATTTTTGGATAGGAAAAGTGTTATGAGATTGTTGCAATTCTGTATAGGAAAAGTGTGGTGTGCGCAATTTTTGCATTTTTGGATAGGAAAAGTGTTATGAGATTGTTGCAATTCTGTATAGTAAAAGTGTGGTGTGCGCAATTTTTGCATTTTTGGATAGGAAAAGTGTAGTGTTTTTGATATGGTGGACGCTGGTGGACGCAATTTTGGCACTTTCATTAGGTTTTTCCTAATGTGGTCGCAAAAGTCAAGGATTTCGAGAGGCAAAATTCCACAGAGTCCAAAAATGCTCCAAAACGCGATATAGTGGACACCATTTCGCACGCCTACTGCGCTCCGGGCACAATACGGACAAACAACACAGCTTTCCTACTATATGGGAGTGGGCACAACAAACAAAAGGGTCGATCGAGCAACGAGGCTAATGGGCGCAATTTCGAGGGTTTTCGGATATGATGCTATGCTTTCATGTGCATGTAAATATGCAATGCTACGAAGCTAAATGGCGCATTTTCGAGGTTTTTGATGTATTGCGCTACGCTTGAACGTGCATAACGGTCGATTCTGGAGTGCGTTGTCATTGAAATAGCTGATGGGTGCATTTTCGAGGGTTTCGTTACCTTCTTGTGCCACGCTTTTTCTTGACTTTCAGTTGAACGTCGATGCGGGCCGGCCTTTGGTGGTTGGCTCGTCGGTCTAGTATGCTGATTTTCTGACTGGCTTTGCTTGGACCGAGTCGTTGATGCGCCTGCGTCGCAGGATGAACCGACTTGGGATGGCGATACGGCCTGATGTTTGCGAGTCTTCGGAGACTCGTCGTCAATGAAGTCGAATGCTTCCCTTTCGAGGATGGCGTTTGC
>JABBWD010000519.1:0-11524 GCA_016628565.1 Suillus placidus
AAGGGTAGTTCCGGTATTGCCATAACAGAGCTGCACCGCATTAGTTTTCTATCAAAGACGAAACAAAAACGGCCGCACGGGCATTCAACCAGCTAAGTTGGCCCCTGTGGTTTTGAGCGATAGGTTTAGGGAAGCCGGTGCTTCCGGAAGAATGCATGTATAAAATTGTCTCGGTTAACCGTGTGATTGTGGAGCGTTTAGGGTATGGCACAAAGTGGTGGGCAAGGGATTCGTTGCCCAGATGAGGGTAAACCTCTGATATGGGTGGTATCTCGATGATTTTCAGACCGGTGCCACTATCCCCCATAAGGCGCCTGACATCATCAAGGAAGGCGGTGTGGTTTGGGGTGATGGATGCTATACGACGGCAACTTGTCCGGAGAAGTAAAATCTACTATGACCTGCGGTGGGTTTGCGGGGGGACATAGGAAACGGCTGCGTGAAATCAAATGAAACTGTGGTAAAGTTAAAAGTATGGGTACTCACCACGATCCCTGCAATCATCAGACCGGCAATTAAAGTTGTATACAGGAGGTGTCTGTGTGAACAACTATTGCGATTACCTCGCCTTCAACTCCAGTGCGACTGGGTCGGAGTGCATGGGCTATTCGATGAGCAGCTCTGCCGAACTCGCAGTAGGAAATGGAAGTCAATGCGCCCGTTTGTGTGTCTGGAAAGATGTATATTGGCAGAGAAGAATTCCTCTGCATGTGAAAGTCAATGATACCTGGAAGAGGAGTGAGCCATTCGAGAGGAGGACACTCCGGCTTGGCAGATATAGTAGCCATGACTCTGGCACGGAAACTTGAATGTTACAGGAGGATGTCAGGGGGGGTATTGGAAGTATATATAACACGGAAGACTTATAAAAAGTGAGTTGGCCAGGGTATCTGATCAAGTGCTAGAATAGAGGGTGTGTGACAGGCCGACCATTAATGCATCAGGTGGTATGAAGTGGTGTAGGCACGTAATGACCTACAATTGCAACGTGTTAGTAAGAGCGCAACTTGAATGACTTCAAAATCGATTATCGCCCCGCGATTTTAACCCGACTCGGTAAGTCGACAGCGTCCAAATGGGACTAGCTACAGGAAGCCCACCACAGGAAAACCGTGTACCCTGGAGAAGTCAGGAAAGTTAAACGATTCGTCCGTTTCGGAAATGAAAATAAATAAATAAATGCATTCCACGTGGTTCGTTAACGGTATAACTTAGTACTTACTACTGGCAAGTACTGTCTGGCAGTGTTTCGATCGCTTCAAAAGCCCAACTTGAAGGACAGAGGCAGACGCACCCAATAATGAATGGCGGTCAATCCCCATTTTTTTGTTGATGGCTCCTGGCTCTTGAAAGCAAAACTTTGCATCGGACAAGCCTATCAACTTCAATTCTCCATATGTAGTACGCTCTCAGAACTCTTCGCAGATCTGTGACAAGGACTTGAGAAAGTCAAACCTAAATCTTTAATTCCTCGATTCCCCACTTCAAGGTGATTATGCTGTGCAGTGAGGTACAATAAAGTTTTAAGCACTGACAGGCGCCCGGATCCCGGATCTGCCAGATGCCTGACACAATTGGCGCCCAATGCCCATCATGGCCCCAAGGTTCAAGTTGTTCATTCCGAGCATCCCGAAAGGTGACAGTGAGTTTTTCAAAGGATTTTTCTGTGCCTGTTGATTCCTTCACTCAGAGAAACCCGGGGATGAAGCGTCGTTCAGCCGTGGTTAATTGATTATCGACGTCAGCAAGCGAAATGAAGAGCAACTCATGGACTGATCAACCATACAGAGACAAGGTTCAAGTTGCAAATCTCTGATTCCCGACGAGAAATAGCTCACGTTTATGACTCTTGGCTAGGTCGTCGCCAATTTGCCTCTCCCACCTATGACCGCTGGGCGTTGTGGAACACACCAGGCTGTCATCGTAAGGGAATCCTAGCCATGGCAAAGAAAAAGTTTTTTCTACCTTCCACTAACTCAGCACTCAGTTCCAATACCAGCAATGAGCATCTCGCCTGAGGGCCGAGGCTCTGCGCAAGCAGATAAAGGAAGCAATACCCGTCTCAGCCTTGGCATCGTTCAAGCGGTAAATCCATGTATCTGTTTTCGAAATATCAGCGAATTCCGTGGGCATGATTGCAGGCTCAAAAATGACACTGCCAGTATCGTCAAGGTGGTACACGCGTGTATTGCTTACAGTCATTCGAGTCCTGGCACAAAGCTCATTTCGCTCTCTGATCAGGTCATGCAAGCCGGTCTTCAAATTATCCCAATTTTCTTCGTCTTCGCGACGCGATGGTAGTAAGCTCTTTAACTGACGTCCGAAAGACTTGCTCGAGGGTGTACTCAACGGGGGAAGCGGAGCCTCGATAGCAACCAACAATATCAAGAATGGTAGCAGCTATGCCATCAACAGCCTGAGGCACCCCCTAGGAGATTAGGTGACATCGCGATTCCCGATGCACCTTACCAGAAAAAACTCATATGCACTCCTACTACATTCGGTAGCGCGTGGCGCAATGAATGACTCTGCCCAATCCGTCATATTCCAGGAGCCGTCCGTTTCACGGTAATCTTGGAGCGAAACCGCGTTGAATCCGCTCTTGACGATCTGAGCAGTCGTTGTGTCAAAATGGGCGTATCCAAACAATATTAGAAGAGAGAAGTTCCTCGCCGCTGATGAAACATGACCCATTCATGCTATGTGTCGCGCTTGATACTGCTGACAATTTGATTACGCGCGAGGAGACGTACCATAATGATATGAAATGTGTGGGTATGAGTGAGGAATGTTGTTTGGTGTGGTGCGGAGAGCGTGAATGGGAAGGAAAAGGGGAGTGAGAACATGATGTCCATCTCGTTTGTGGTTCTTGCAGCAGGAGCAGCGGTGTACGACCCTAGGAATGCGTGCGCGCGCAGTGTGAGCGATGGGAAGGTGGAGAAGCTGATTGTTCTGGTACTCGGGAGGAAGCCTTCGAGCAGCGTTTTACAAGGCGGGAGGGAGCTTGAAGCTTGAGCTGCCTTTTGCACTGCTTATTATTATTACAAACTAGGGTAATACCCGGTGGTCGCAATGTGACAGAAATACACAATGCGGCGGGATTAGCCCGAACATTTTCCTTGCTCGTGACTCGTGAGGCTTTCCTGTTTCTTTCCTGCTTGTCAGAAACTCACCAAATGATGCACTTTTATCATAAAAAACATGTCCTATTGAGAGTTTACTTACTCTATGAAAGACGGCCTAGTCAGATGTGCGAATGCCCCGGTGTGGGACGTGCCTCACCAGTCCGCATGCTGCACATTTGTGAGCCTTGAATCATGTGACCCTCCGTACGGCGGCTTGCGGTGGTCGACGGTGCTGCGTAGGATGTGCTGACTATGACCTGACAGGGCTGCTTTATCGTCATCTCCAGCTTGGCATGGAGGGTGCCATCAGAATCTGTATATATGGTATTGCACGTCAGTTCAAGCAAACGGAGAGTCACAAACACGTCTATGAAAAAAAAACAGCGCTACGAGCACATTCTTGCGACACGCATCTAACTAAGGATGGTTAAGGGAGACTTAATTGACCATCCGCCAATCACCCAAGAATTCCGAAGATCCCGCGGAAGCGTTGTCGGGTTTGATGGCTGGGTAACTGTTCATGTAAGATCTGCATCTCGGCCAACAAGAGAACAAAGGATAGTCCCATACTATTAAAAATAAGCATTTTGCCTCGCATGTGTCCGAAAAATCAACCTACCCATTAGGTACAAGCGTTCATGACGAACTATCCATTTTTATGCCAAGTTGGGGTACACATATGGCCTTATTCTGTGGGGCTCTATCAGAAGTACAATGCCTGAGTCTGAATGCACCCGCAAGCTATGCTCAGTGCACTCACGATTAACATTGGCTCCCAAATACATATGCATAAAAATGTGTGGTCGCTAATTGTCATACATGCACGGCGCAAGTCGTCAAAGCGGACATGCGAGTATCAGGGAATGGATTTATTGAATGCCCAAGGACTTCTCGCTGTTTGTAAACGATCGCCCAATATAGCGCCGTGTGACCCTCGATATTGTTGCAGGGGGTCGGAGAAATCTGCTGCTGAGAGAGCAGCAGCAGCACAGGAATGGAAAGTTAGTGCTACACTGACAGAGGAAGGGGTGAAGTTAGGACAGGTGGCAATGTCACAAATGCGAGATAGAACGGTGGCACGACGTTTTTCGGTGTAGGAAGGAAAATACTGATCGTTTGCAATGGGCGGAATGTACTGATATTGAGAAGGAAATTGCATCATACGAGGGAGGTGAGTTGATGACGGACGAACTATCATCGAAGCCTTTAGATTTGTCGCCTATTGTGGAGGAGCAAAGGGGACAGACCTCACGGCTTACTACTATAGACACCTCCAGAGCAGGCAAACAAAGGAAGCGTCTCAACATTCAAGCGACGAATCCGTGCGTCTGTTTTCGAAATATCGCAAAAGAATTCCATAGCAGCTTGATTGCAGGCTTAAAAAAATATGACATTGTCAGTTTCATTGAGATAGTGTACATGTGTATTGCGTACATGGCTGAGTCGTAAAGTCCCTTTCGCGCTCTACTCGAGTCGTGCAAACCTTATCCCCATTTTCTTCTCCTTCAGGATGCAGTCAAGCTCTACTTATAACTGACGACCGCATGACCAACCGAGGACGTCCAATATCTAACGCGGGCTGCATAGCAACAGGCAACGTCAAGAATGGTAGCAGTCATATCAGCAGCACCCTGAGGCACCCACTAGGAGATTAGGCTAGATTAGGTGACATTCCGGTTCCCAATAGATGTTCTCGGAAGAAAAAAAGACTCCTGCTGCATCCGGTGGCGTGAACTCGACGAATGACAGGCATGATCCGTCATATTCCAGGAGCCGTTCAGTTCACGACAATCTTGGAGCGAAGCAATGTTGAATCCGCTCTTGACGGGAATCTGAGCAGTCGTCGCGTCAAAAGCATACTTGCTCTCTCCATACCGGGCGCAGCTGCGGTACCTCCTCGGGGAAGGCACATTTGACGCATTCCTGACTCGATGTCGTTCAGATTGAGGAAGTGATTGAATTCCAACGTAGGTCGATGAGTGGAATCACGAACCCTACTTGAGATTTTGTGATTGAGTATTCGGGGAACCTGAGAAAAGTGGAGTAGTACATACTGGTGAGGTGCTGGTGCCAGAAGATGTTACAGTGATAGTCCTCGATTGCTGGACAAGCGTTAAGTCCACTGGCACTGCTACCAATCATATCGAGCTGTTGGCAGCGAGTCAATGCCCCGTTCAAATCAAACCTTTTGGCGGTGTCATGGATTACAACTTCAATTGTGGGCGCTTTTGCAATTAGTTGACTTCAGATTGACGGTCAACAAGTGCGTGATGCTCAGATGGCCTGCCAGTGAGAGTCTTAGACTGTGAGACTGCCACTGGACTGTGGAGTCTGGCAGGGTCGGGAGTCCGACTCTCCGACTCAGCCGATCCCGAGCCGATCCGATCCGAAATTTGGCTGCGTCCGGCCTGACGGCCCGCTCTACTGCTAGTGACCAAGTTGCTCTCTTCCCAAACATTCTCCATATTTGCTGTGGTCAGAGGTGGCCTGGCATGAGCAGACATGACCACGATACGCCACGGTTTGCCTTGACCTGGCCTTGACTTAACCCGTCAAATTTTGGGTGGCCCGTTTGATTCAGAACTTTGCTCAATTCGTGACTCATGCCAGAGGACTCGGCGCAACAATATTGTCTCAACTTGAGCAACAACAATGTTCTAGAATCTAGCTGCACTAATGGGGGGTAAAATTCCCGAGAGCTCATGGTGCATAAGATTTAACTTCATCACGGGAAGTATAGCCGAGTCTTTAGAGGTCAGAGGACTGCACATTCTATGATTAGCCGCTCATCTTTCCCAACTCTTGTAAGTTACCCTTTGGAGGTAGTCCCGGGCCGTCATTCGGAAATGCATATGCACAGTATAAGAAGATGATCGAGTTGCATATGACGCAGACTATACTATCTTCACCCTCACCTCACCATATCTCCTGCAGACAATGTCCTTCGGAAAGGTTCTTCAACTGAAAACAGGTACAACCATCCCCGAGATCGGTCTCGGCACCTGGCTCTCTAAACCAAATGAAGTCGAAAGTGCTGTGAGTCACAAGTCATCGTAATGGGCTGTCTTGCCTTATTCACCTCTCCATTGGGCTATATAGGTCGAGATTGCTGTCCGCAATGGTTACCGTCACCTTGATCTTGCTATGATCTACCGGAATCAGGATGAGGTCGGACGCGCGCTGAAAAAAGTCATACCATCCGTCGTTACTCGCGAGCAGCTTTTTATTACCTCGAAACTCTGGAACTGCTCGCACCAGCAAGGACCAGCCGAGGCAGAGCTTGACGAGACACTGAAGCAGCTTGGACTCACCTACCTCGATCTCTATCGTGTGTTATCACCGAGCGTTCCTTCATGTTTGTGAACTCATAGATGTGTGGCAGTTGTACACTGGCCTGTTGCATTCGAGCCTGGAAACGGTCTTGTTCCCTCACATCCGACCAAGGAAGGAGAGGTACTCTTGGACCTTAAGACCTCCCTTGTCGACACCTGGAAAACGATGATAAAGCTGAAGGACACTGGCAAGGTAAGCCCATGGCATCGATGATAGCGCAGTCATGTGTATCTACCTTTCGATAGGTCAAAGCTATTGGCGTTTCCAACTTCACGATCGAGCACATCAAAGGCTTGATTGACGCTACTGGCGTCGTTCCTGCAAGTATAATATCCTAGTTCATGTCAGCCGTAATCATTCATGCAACTCAATAACTCTAGGCTGTTAACCAGATCGAGGCTCACCCCCTGCTTCCTCAAGATGACCTCGTTGCATATTGCAAGCAGGCAGGCGTCCATATCACCGCTTACAGCCCGCTAGGCAACAACTGTGAGTGTTCTGCTGACCTTCATGTCACGAGAAGATGCTGACCTGCATTACAGTCGTTGGCAAGCCGATGCTTACCGAAAACGCTGCAGTGAAGGAAGTCGCCGAGAGACTCGGTGCAACCCCTGCCCAGGTTCTCGTTGCTTGGGGCGTTCACCGGGGCTACTCTGTTATTCCGAAGTCTGTGCAAGAGGGTCAGTGCAATTCATGCTAAGGATGTCAAACAATCTGACCGACTCTTGTAGGCCGAATCATCTCGAACTTCAAGCAGGTTGCACTCAACGAGGGAGACTACGAAAAGGTCACAGCGATTGGAGTGGGCAACTTCGAGCGGTATGCTGCCTCTTTCCGTGTATGTTATTGTGCTCACTTTAACTCACCTTAGCTTCAATATTCCTATTCGTTTTAAACCCAAGTGGGACATCGGACTCTTTAATGAGGAACTTGAAAAGACTGCTACCTACCAAGTCAATATTGCATAGGCGTTCGACGAGTGTCGGGGAAGGAGAAGGAAAGTATATTTGAGGCCGAGCATGCTCACTCAATCAATTTCATGAACATCATCCACACGGGAGCAGTGAGTCGTGACCCACGGGGTCAATACACTCAAAAGAATCCTGATACCACGGGGCTGCTGAGCGCTGAGGATGAATGGATCGATGAGACCTCGCGATGGAAACGCAATCATTACTGGCGGATATGAATGCGCAGCAGCAGCAGAAAATTTTCAGAACGTGGAAACCACAAAATGCTGACGCACATTCGAATAAAGCAATGATTTTTAGTAACTCACGTT
Source organism: Suillus placidus (assembly GCA_016628565.1). Taxonomy (NCBI): domain Eukaryota; kingdom Fungi; phylum Basidiomycota; class Agaricomycetes; order Boletales; family Suillaceae; genus Suillus; species Suillus placidus. The sequence goes on from JABBWD010000519.1 coordinate 7,741, forward strand.
GGAAGGGCTGACTAGGAACGCTTGTATACAGAGTTAACAGAGGAGTAGCAATTAAGATCCGAGGCTAGCACTTACCCTTGATCCCTGCTCCCAACGAGACTGAGCTGGCTGAAATTTGAAAATAAGTGAGCAAAGGGAATCCCGCGCCGCTACTTAGGTTCTGATATGATTGGTCGACATTCAAATAAGCTCCAGAGAGTCCAGCCAGCTTGGTATATGGGTAGTTGCGCGATCTGAAAATGAGTATAACGTTTGGTGTAACGTAACGCCAACATGAAGAGCAATTATTCTAGAGTCAGTTACTGGCCCACCTATAATAATGTAATGCAGCTTTTTGCCTAGATCCGGGCTACTGCGCAACTTGGGATCCAAGTCTAGAGGGTCGTATAAATGAGAGACCGACTGCTAGCGGGAGGAAAGCAACCGTGCCTGAAATGGGCTGGGCTCTGCGGGGAAGTTTCCAGATAATAAAATCAGTTCATTCCATATATACATACTCAAGTCGCAGGCCCCTTCCCAGCCTTCTAGTTCAACTTTCAATTTCGAATCGCACTCTGCCATTATCGAGTGTTCGCTTCCTTGGTCCGTTTCGTTCAGCCATGAGTAGTGGTTCGCCTACCGCGTATCTTGTATGGTCTATACTAGCATGCTTGGTGAGCGCATGGTGCACCTCTCCAAATAGAGCAAGCTTCTCATGCCATGGGACCATGCGTACTAGTTCTTCTGTTTCCTCATATTTCATCTTTGGAAATATGACAGATTCCAATGTCTCAAGTGGAGCGAGTCTGGGAGACAGCCTGGCGCATTCAAACGGTTTATGTCGGTGCGTACCACGTGTCAGCTCGAAACAAGTTCTTCGGACATTTCTGACGTCGTTTAAACACTGGCAGTACACCTACGTAGCAACCTTGACTCTCCTCGTGATCTTCAGCGTAGCATTCACATTCATAAAGTTCAAAGAAGGTCCTTTGCATTCTGCTTGCACAACGAATATTTCTCATCTTTCTGGTCTAGGCTTTATCATCACCCCAGAAGGGACTAGTAAGCCTGCAACATATGCCATTTTGGCCGAGCTCATTCCAGAATCCATAGTCTATCCAAAACCTATCGAATTATATGCATCAAGTCACAAAAAGTGGATATTGCCTCTTCTGTTTTTGTTTAGCGCAGCATGGGCTTGTGAGCTGTGAGCGCTTTTCTTGCTAAAGTTATCGCGCTACTCATGTGATTGTGGCACATAGCGTCACACATTGGGAAGGTAGGTTGTGGTCGAAGCTGTACCCCGAGATGTCATGTTCATTGCTCCTCAGAATTGACATTCTGGCTCTTCCTCCTCCATCAAGGCCCTAAGACGCGGCTTTGGTTTGATAGTTGGGAGTTCCGAGTTTGGTTACTTGGTATTGTCTATCTGCATTTGCAATGGACTTTTTTTTCCTGACGAGTCGCCTTTTCTCCACAGGCACAGTTGTAGCGGGGCTTGGAATGCCCTTGACTACTATTATTTCCCGTCGACAGCTTGATACGGTAGAGATCTCTCACAGTTGGCCTGAAGTGATCCTGATAGGCCCCCTTTACAGTGTCAGGCCTGGATTTTTCTGGTCGGGTCTTCTGCATCGACGGCAACTACTCTTTTGTTTCTGTATGTTCTTGCAAGGTTTCCAGATTTCATTCGTCGAGTGAAAGCGGATGGAGGGGAGCCAAACATTGTCTTACGCCTCGTTATGTTTTATCAGTTGAATGTGAGTGCTCAAATTGTGTCTCGTCACAGTGACCCATCGTAACGTTCGCCATGTCAAGTTTGGACGAGTCTTGTTTAGGTTCTTGTTTACTATCCCGCTGCTTATTTTGGCACTGGATGGTGTGCAAGGAAGTCACTCGATTAACCAAGATCCGTGAGTGGAAGTTTTGTTTATCTACGTAGGTTGAACCTCATCATCGTCGAAGTTTTTGGTCAGGTGTGTGAAGGTAACCATGCATGGGATGTTGTACTCAATCCGCTCTCAGATTTTTTGATTGTGTTGGGCGGAATAGGCTGCTTTGTCTCATCGTTCATGACCCTTTTGGTAAGCTTCTCCCGGATAACATATCCTCCCCACTCATATTAGCCAGATATTCTTCCCCCGATCTCTCACACAAGAACTGGGTTATACGACTGCCCTCATACCGTCATTCATAGTCGACAAACCACAAATATCGGCATCAATTGATATCAATTATGGCGCAGATAACCAGCACATCTCGCCCATGCATGCCCCCAAGGCCATTGTCCGTGCCTCTTCTACACACTCGTCTGAGCCTTCTCAAAGCGAAGACACGACACCCGAATACGAATACGAAGACTCCGCCAACAATACCCGACATCATTCTCATTCCCATGACGGACATATGCGAATAAGACAGACATGGGAGGAAACGCAGGATGTAGAAGCACTGCCTGCAGATGGACAGTATGTGTTCGACCAACGCTCCAGGTGCCTGGTGAGGTCACTCTCCGATGGTATCGCGATTGGTTTGCACCCTTATGTACGTGGATGAAGTTCTTTCTTCAACCGATGTTTCTTATGCTGTCATAGGTTCGAACATTCCGATCTCCTATTGGTGAGCTACCCTGACTGTCAATTCATCGTGCCTCACTCATCTCCCACACTAGATATTTATGACCTCGAAGGTGATGGCCACTCACCGGCGCGATAAGACGCAAAAAAAACCCAATCCAAGACTTTGACGAGTCGTTCTGTGCTTGGAAGCTTGGAAGCTTGGCATCCTATAAATTTACGGTATATGCCGTTACTTTTTCTGTTCACATCAAGCCGTTGACCGTGTTCCGCAGCTTTCATCTATTGCCAGTTCCCACATTTACTGTCACTCATGCCATCTAACGACTTAATGATACCTTACCTACCACTGCTACCATTCCATCTGTACTCCACCTATACCCCTAACAGTTATTCTTTGAAGTGAAATACGTAACCATGTAGTCATATCTTGTTGTACTATAAGTAGATTTAGGTGTTCAGCGCGAATCGGAGAGACGATTTTGTTGCTTTATTTTGAGTGTGATATATTACACACTGCCAACGCAAGACCGTGTCATGATCATTCATCAAGCGAGCTTTTGTTGAAGAAGCTTCAAGCTCCATTCTGATGTACTCATCTCTGGCTTGGGAACCCGCTGTAATGGTTCGACAAGTTGTTCCTTGGCCTTCTCTTGCATCCTTGTAGCCCAAGAATCCACTGGCGTTGGCTCGTCAGGCTTCTTCCAGATATCCTCGATGGCCGCCCGCAGCTCAGACTGCAGGTAATCAAACTCCACTTGTAGAGCACACCCTTTTCGCGGTGAGCTTGGGAAGCTGGAGGAGATGTGGTAATAGTTTTTCTCGTTTCTCCTGTAATACAAGGGTCGTCAGCCGTGGCAAATATAACGTCAGCCCTTAAGAACCTTGAGTGGTGGCACATCTTTCTACCAGCTTCATGACCGACTTGAGATATACTCCTCCTCGTCGACAGTTCCTTTTCTCCCAGAACCTAGCTTACGCTCCATTTTGGCGCTTCGTCTTAGAACTTCGCCTAGGAGTGATCATTAATTATTATGAAGGACCGGAATGGCCGGAAAACTCACTTTGAAGCTTTCGAAGTGGCTGAGGGCGCCACTGTGTACCGTGTGAAAGTAGTGGGGCTAAGACACATCCGTCATAACGTCGACATTATGAAGAGTCGGATCATCCAAATTATAGAAGGCATCTGCTCGCATTGTCAATGAAAAAGAAGCGGACGCGTCACGGAT
>JABBWD010000052.1:0-284282 GCA_016628565.1 Suillus placidus
CTCTACAAGACCACTCAGTAAGTAAGTATGAGCACTACATCACACTACCCAGGCTCAAGTCATTGTGGATGATGTTGAATGTCCTGTTAGAATACAAAGTAGTGATTGGCCACCTGTATGAGATGACCGCATTTTTGCTTATATAAGCACCATGCTCTACCTTGTCCCAAGGTCGATTTTTTCAGCCTTCATATGACTTGCTGGCGTTCATCTAGCACTTGATTTCGAGGTTATGAACTCTCTGAACAGGATGGTCGAGCCAGATTTGGCAAAAAAAATCAGGTTCCAAGTTGACCCCCCTATCATGCAGCCTCCCCACACATCGATTTTTGCAGCATTCATATGACTTGCGGGGGTTCGTGTAGGACTTGATTCTGAGGTTATTGAACATTCTGAAAAGGATGGTCGAGCCAGATTTGCCAAAATAAATCAGGTTGCAAAGTTGACCACCCAGGTCATGCCGGCCCCTCCACACATCGATTTTTACAGCCTTCATATGACTTGCAGGGGTTGATGTAGGACTTGATTTCGAGGTTGTTGAGCATTCTGAAGACGATGGTCGAGCCAGATTTGCACGAAAAAATCAGATTCCAAAGTTGACCACCCAAGTCATGCTGCCTTCCACATACATCGATTTTTACAGCCTTCATATTGCTTGCTGGTGTTCATCTAGGACTTGATTTTGAGGTTATGGAACACTCTGAAGACGATGGTCGAGCCAGAATTCGCAGCAAAAATCAGGTGGTCGAGATGCCCAAGGTCCCCCTCCCCCCCCATTCTCCTATGTCCGGATATTACATCAAGACCGATGCCCCAAAGAACGTTCCTGGTGTTTTCCAACATTAGGAATCGATTTGGAATGATCCCAGAGTGTTTCTGTGCAGTCCGGATCGACATGTGCCAGTTTACCTCATACCCCCCACAAAGGTCGATTTTTACAGCCTTCCCATGACTTGCCAGGACTCCAGCAGCATTCTTCCCGGGGGCTCTTGAGCCCTCTGAACACGATGGTCAAGCCCGATTTGCCAGAAAAAATCGCGTTCTTGAGATATGCAGGGTCCCCCTCCTCCCCCCTGCCTGACATATGTGGCTATGCCTCGATTTGACCCAATTCCGATACTGTAGGAACCTGTCCTAGGGTTTTCCAAGCGTAGGAATCGATTGGGAATGGTCCCAGAGCATCCCGAGGTCGTTTACATTGACATATGGTGGATGGGCCAAAATATCAGTATTTCGACTATATCTCCATAACCGAACCGCCGTTTTTCTTAATTCTTGGCTCATATCATTCCTAGATGTACCCTCCAAGATATGTACCAGCCCGCAAGAAGATATTTTTTCACAAGTTTGAAACCTATTTCTGAAATGACCATATAAATATTAGCTCCTCGAGGTGCGTCTACTTTCTCCCATGTTCCGAGTTTCTCTAGCTGACACTGATTTCATAGTTTATTGCCTCTTGCCATTCTGCAGCGTCTGGGCCACTCAAAGCTTCCTTCAATGTTGGTTCTCGTTCAGCGGCTGCTATTGCCCAGTGGATGTCTGGTTCCGTTTTATCTGGTAAGTCTTTCATTGCTATGGATGCCTTCTCCCCCTCATTCAATGCTCTATAGTAGCCCACTGGAGGTCATACTCTCGTTACCCTGGGCATTATTAGGGCCAGCAATGTTTGTGTGCTCTGAGGTGGCATTTTGGGGGCTTGATGTGACATTTTGGGAACTTGGGGTATTGTTTGGGGCCGTGCAGGCGCTAAGATGTTCTGGATGTTATTCTGGACATTGTTTTCGAGAGTTGTTTGCCTAGACTCCCTGTCGTCTAGTATATCATTGTGTATGTTAATGTTTGTTGATACAAAGCTGATGTTCCGCTCAATAGAAACTTGCTGCTTTCCCGGCCAATACGTCTGATATCCCTTGCTCTCCTCATCTACCCTTATGAATAAAGCCTCCTTGGCTTTCGCTTCAAGCTTCCTGTTGTCTGATAAGTGCACGTACATTCGGCTTCCGAATTCGCGTGCCACTGCTAAACTTGGTTTCAATTTATGCAGAAGTTTGAAAGATGTCATCTTGGGAATTGCTCATGATTCATGAAGGTAGGCGATTTTTAAGCCATGCAGCAAAATTCATAGCTTCCGCCCACAGGAATTTTGATGGCCCATGTGAGTTCGACTAGCGTCCTATTTTGTTCTCTCCAGCACAGCTGTTCAAGACATATTAAATGGACAGTTATTCATAAAATATTTAAATAGTGATACATGTTTATGGTAGCTCTTGTCACTCTCGAGTACCCCTCTGGTTCAAACCTTCCTAGCTTCTTTAGCCTTCAGAACTGAACTCCCCACTGATTCAGGTGGCTTCTCCTGAGTTCAGACCTAGTACTAGTTGATGTGACTCTAGACACTTTGGTCCAATATGTCTTGGAGAACTTGACACGCACAAGTAGAATATTGCATCTGATATATTGGACTGGAATATACTTGTGAAGGCATGTTTTCGACTTCAAATCTTTATGTTGCGTATATGGTACAGTTAGTATACTATCACATAGTTGAAGAGTTTTTGTCTGACCAGAACTTGGAAGCAAACCGGACTCAACCAGTTGGACCAAAATTACACCCTTGATAATTGAATCTACTTTTTTCTGCAATGCAGATTTGTTTTGATTCTGACTCTCACTGCACTTGCCATTAAAATATGGAATGTCAAATCATCATTGTCACCACATGATGACTAAAGAATCAGCAGCAGCTTGTATGAGGGCATGGTCCTACTTTTATGCATTTCAGTCCAACCCTAATTAATTTTGAACAAAAGCTAATCAATTTGAAATAATCCCTTCTGCATGTGCAACACATATGACTTGTCAAGAAGGCGACCAAAGAAAATTGTGTCAAACATTGATTTGGTTAGGATTAAAACTAGTGCAAGTAGGCTGGGCGCCAGGGCGCCGCCCAGCCTACTTGCACTAGTTTTAATCCTAACCAAATTCCGCGACCACACTGTAGGATACTTGTTTGACAATGTCAAGCTTACATAATAATTCACTCATAGCACTTAGAGGACCAGACTGACTATGATATATTCAGGTTTGTGCATGTGAGGGATGACAACATGTATTTGACCTTGATTTCACGCAAATCGTCCATCTGCTGATTTGCGTGTTTTGGCTGTTTTTTGTGAGGGTTGATTTCACGCAAATCGTCCATCTGCTGATTTGCGTGTTTTGGCTGTTTTTTGTTAGGGTTGATTTCACGCAAATCGTCCATCTGCTGATTTGCGTGTTTTGGCTGTTTTTTGTTAGGGTTGATTTCACGCAAATCATCCATCTGCTGATTTGCGTGTTTTGGCTGTTTTTTGTTAGGGTTGATTTCACGCAAATCGTCCATCTGCTGATTTGCGTGTTTTGGCTGTTTTTTTGATACCATAACCAAGGAATAACCCTAATGAACTTGCAAAATTATGGTTAGAATCCAAAATAGGTCATGCGCACGTGCGCATGCGCATGCGCACCATTATACCCTATAATGGAACGGGACATATGATTAGGTCACAGAAGATGATGGACCAAGTTTTGAAACACCAGGAATTTTTTGTGAGGTGGTGGATCAGATACATCTGGTGGTCAGGAGGTGGTCTGAGACCAGAGATTCTAGACATCAGCAGACACCCATCCAAGGTTCTCCCCACCATTTTAAAGGTCACAGAAGATGATGGACCAAGTTTTGAACTACCAGGAATTTTTTGTGGTGTTGTACACCTCCTTCTCCTCCTACACCAATAGATATTTTATGGAGATGTTGTAAAATAGGTGTAAGAACATGTATTTACATGACTATGATACATATAGAGCTATATCTATATGATACTAGGTCTATTTAACAGGGTTGTGCTATCCCAATGTGGCCTTTCAGCAGTATCAGCCTACCAACAGTAAAATGACCATAACTCATGTTCCTGACCACCAAATTGCTTAAAAGTTGGTGCAATGGAATCCCAGTGATGTATTACATCCAATGAGATACCTACAAGAACAAGAAAATATGACATGATATATATAATATATAGCCATAGGGTGTATAATGCTGCCTTCCACATACATCGATTTTTACAGCCTTCATATTGCTTGCTGGTGTTCATCTAGGACTTGATTTTGAGGTTATGGAACACTCTGAAGACGATGGTCGAGCCAGAATTCCCAGCAAAAATCAGGTGGTCGAGATGCCCAAGGTCCCCCTCCCCCCCCATTCTCCTATGTCCGGATATTACATCAAGACCGATGCCCCAAAGAACGTTCCTGGTGTTTTCCAACATTAGGAATCGATTTGGAATGATCCCAGAGTGTTTCTGGGCAGTCCGGATCGACATGTGCCAGTTTACCTCATACCCCCCACAAAGGTCGATTTTTACAGCCTTCCCATGACTTGCCAGGACTCCAGCAGCATTCTTCCCGGGGGCTCTTGAGCCCTCTGAACACGATGGTCAAGCCCGATTTGCCAGAAAAAATCGCGTTCTTGAGATATGCAGGGTCCCCCTCCTCCCCCCTGCCTGACATATGTGGCTATGCCTCGATTTGACCCAATTCCGATACTGTAGGAACCTGTCCTAGGGTTTTCCAAGCGTAGGAATCGATTGGGAATGGTCCCAGAGCATCCCGAGGTCGTTTACATTGACATATGGTGGATGGGCCAAAATATCAGTATTTCGACTATATCTCCATAACCGAACCGCCGTTTTTCTTAATTCTTGGCTCATATCATTCCTAGATGTACCCTCCAAGATATGTACCAGCCCGCAAGAAGATATTTTTTCACAAGTTTGAAACCTATTTCTGAAATGACCATATAAATGTTTTGAATTCTTCGAGATTTCTCTGAGCTGGCCAGACCGAGATTTTCGACATGAATACAGGTATATTTTCTCCATTGATGTCTTGTAAAGCATTATAGATGCCATGCAAAGAATTAATAGTGTTGTATACTATGTTCCGTGCTGGATAGCTCCCACTCATCAATGCATCACTGGTCAGTGGACCACAGTGAAGTTTCTATGTTCAAACTTAAGCTTAAACCTCGACGTCCATCGGTGTAACGGTGTCTTCGCTTCAGTGGCTTCGGCAACCCAAATGGGGTCTTGCCGGTTCGGCTACATTGTTTGGCTTAAGGCACGGCGGGACTTGACACACCTTGAACTTGACATCGTAAGAATTGAGCACGCCTTATCAAAACTTCCATGGTTCACTGATCGGCGCGGTGGCTCGAGGAGTCGTGGAATCCGAAGAGCAATTTCGCATACGAGCAATCTCGCATACGAGCAATCTCGCATACGAGCAATTTCGCATACGAGCAATATTTGTTTGCTAATGTGACACACAACCTGCCACCATTGGGGTAAATGTATCTTCTAGAGACTAGTCCAAATCTCTCCTCCGAATTCAGACTGATGCGGTGGCCAGGCCTCAACATGCCCCAGGCATATAAAAGACAGCCTTGCTGAACTACTGACTGCAGAACTCAAAGCTCTTTAATCCTCTACTGCACTTTGTGTTGCCAATACAATCTTGAACAATGTCAAGTCTTTTTGTCAGAAACTTGATTTTTCAGTCGTGAGTGCTTTTCCCAGCACTATTGCGCCATCCTCCTCACTTTTTTACCCGACCATCTCCCAGAAACAACCTTGGAAAAGAGTCGGATCTTCTGCTCACTTTCAATGCCACTGTGCCTGGCGTGGGCGACCACTCCCCTGTAGTCTGGAGGTAAGTACCCTCGGCTTCGCCTGCGATTACTTCAAACCTTGCAATATCTTAGGGTCAGCACATTCGGAAAGGAGGGTGGGTGTACCCACATCTTTACTGCGCAGTTGCCAACTTACACATGACCCTCGTCCCAGGCACATACCAGATGAAAGCGACCTACAGGAGCCAGTAAGACAAAGGAAACAAATTATGCTCATCGACGTTGCTGATTCAACTTATAGGCTTGCTTTCACCAAACCACAGGTCGAAGATGGGAATATCGTTGGCGCTGCAGCCGCTGTCAATGTCAACGTGAGCGGCTCTCATCTACTCTGCGATTCTTAGCACCAATGCAAGCATTCATGCAGGTCAGCCAACAAACCAACCTGACTCAGGCCAGTAGCGTCTTCAGGTTCTCTGTAAATCTGGTTTTCATCCATCTCTCTTTTGACAACTCACGAATAACCCGTGTAGGCTCCTGTGGACGGAACCGCTGGTTATCTGAAGGCCACCAATGACACTGGGACGAACCAGGGCTTGGCAATTGGTTTGTGACCCCCCGTCTTTTCTTTTTATTTGACCTCAGTGAATTCCGCCTCCAGGCTTTCAGGCCGTTAATGAGTCGTTTCCTACGCCGATGTTGTACTTCAACGAGGTTAGGTCCGTCATCTTCCCTCTATTTGTCTCCCAGGAAACTCACGGTGCAACACACAGAGACGAGAGCTACGTTACCGCACAGTTCACTCCAAGGCTGCACGCCTATGTTACCTCAGATTATAAGGAGACCCAAATCTTGACAGGTGAAATTCAAAGCCCTCTGTTGTGGAACGAGGATCTCGCCGCTCTTGCTGAGACCACTACCTGGAACCTCACGTGGGATGGAAACACTGGATATTACAAGATCACCCAGGCGTGATGAAGGAACGAGGAATTGGTGTGCTGAAATATCTGTTGTCTGAGGTCAGTATCAAATTTGGTAGCAAATTCATTTGGAACGCTGACAGGCTGAGCGCCTCAGTCGCTGGTCTTGTAAGACGTCGCTCGTGTCTCGTGTACTGACTCCGAATTGTACAATGTATATTATTGAATCAAGTCTTATCTGCTAGACCTTCACGCGGAAGTCGCATCCGCGCACCTAGCCTGGTTAATAAAATGTTGATTACTAGGTAAAACGTATCTCTTTGCGTGAAACATGTGGCATGTTGTCTGGTACAGTACATGCCATAATTTATAGTCCATCAGCGGTCGCAGTCACAGATGATTCCGATTCGTTACCCCACAATAGCTACCTTATTACCTCCTCTCCTCGAATGGATTTTCCGTGTATTCCAATTCATCGTCACTATCGTCTCTGTGCGTAGGTGGGGCCTGTTCCCGAAGGAGTGATACAGGTCGTTTGGGCAGAAGCCCGAATTTAGCTGAGGTGTAATGAAATTAGAGACGCAAGACAGTGGGAGGGAAGAAAAATGACTGACTGGCATCAATTCCGCTCGGCGTACCAACGCCTGTGGATGGCGGTCTTGGGGTGTCACCTGACTGCTGAGCAAGTTCAGGCGGAGAGGACGTGCCCATGCCTGTGGTCGGCGGGGAATATGGCGATGATTTTGCATAGGTTGGGCTATTGATTGCAACGGGTGCAGTGTTCGGTATAGACTTAGTTGCGAAGTTCGGAGGAGCGTATGTCGCGCTTGGGGAGAGAGTAGGAACGGAGTTCGCTCTTGGATTTGAGTTGCCCCCACCAGGACGGGGAGGAGATTGCCACCCGCTTCCACGAGTTCCACTTTCGCCCGGTGGATTGGGGTCATAGTAGGATTCCTGGTGCTGCGTGGGTTGTCCACCGCCCCGTGAAGGTTGAGACGTTTGACCCCACGTAGGCTGTGTATCTTGTCTGTAACGAAGACACATTAGATGTTTCACATAAACGGAGGTGAACAAATTGGTAAAACGAATGTCAATGGAAGTGACGGTATCATTTAATGAAACAGTCTCTAGTGACAAAAGTAAAGGGATGCGAACCTGGACGCTCCCTGATCGTATTCCTGCATCTTCGCTTTGACTTTCGAAACGATCGAAGAGAATGTCTTCTTGCCAGCTAGCGATTTCTGTGGTCAGTTACTGCTTATGATACAAGAATGGAAATACTCACTCTCTGCTATCTTGTTGAAACCATCTTGGAACTCTGCCATGGTGTCCCGTTGCGGTGGAGTAACCGCCTGCGCCGCACTGACATACCTTCCTGTTTCATCTCCACCTCCCCGGTTTTGACTAGCAGATTGCCTCGACTGGTAGGACTGGGGCCCTTGTTCCTGCTGCGGAGGGCGCCACTGATTGTGTGCAGCTTGCTCTTCCTCGAGCATGAGACGTCGAGCAAGTTGCTCGTCTAGGTCAGTCTGAGTAGGCTCACGCTGCTCCGCCGGCGGTAGCGGCTGAGAGACATAATCGGGGTCGCTCATCCCCAACAGTGTGTCAATTGCCAGATCCTGGTCACCACTAACACTCTGAAGTACAGATGATCTGCACGTCATTCAGCACATTTGACTTGACAGAGCACTGTCTACACACAGTAGAGAGTCGTCAAAATCTGGGAACATGGCGTGCAGGCTCGCGATGCGTGGATCTACGTCAGCATCAAGAGGACGCTGCGGAAGGCTCGGGGTGTCTTCGGCCTGAGTAATAGCAGGAGGTTGGTGCGAAAGAGTAATCATTTCACCAACTTCTGGTGATTGGGGTGGCGAAGGCGCTACTGCAAAGTCTGGAGGCGGAAATTGTTGGTTATCGTGTATTCCTGGTGGTGAAGGAGGAAACTGATCCAAGTCCTCTGATTCTGAAGGCGGTGATGATGAGGAGGCAGGGTTTGCTATATCTGGCGTATCAGTTTGTCTAAGTATTTGGATATAGCAGACATATGACTAAAGTTGCTTACCTTGAGGCTGGCCATCATTAATAACTTGGCACTCGTTTGTCTGGGTCATCGTTGGAAGAACGCCTGTGATCTTGGAGGTCAGTTTTATAGGATGAGAGTCTGTTGCGGAGTAGGTCGAGTCCGCAGCGGCGCAGTCATACGCTTGTCACTGAACGTAGCCGACCAAATATAGCAAGTAATATGTCATTCGCCGCCGGCGCGCCGGCGCTGGCTTCATCCACAGGCCTAGCTAGGCGCTGAGCTCACCCCACCATCATATGCACTTGAAATCGACTTTCACAGAGTTTTTGAAACATGGATGATTTCGTTGCTTGGTTTCAACACAATGGTGGAGTCTTGGATACTTCGATGATGGGCATCACCGATTTTCCTGGCAGTGGACGTGGTGCAGTCGCACTCCAGGATATACCTGTTCGTCTCCTTCAAAAAAAATTCGTCCAAATTGGTTACTCACACATATGTCCCTCAGGAAAACCACACAATATTTACGCTTCCTCGTTCATTAACACTTTCAACTCAGACCTCGACCCTTCCTTCTGCATTCGGTTTTGAAGCATGGAGAAAGCACAAATTGAACAAGGGTTGGGTTGGGTTGATTCTTTGTATGATGTGGGAGGAAGCTCAAGGAAACCAAGGGAAATGGATCACATATCTCGGTGGGTCTTTCCAAATGACTACTTGTTAGTTTTTTTCCGACTCAATATACAGCGTCACTCCCGACGCAATTCGACACCCCAATATTCTGGAGTGACGAAGAACTACAAGAACTCCAAGGGACGACTGTGGTAGGTCTGTTGTCACAAATTTTTCACATTTCTCGTCGCATTTTTTTCGTTTATGAAAGCAGACGCACTTGGCTGATCGTGGTGAAATCTAGACAAAATAGGTCGGGTCGAGGCTGAGCGCGACTATCACGAGAAGCTAGCTCCAGCAATCAAGGTAGGTTTATCTTTTTTAACTTTTCCTACTTCGACTTGAATATTGGGCGATTTAGACTCGACCGGATCTTTTCCCCTTCGATCAAATCGATCCGTGGTACACACTACACCGGTACCATATTACAGGCAGCCGAATTCTGTCTCGAAGCTTCAACGTAGAGAGGTGGGAAGGCGAAGTTGAGCAGGATGCCGAACATGTTCAGAAGAAGACAGTAACGAGGACACCCGGGCCAACACAAGTATTGGGAGCGCAATGGATATTGACGATTCAGTTGGTGAAGCTGTGGACGAAGAGAACAGTGAAAGGGATAGTGATGATGAGGAAGTAGAAGATGCGTTGGATATTGCAATGGTGCCTATGGCTGATATCCTGAATGCTCGATATGATTCTGTCAATGTAAGTTCTTGTGAATATGAAATCTCTCTGTCACAGTCTTTCTTTACGCGTGCATGACATTCATGCAGCTCTTCACAGGCTAAACTTTTCTACGAGAAGCACCATCTTCACATGGTCACTACGAAGCCCATCAAAGCTGGAGAACAAATCGTAAGTCGGTTCGTACCAAGTGATTATGTTGGTTCACATCCATTTAAGTTCAATACATACGGCGACCTGCCCAACTCAGATCTGCTCCGGCGCTACGGACATGTTGATCTTGTGCCATGTCCCCATCTAAAGGGTGCGCTTGGAAATCCACAAGACGTCGTAGAAATTCGAGCAGACCTTGTTATCAACGCTGTTTGTGGTGATGTATCTAATGACGAGACACATCGAGAACGGATCGACTGGTGGCTCGACGAAGGAGGCGATGAGTATGGCCGTCGCTCACTGGTTTTTCTTTTTATGCTCAAGCACACCATGTAGCGTTTTCATCATCGACGCGGACCCAATTTTTCCTGAAGCGCTGACATCTTTCATCAGACTTCTACTTCTCACCCAAGAAGAATGGGAAAAGACACGGGAGAAACGGCGTCCCCCGAAAGCCAAGTTGGATCTCCAAGTCTCTTTGTTATTGCGAAGAATATTCGAGAAGCGCTTGAGCAGTTATCAATCACTAGATCTTGAAGTATGTTCATCCAATCATTGTTTCATTCGGGGATCAGTGACACGGAAACTATTCCTCGCTTTAGGTTGACGTAAAGCTCCTTGCGTTCGGATCGTTCACGCTCAACAAGAAACACGCTATCATAGTACGGCTCGGGGAGAAGCAGATTCTGGCAGGCGCACTTGAAACCCTGCGCCTCATGGATGCGGCCTTGAGTGACGCCGGGAATAATGGATCTAAAGGCAAGAGGCGTGTTGCGAGCGGGGGTACGACGGGTGAAGGAAAATCAAAAAGGGCCAGGCATTGACCCCACGAAGGCCTACGTACGAGCGACCCATCCATGTATTCTGTTCATTGACCTCACGGTTGTTATCGACATGCGGTGCAGAATGGAGAGTACCGAGTAGCTCTGTCAACTAGCCACTACTGGTATACCGATCTTTTCGCTAACCTTCCAACAGTCACTTTTACCTATCACATCGGTGTGTAGCTGGCCAAAGGGAGAATGCTGTATTCCATCAGGCGAAATTCTAACCTATAGTTGGCAACCAGAACTGCACGAGGCAGCCAACGATGCACTACAGATAACGTTAAAAAATACTTTTAGTAAGGTTCAACGTTCATCCTTTCGACGGGTCCATTCAGCACGATGTCAAGATGTGAAAGATGTGAATAAACTCTATATATATACGTCTTCCCTGCCAATGCTGCTGATCCTAACAGTTTCGATAGTTGGCAGATAGGCTGGCAGGTGAGTTGGCAGACGCTAGCAGATAGCGTAATTTGTGCACTGTCCTATCAATTATCGCCCCGGTAGTCTCATTGCAGCCCGAAGGTGCAGCTCTGACGCCCACCGGTTATGCTCGGTGATGCCAAATACTCCCGCGTCTGACGTGAGTTGGTTCCGGCTTCACAAATAACTATCGCACGAATTTCCAACATTTTGATGACTTCACTTGTGGTGCATTAGGATGGGATCGTGCGTTGAAATCGAGTGACTGGGGGTACATCACACCCCTGTAAGCTTTGGCTTGCCTTGTCTTGGCGTCGTGTCGACGTTGATTGGATCTTACGATATTGTCTCATGGCTGCTCGTGGCCAAATAGCATGCAAATGGATGGCCTTATCTCTTACCTCCACGCGGCGCTCATCCATGTTACGCCTTGTCTAACCGTTCTTCAGATTAACGTCCGGAGCGGACGGTTTCCAAATGCACTGCATTGAGAATTATCTAGTCGTAAGAAGAATAAGCAAAGAATCAGTAGAATCACAACAAGGCACGAGGACCCCTAAGAGTATGCCCATGATTTCGCCACCATATCTCTGCTTCTTCGTCAGCGTCGTAGCCAAACTGGATTGAATTCTTTTCCTTGTCGGCCCACTGGTTTGCGTTACCTGCCGAAGTCAATGTGCTCCTTTCACCGCGTGCCACGCGTAAAGCGTCTTCCATCGCGGCACGCATTTCCCGATCTCGTTTCTCCTGCTGCGGACCGTCGGGAAGATGAAATATGTGCTGATTCAGACGAGAAGACATTTGAGTAGCGGTTGCACGATCATAGCGTATGGATTGGTAGGCGTGAAGCAGGGGAAGAATCTGAGAGCGGTGCGCAAGGCGAGAGAAAAGGTTGCCCAAAACAGCAGCATCTTCGACCTGAAAAATGAATTGTAACCCATGGTCGCAAGAACATTTTAATAGAAACCACTCACGGCCATTGCAGATCCTTGAGCACGATATGGCTTACCAGTCGGATGAGTCAGGTGCCACTACACGGAGATAATGAGACCTACAAGCATGGGGTGACAAGAATCTCCCAAAAGAACCAGTGTCCCGTCCTTGTGTATCCAAGTTTCAATAGGATCGCGGTCCATCAATTTCCAGTTTAGCGTGGAAGGGATTAAGGCCAAGAGCTTCTGAATGCTATTTCGATTCACGAAGTAAGAATGTAGCGCGCGGTTGCTGAGAGATACTTACCGGGGTTCCCAGCCAACAAACTCAGCCCTCATCTTATCTGTGCTGCCCTTGGCAGTCCATGATTCCTCGCCGTCGTCGTCAGGATGTACCAACACGATATTGTACTCTCTTTTAGCGCGCTACGCAGGTGAAATGAGAAGACTCTGATGTGCGGGAAAAAATTGAACCCAAACGATATTATACGCCATGATATGGCGGCGTGGACCCATCCAACCGACCATTTCAGATTTCTCAACCAATGGCCGCAGGTCCAGGTCTTGTAGAAGCTTCTCTGTTGGGATAATAGCTCTGTACGCGGCATCCCCTGTGGGCCTGGCTCGATCTGGACCACCCACGACGTACTGCCGCAAAGTACTTTTAACTCCGTCAGCACCTATAACTAAATCAGCGTGCACGACTTCGCCAGACTCGAGAGTAAGGGTAGGTTTTGACGTGTCCATGGAAACAACCCGACAATTGGTACGAATGGTACACTGAGGCTCCACCAATTCATACAACATGCGGTGAAAATCAGCACGCTATACTAAACTTCGTCAGCTTCACTATACACCGAGTAAAGTTCGAACTTAACGTGGATGTGATAGTAAGGGGCCCCATATTCCTCCTCTAAAGTATTTCCCCACATTGTCCATGCAACAGTCTCGCCGGTACACCCTATAGGTCGAGGGGATGATCAGCATATATGTACATAGATTGAATGACTCACATCGCCTGAAATCCAATCCTTCAGGCTTGACAGCAACTTCCTCGAGGCGCTTTCTCAGACCCCAGCGGATAAGAAGGCGGCTCAGATTTGGGGAGACCTGGATACCAGCGCCGATCTCTCCGATCGTGGGAGCGGCCTCGAGGATGGTCACTTTATGGCCAGCCTGGGCGAGGCAGTACGCAGCAGCGACACCACCAAGCCCACATCCTACGACGACAACTTCTAAGGAAAGAGAAGCTCGACGTCCTGGGTAGAGCTTGCCGACCTGAAAATGCAAGTAAGCCCAGTGACTGACAGACCACTGGGCACATACATTTGCAATCCGTTCAACTGTACCTATTGCTATTTGAGACCTGTTACCCATCGTGCTCTTGTTACTCCTGTGAGCAATCGAATACTCAAGCAGCAGTGGCAACAGAATACATACCATTAATGCAATGCAAGGGAAGGAGGCAGGACTGAGGGGCACATATTTATCTACAGCCTGAGGTTATATTTAATACCAGTGCCAGGTGAGGCCTGCTAAATGTTTCTGCGGGTGTGACATGTCCGTGAGTACTTCCGCCCTTGTCACTGATTGTCAGCTACTACTTGGCCCTCTGCGCATAAAATAAAGATGCAGTAAAGCATAGCGAATCGATGGTGTCGAACTGAGAGACCGGGGGGCGAGAGTCAAATAGTAGAGAGTAGTACTAACCATTCCAAGCATTCCGCAGTGACTTCTTGTGGCCCCTGTCGCCTAGGATGATTAATGATGGCTGTCTGCTGATATTGACCTTTGCAATGTAGTGCACTGCAGACTTCAAAGTCACTAGTGTTGCCAGCTGACTTCAGGAATCAGTGACTAAGGGCTCCTGGACCGGTCACAGTGACGAGTTATAACGGTCCAGAGATAGTATTTGCCACGTTTCAGAGTGAAATCTGTCCTAAACTAGATCCGGAGAATTGAGAATTCGACCACCGGGAGCACTGATGAGGTTTCTGTGCTAAATGAGATGGCCGACGCAGGAGTCAGACGAAATGCTGACTCAGCATCCCAGTCTAGAGTTGAGCAACTTGAGCCTCCCTAATAACTTTTCGACATCCCAATGTTCCGATCCCTCATGTATCAGTATTAGGGCATTAAGCATGCAGCTAGTACTTAAACCATTGGAAGAACATATGGTGAGGCCTGACACTGAGGTAAGGAATCCGGATTGGTCGTTGAAATCGTGCCTTTCAAGAAGCTTACTACATAATTGCCTTTCTGCGACCGTCATACGTATACGTCCACCAGTTCGACTAAACTCTAACTTGTACGCCCATGAATAACCGTATTGCGCGCTCCGTACTGGAGGGCAATCACAAAAGCCTTATTGATCAGTACAAAGCAAACCTTGCAGATGTATGCGCTCTCCAATCAACTTTGATTGATGAGATCTTGTCCCATGTGGTCCAAGAATTGGCGCTCAGTGATGCGGACCACACATGGGCGAAGGAATGGATCTCGGATACAGGTGATTGTTGCATCAGATTCGCAAAACCGTAAGTTGACTATGAACTGTAGCAACCATTTTTCGTTTCTTACGGGTGAGTGGAATGCTAACCGCTTGCAGCAGCAAGTATATCCGCTGAAGCCTGGCATGTTAGCACCATAGATTCGTTCGTTCATTCGCATTGGAGGCCATACACACGACACTCATTTGGCGTCTAAACGCGTTTCGACTCTTCGTTCTCCCTTCTGCACTGCTTCATTGCCTTCCACCGCCGATCTGCGATCCACTTGGCCGTCCCCTCGTGTTTCTCCAGTTGTCAGAATTGCTGACGTGCGGCGAGCAAACAATGATGGATGGGTTGCTGATCTCCTTCGATCGCCTGCGCGTTCATATCCACTCACTCAATACTCTTAACAATGAGTTTGCAAACCGTGAAATAACTCTTCAATGTGTTTTCATCATCGACCTTGAAGGTCTATCAGTCCAGTCGGTTGTACGTCAATGCCCCCTTAGACCAAACTTTTATTCAATTTCGTGACAGAACCTGAAAATTTTATCATGGTTCATGAAAGAAGTAGTTCCCCGATACCCCGGAATGCTTGGTGCAGGTAACAATGATCATGCATCTCTCTAATCATGTGCGATGATCAAACTCAATTTTGTTTTGTGTCAGTATTCTTCCTCAATTACTCTTGGACGTATGCAATGACCTGGTCTATAGCGAAGTGCGTTTATTCCAAATATGTTTTTGGTCTGCTTTACCAGAACTCAGGTGCCTACTTCCTAATTCCGCGGTTGCCCGAGTCTTCTTTCCATCCAGGGAGGAGCTTCTCCAATATTGTTCTGCGTCAGCGCTACCATCTAGTCAGTCAGCCTATCTTGTTGCCTTACACACTTAGCAGCCGTGCATTTGTCAGATTATGGCGGTGCACTCTCGCCACTCCACCTCATTGAAGATCCACTAAATTCGGATGACCAGAAAAATTTCGCTTCTGTTGCTTCACGTGAATGGTGCATGCCGGCGCCCACCACCGGGCTTCCTGAAACCTTACACTGGCAGCCTTCGTCCGTATCCATACCCCCTCGATCCCTCCTCAACCCTTTTTTTGGTTATCCTACAGTCGCTTCCCTTTCAAGACCGCACACAGTGCAACAAGGTCGCCGGCGGAAACGTGATCTGCTGTTGACCCTCTCAGTTCTCTGGTGGAGAAGATGGGGTACACGCATCATGATACTGCTCTATTTTCTTATCGCAGTCAGTCTCGCACGGAAGAGAGTCAGGAGAGTAGCACGATGGATGCTAGGGTAGCTCTACCTTCTTGTAGCACCTTGCCATGACTTAGCCTGTATGATGGAATCGATAAACCGGTATATCATTTCGGCGGTACTGATGTGCCACGCAGTCAAGAAGTGCCGAGGTGTTTACATAACTTACTTGCATGCAATCAATATTAATTAATCATTCATGCATTCATGGTTCTCAATCGGCGGAGTGACCCCTCGCTTCTCCGGTCAACATGGGGCTAGCTCAGTCAAGCTCGGTCCTCGTTACTTTCGTACCGGGCTTACATTCTGGCACTCAGAAGAGATGCACCTGCAAGATTAATAGCGTGATGCTGGACACATCATGTGGGGTATAGTAAAGTATCATCGCACTAGGACTAGCGTCGTCCGCATAATACAAGTTTACATTTACTTGCTACAGCTTGGGGCACCAAAACTGCCGCCACCGGTACTCGGTTTCTAGCAAGAATGTTCAAGAGCTCTGACGTAGCTTGTTGAGATACTAGAGAAAGTACTCGGGCAGCTAGATGGAGCAAACTCTCGTGTGAGCAAATTGGTCTACTCAAAGACAAGAGATGACCACAGCAATAGCGACGTACCTTCCCACCAACATTTTGGGGAGCCTGTTGACTCGGACCATCGCGTTCGTTCTCCGGGGCAGCTTCGAACACATTGAAATACATGCTCTCGCCAGGACCCACCTCGAGTATACTCGCGGAATTGCCGCAACGATAACAATAGTTAGGCGCCGACCAGACCGTCGAAAGGTGCTTGTCAAATAATGACGAATAGCCTTCCATGCAGAGTTGATGTGCGCGTAAAATATGCGACATATTATTTGTTTCCAAGAACTTGTGCACGACGCCTGATCCAAACGTGTAGCCAGCACCTCTACATGATCCGTTCCAGATTGAAACATTAGATACAATACAAGCGGAACAAGGATAAGCCTCATTAGTCAATAACGCTGGTGATACGCTGGAGTTAGGCACGGACCTTGGGGATATTGCAAAGTCTTCTTTCTCTGCATCCGGATCCGACCATACCAAATCAGCCATAGGACCCTCGTGTGGGATTTCTGAATGAAATGAGGGAGGGGAGCAATGACAACTGGAGGTAACATACCTCGAAACCGATCTACAACTTTGATTTGATCTACGGAGTGGATAGAAGGCGAAAGACCTGAGACGAAGGAATTCATCAGATCGTGACATGGTGAAACAATAAATCGCTGATGACCTCCATGAACACAGAATATCCGATCATCGATTACCACAGACAGGGTCAAGAAGTCGAACATGTCCGTGAAATACGTCCATACATGTGACGAGCCGTATTTCCGCACACACTCCGTATAAAACCCATAAGTCTAAGTTAAACATTGAGCGATAAGGGAGCTCCATAAACATCATGAATTGATGGCTGACTTGTGTTACAGCCCTTGATTCATGATTGCCGCGAATTAACTGGACTCTGTCGGGGTAGCGGAGCTTAAGACACGTAAGGAGTGATATGGTCTCGACACTGAACAGGCCACGATCGACGTAATCGCCTGGGGCACTATGAGAAAAGGAAAGTTTATTCTGACATGAAGACAGGAACTCACCCAGGAAAAGATAATTGGTGTGAGGAGCGTAGCCACCTATGCGAAAGATTTCGATGAGGTCGTAAAACTGACTTGATCCATGATGAAATGTCATAGAGTGATTGAAGCTACGAGCTGCTCACCCGTGTATGTCTCCAACGACAGTTACTGGGGCACTGACATGCACCACATTGGATTCCCTCATGAGAACCTCTTTCGTTTTTGCACATATTTCGCGCAAAAGGGCCTCATGTAAAAGCTGTTTGCGGAGTAGTTGCTGTATACACGCGTCGAGATCGAAGGGGGCCATAATTCTGCGGTCTCGTGCTCCGAGTGATTTGGAATCTGCAGGAAGGTTAGTCACAAGTCACAGATTCATCCCTTTGTCCGTGTTTGGGTACGCCTTTCAAATCTGCTCCCGCTCCACTTTGATGCAGATGAAGTTGCCAATACGACCGAAAGGCCAAGGATTGCAAGCACCTCTTTAAACAAAGTTTCGACTATCAATTCGATCGCACATCTTGGCGCTCTGAAGAAGCCGAGACCCGTGTACTCAGTCAGCATTATGGGTAAAGTTAAGTTTTGCGAGTAGTCCTGGAAGGACGGATATTTTCTCTCATCGTGCCTGTCTCCGAATCTGCACAAGCCACAAACCCATTTTTACGTTGGCGTTTCAAGCTGAGGCGATCCTGAAACGAGCGCTCTGATTGGTGGAAAGGGCTTCGGCTGTAATGAGAAACGGCATATTCCCTTGAAACTGTCTCACCAGGTTCAAAACTCAGATCGGCGGCGGCAGGGCCTCCTGATCGCATCCTCGAGGCTTTCGCGTGTCTAATGAATACTTACCCTTCCAGTAGATTGGCGATTGGCGCTTGCCGGGGAGCCACGCTGCGGGGACGACTACTATGTAGTAGCTCCACTGTCAAATTATACTCCGAACTCGTGCTTTTTTATTTTTATTTTTGTTTTGACTTCTCTCGTGTGATGCACCTCTCGCCATGGGCTGAGTTGTGCAGCGTCCCAATGCTGAAACCGAATGGTGATTCACCGATGAGTCTGTTCTGTCCGAGGAGATAGACACACGCTAGCTTATTGGTGCAATATGACTTGTTGAGGACAGACAAGCTTCTGGCTCCGAGTAAATCATTATCACGCCAATGCAGTGGACGAATCGCCCTAACAGTTGCCTCCAAGTTGCCTCGCAATATTTTAGGCTACCGTCGGTGCCGAAAAGGAAGACGCCTTCCCGAGGACAAGAACACGTGGAAAGTGCGATTCTTCATTTGCAGGAAGACGGTATCAGAATTGTCATATCTTGTTCAACTGTCTACTCTCCCTGTCGCCGTTGTCGGTCTTCTGTAACATCGCACTCAAGATTGAATCGGGCGCTCACCAGAACGCATAATGGGGAGCTCCATCGCCTTTCAAGTTATACTGAGTGACCTGACGTGAGTTTCATCTCGTTGCGAGTACTAAACGGTCATCCATCTTCCTGCTCCGTCGTCCAGCTGGTCGTAAACGTCATTCTCGACCTTGTGGAAATCCGCAAACTCTTGTCCCGGCGTTTTGTCAACGTGCAATATACATCTCGTGTATGTGTTAATCGGGGGCGACATTGTTCGGAATGGACCCTAGGCGTAATCATTCCAGCACAGCTGCTAACCAATCCAAGATCCTGATTTGAACGCTGTTGTGATTGGACACTATTTCACGAGACATTCTCAATTGGCTGGGATTTCCCGACTAACGTTCCGACAGGGTCTAGTAAGACTAACAACAAAAGGTATATGTACAGTGACAGGCCAGCTGAGCCAAGTCGCTTCTTTTCAATATTGGGTTATTCAATTGGTTATCTGACAACCCGGGACTTGTTATTTTCATGTATAGTCCCCTTGGAGAGTGGCCCATCGATAACATTGAGTGCACTTAAGGGTCATCTGCTCATATGTAATGGACCTTTCCGCTTAGCGTTAGATGAAATCAGCATGTCCACGACAAGTTGCTGCACAAGGGCTGCCACTGATATATGTCTTACGAGAACACGGCAGATCCGACTCGATCTAATAAAGTCAACTGCCCAGGAACTCACTCCGCAAACTCTCTAGCCTCGTGATCTGTTGGCAGCGATCTTCTGCAAACCTGCCGTTCGCTACAAATGGAGGAGTTCTCGTTCTGAGCTCAGCACACAGCTTTCCTCGGTGAGACCCCGTATCTGTCCAATCTTGTCTGTTCTAATTTTTTACATTGTTCCTTCTATTGCTCCACCCGCTCCCGAGGTGGTACTTTCGCTGAATCTTCTACCTGACGGAATTTAGTCTCCCGGATAATGAATATCCAGGACTGTGATGAGTCAATCATGATTGGTGCATCCTGCGCCCACATGATGTTGTCCTATCATGCTTGCAAGAATTGATCTGGCACCTTGAATATCTCTTGGTGCCGGAGTCATGCGCAGCCTTAACTCTTTCATACCGGAATTACGCTCTAGGAAGTAATGATTTAGTAACCGATCTACTCATTCATTAAGGTACGTTGTCACCCTGATATGACAGGCGACACCCGAGTACTTTCACTGCAAAAATGTATATAAGGGCTCGACAAGCAGAAGGGCTGGGAAGTCTTTACTATTCACCAAAGCCTCCTTGCACGATGCAGTACCCAGATGCGTACTCCCACAACGGTCATCAGACACAACAACCACATGTTTCTGCCCACCATCCCCGACAATCCTCTTCGAGCTCGAACAGTCACGCTTCTGCATATCCCCAACAAGCACAGGTATCATCGGGTTACCCACTTGAAGGTACTTTGTCCAATGGCATAATAGGTATTAATACCACTGAACGGTGCTTTTATATTGGCAGTTAACATTCTTCAACCAGGGAACCACCCTGGTAGTCTATTGCATCCCCCTCCTTTCTCCAACCACCCTCAGCAAGGGCCATCACCTGTTATGGACACGCGCAGGCCATATTATCCTCCTCCTGCTCTTCCTTCTGCTCCGGCGAATCAGCCCAATACTTACTACCCCTCACATCATCACTCGTCTGGGCCAAGTCCCCAATATGCGATACACTCCCATCCGCATATCGATCATCAGACCCTCCATACTCATTCAGAACTACAACAATTCATCCCGACACCGTCGCAGACGTATCAAGTATATTCCAATACCGTGCCGTCGAACCCGCGCTCCCGCCCCACCATTGAACCGTACTATCATATGTCCCCCAATCCCCAACACGCCACCCAGGGCAGCTCACCCCCTGCTGCGCCACGCTCTGCGCACACACCCCCCTCCACCAACCCGGCACTTATTGGAGATCGGTTTCCCTGTGAGCTCTGTGATAGGTCGTTTACTCGTTCGCACGATAGAAGGAGACATTATGAGACCGTGCATGCTACAACCCCCGTCCTACATCGATGTCGTTACTGTGGGAAGGATTTCAGTCGCGCGGACTCACTTAAACGCCACATCGATAATGGATGCGACGAGATGTTGTCGCACAAATAGATTTGGAAACTACTTTTTGATTATCTGTCAACGCAACCTTTACCATCCGGGCATTGTCCTAATTCTTCACTTGAGCATTACCTCTGCTACGTTAACTATCATGTCATATAATTCTCCCTAGTCCAGTGCTTGGAGCGTGCTTGTACTTATGTGTATTTTTACTACCGCACTAGACTCGGAAGGATCCTCCAGTAGCCCTATGGTAACTGGTACGCAGTCGCTAAACACGAGGCGTTGCATAGTGCATTTCCTCACAAATACTCTCAAACCGATACCTAGTACCTAATGAGAGCATGATATTCCTGACTAGAGCGCCCACGGCGACGTCGGGTGACCGATGTCTGATGGGTCAAAGGCCTAGAACTCTAAAGTCTGCACGTCACATTTGGGTCACATCTCCGGCCGACCAAGTAGGTACTTGTTTAAGAAATAGCTGGACATCGTGATACTCAAACCAACTCGGACAGTCTGCTGATCACTTGTGGATTAATCGATCACGTTGGTTTTTATCTGGTGTATCAGTGATGTGGAGCCTTTCAAATGTACTGTTTGAAAGGTACCTTTCCCTTATTGATTGCCTTGGATGCGGGGGCCCGGCGAGTCTTGGTCATGATACCTAGTTTTTGGAGAGAGGCTACCGTTTTCGCGCAGGCGCCGAGGGAGCTCTTTGCAATTTGCTGTGCCTATCCGATCGTATGATAGGACGATATTTCACAGGGCTATCAGGGACCGCAAGGATCACACTAGCATAATGCATTTGCAACCGAATCAAAATGAGGATTCCATCAGCAGAAAGCATGACACCCCGAGGACCTCGGGTGGGAGGGACTACCCACATATACAAGTCTGTTTTGAAGAACTGGGCAAGAAAGAACGTCATGCTATTCACACGTCATGTTTGTTTTTCGAAAAACCGTCTCGCGACTTTGCGGATCCGCTTCCGGGACCTGAAAGGGACAAGCAAGTTCAATGACATCAAACGCGGTGCCTGTTCAAACACAACACTGGTCGGTGAGAACAGCACCGCCCTCGCTTCGTACTTACGACGCGATATGACCGTGTTCGAACAACTTCGCGATTGGAAATCAAGCGAAATAGCTCAGCAGAAGACTCTGCACAAGAGACGTTTACCTCCGAGGTTTACGTAGGAGAGAATCACAAGTGATGGCGGGTCCATGTTGGCGGAAGAGAAAATATGAATGACACTTCTAGTGGTAAGCTCGCAAAGAACGCGTCACGCGCTGATGCGCGTATGAACAATCAATACAATGACATAGATCTTAATCATTATCATCATCACCTGAGTCGCTGTCTCTGCTTCCGTTATCAACCAAGCCCTCGATTTCGATCCCAGGGTTATCATCCTCGACGTGATCATCATCTTTTTCTGCACGTTTCTTGTTCATTTTGTCTACGATTTTGTCGGCACGATTGAATATTCCACCCGTGGGGGCGCCGCATGCTAAGCACTTGGGAGTTTTGGCATAGCGCTTGATTGCACAAGCCGAACAATAATAATGCCCGCACCGCGTGACCACTGGATCTGTATAAGGTTTGCGGCAGATGAGACAAGCAAAAGGTATGTCCTCATTGTCAGAATCGGAGTCTGACACATCCTCGACTTGTTTCCGCGGAACTTCAGCAAGTTTATCCAATTGCCAACCAGCAAGATCTGTCCAAAGTAATTGTCTTCAGTTTCTTTAAGAGTAAATGCTATGCAAACATACATGTGCCACGGTCGTGCAAGAATTTGCAAGTGTCACCAAAGCCGCAATACCCCGTTTCTGATTGGGATGATTGTTTTAGCATCCGTATCTATCGGAGGAAAACCTTACGAACCTTTGTAGTCTTTGCAAACATCAGGCTGATAATCGACAATGGTTACGGTACGAATGGTGCTGGTGCCTCGCTGAGGACCGACACGCATGGCTTTAGGTACGTCCTGACTTTTCTTCAGGTGACTTCGATAAGCATTCTGGCCCCTATACAGCCCATCATCAGGTATTTCCTCTTCATCTTCGCCTCTGTCCGCCTTCTCTTTCTTCTGACGTTTTGCAAGTAGCTCTGCAGCTTCGTCACCAGCTAGTATCTCAAGTGCAGCGTTGGTGTGCGACCCAGCTGCGGTCCACTTCACAGCAGGACCATCACGTTCTACAAAGTCTGGATTGTCCATTTCGTCTTCCCTTCGTTGTGCAGCCGTTCGTTTCGTGCCAGCGCTCAGAAGATTGCCAGTTGGTTTACGGGAAGGAAGAACCACCTCAGACTTGGATGAAGACGGTATCGGCGCTAATACACGCGGAGGCGGAGAAGTCGATCTTTTTCTGGAGGTTGCTGGTCGAGATTTTCCTTTCTTGAAGAAGGGGACCTTAACTTCATT
Organism: Suillus placidus; assembly: GCA_016628565.1. NCBI lineage: Eukaryota > Fungi > Basidiomycota > Agaricomycetes > Boletales > Suillaceae > Suillus > Suillus placidus. The sequence goes on from JABBWD010000052.1 coordinate 23,551, forward strand.
TGTGGTGGACATGGTTATTGGTGAAGGTTTGTGCAACCTCAAGCTCATGGTCGATCGCCTAAACTACAACCAAGCTTAGTTATGCTTATATTAGTAAGCTGCTAACTTTAATTACGGAATTGCACAGTCCCCACTGGTACGGCGTCCATGAGTGTCAACGTTCGAATCGCTTGACTCGAAACGCGACTGCTGAGACGAAACTGACACTTGACTAGCGACTGATACGTTTTGATTCAATATTAATGATTGCAATTTGATTCGATTACCTAGGTCCCGACTCCTACATAACATAAGCAGTAAGCAATATTTTAAATATTTACATAATTACTACTCCATAAAAGAACCGTGCTCATCCTGGGCCCTGGCTGCTTCAAGTGGCCTTTCATTTGCGGTCGACACTGGCCGTCATCATTCACAGCCCAGGGGTCAGCTTCAAAAAACCAAGGCACGATTTACTCTATGATACGCTCAAAAATCAGTGCAAACTTTCAATTGCAGAGCGGTGTATATTATTAAGTAGTAACGTACTTATCTTGGTGCCACAGAGTGAAGTAACTTTTGATGGCGCTTGTGACATCTCCGTCTGTGTCTGCCAGGGTCATGTTCAATGATGAACGGAGTACCCCTTGGTCAAACGACTAACCCGTCACGGTCAGCCCTGCAGGGCATACTTAGGACCACCCGCTGTGCCCGACAGTTGCGGCACAAATTCGGAGGTAAACCTGTCCGTCCGCCCGTCTGCTGAATCTAGAGTGCTGACATAATCGTCACTTTCATACTTACACCGAAGTGTTCTCTACAGGACCTGCCAGCCAGGTTTCATGACACGAATTGGCGCGCAGCTCGATAGCAGAGATTATGAGGAAGAGATAGAGCAGATTCGGTGAGTCTTCGACGTCGACCTACGTGCATCGTCTGTGCTGAGAACTGCGGAGACGCTATGAGGATTTCACGACCATTGGTACATACGTGATACGTCTGGAACTTACCGCACCTGTTGACTAACTACACGTGTCACACCACCAGATTGGATTCAAGACTCGATAGTAGAACGAAACAGACGCATACGAAATGCAAAGGCAGCCTACCGCGGTCCTCGCGGCGAGATCACGCCTACATGGGTGTGGGCCCAGTTCTGGAGATTTCTGAGAGCTGGAGAACCCTGGCTTGTGATAAGTTTAGTCGGTAAGGATTGCGCATTGTCATAATTCTTTGACCGACAACGTGCCAGGTATCTTCATTGGCGTGAATGCCGCTTTCATTTCAATCATCACGGAATGGCTCTCGGACATCAAAATGGGATACTGTACGGACGGGTGGTGGTTAAACTCTCAATTTTGCTGCTGGGAAGTTGAAAGTGATGAGGAGTTTTGTCCCTCATGGCATCTGTGGAGTACGGCGACTCCAGCACGATGGTTAATCTATGTTATTTTCGCGGTATGTCCTCTCTATCTTAATATTTTCGACCTTGACAAAGTCCATGTCATTGTGCAGGCTATATTCTCGTTTGTGGCGGCTCATTTTGTTCGTAGCATGGCGAAATATGCTGCTGGATCTGGCATTTCAGAAATCAAATGCATTCTCACAGGCTTCATCATGCAAGGGTTCCTTGGGTATGCAACCTTCTTCATTAAGAGCCTTACACTTGTGAGTTGTCTTTCCAATCCCTTAAACGATGTTAACGGCCAGAAATAGCCTTTGGTGATTGCTTCTGGGTTGTCCGTCGGTAAGGAAGGCCCTTCGGTGCATGTCGCTTGCTGCATTGGAGCTATCGTCGCAAGTTGGTTCCAGCGGTTTTCTCGAAGCCAAGGTTTGGGCTAACACTTTCGCATATATATATATCTTCACTCTCAATAAATAAGGGAAAATGCGTGAAATCATCGTTGCCGCCAGTGCTGCAGGAGTGGCAGTCGCTTTTGGGTCACCAATCGGTGGTGTTCTGTTTTCTATTGAGGTACCGATCCCCATATTTACGGTGTTTTCTTATTTCAATCCCGTATTTCCAACAGGAGATGAGCCAGATGTTTCGCATCAAAACGATGTGGAGAAGTTTTGTGTGCGCGTTGGTGGCGACGTTTACGTTATCCGTCAGTGGATTCCCTCGCCTCATCCTACCATTTTGACTGTCTCAATTCAGGTGATGAATCCGTTCAGAACGGGAAAGCTTGTGCTGTTCCAAGTGACATATAACCGTGACTGGCATTTCTTTGAGATTATCTTCTTTATCATACTTGGAATATTTGGTGTAAGAATTTTACATCCCTCCAATTTCGCCCTTTGTTGACAACGTTGCTCGTCATCCCAGGGACTCTATGGCGCGTTTGTAGTCAAATTTAACATGCAGGTAGCTGCATTTCGTCGAAAACATCTCGCAGCACATGGCGTTGCAGAAGCCGTTATTCTTGCGACCCTCACTGCGACCATTGGTTACTTCAATCGTTTCATGCGCATCGACATGACAGAGATGATGTCAATTCTCTTTCGTGAGTGCGAAGGAGGCGGAGATCACGACAATCTATGCCAGTAAGCACTGCAATGATCCATTATTCAGCCTACATTTTTCTCATCTTTTCTCGTAAGAATGGCTGTTCAGTGGCCCATGGCAAACTCTCTCCTTCTCGCTACATTCATACGTACGGGATTAGTCGTGATTTCTTACGGGGCGAAGGTCCCTGCAGGTATTTTCGTGCCTTCAATGGCTGTTGGGGCAACTTTTGGGCGGATGGTTGGCATCATGGTAAAGGCAATGTATCGGTAGGTGGACATCACTGGCTCTCATCACATAATTACGAGAACTCTGTATAGCGCTTATCCTCACTCAGGGATCTTTGCGGTTTGCGACCCCAATGTACCGTGTATCACACCGGGCACTTACGCCTTTCTTGGTGCCGCGGCAGCCCTTAGCGGAGTTATGAGGATAACTGTGACTGTTGTCGTTATCATGTTTGAGCTCACCGGAGCATTAACGTATATCTTACCGACTATGGTGAGCCTGATAGTCCAGTTTTAAAATTAAGAAAGTTGGTCCCTCGAAATATAAGTCATTGACACCGATTCTCTCTAGATTGTCATCCTGGTAACAAAGGCTGTCGGCGACTTCCTTGGGTGCCGTGGCATTGCAGACGAGGCGATTCGATTTAATGGCTATCCGATTCTTGAGAACGAGGATCACGGCTTCAATGTCTCAGGTTAGTGTTCCGATTTCTACCTACATTTATGATATTCTTATGTTCACGAAGTTTCGGAGGTCATGAAGAAGGACCTTGATATTCTGTTTGCATCTGGGATGCTCGTCTCCGATGTTGGTAAGCATTGACAGATCACCATTGGCTGGGAAACATTATTGATTAGTGCTTTACAGAGCGATTGTTGGCGACTACCAATGTGAAAGGTTTTCCGATAGTTGCTTCCGAATCATCTCAAACGCTTATTGGGTACATGGGCAGAACTGAACTACGCTACGTGCTAGGTGTGTGTCCACTAGCGTTCGACTCTCATGTGACATAACATAGTCCAGACAGGGCTCAAAACTTGGGGGACATATCCCCAAGCACGCCATGTGCATTTACTAGAGAAGCCTCCGACCAAGAGGACTTTGTTTTATCAGACATGACCTCCGGATCAGCTCTTGGTGTAGAGGAAGACGTGGCGACGGAACTTATAGAGACGAGTGCGACTATCGACGTGCTTAAACTCTGGCCTTGGGTGAACCAGGTACTGTTCTTCGCGCGAGCTCTTTGACATTCTTTGACTTGTCCTCAAGACACCTCTTACCGTATCTCCGCGACTTCCATTGGAGATAGTAACACAATTGTTCAAGAGAATGGGGTACGTCCCACTTGACCTATACACACATTGCCCTGTCCTAACCTCTTATTGGCACAGTCCTCGGGTGATACTTGTCGAGGAACACGGGTCGTTAAAAGGCCTGGTAACTGTCAAAGATGTCCTGCGGTTCAACGCGGCAGAGCAGCCTATCGGGGATCTGCATTGGGATGTAGGTGAACTGGAGGCTATTCTCGATGTTATGTGGATGTGGGCAGTGGGAATTGCGGAAACTTCCATGGAGTGGTATAGACGCTTGATACGTCGGTGAGGCTGCCGTATTTTTTTCTACTTGATGTCCTCATAGATCGTCCATGTACTAACTCTGCATACTTCTCTGACTCTTGCATGAAATTTGCATCGATAAATGTGATAACTTAGCGGTGTATACCAACTATTTTCAAATGCATCACGGGCACGGGTGTGTACATCCTGGGTCGCTGTCTCCCAACTTCCCCAGACGAGCACGGTTGGGACGGACTCAAGAACATGCTGGTCCTCCCAAAAGGACGTGAGGAAGGCGTATCTTCATTATACCACCTAGACATTCTCGATGAAAACATTTCAAAAGCAGGAACGTACAACGACTAGCGATATTGACGTGGTTTGGGCATGAATTTTCGACCTGAAATATCGCCCCGAACCTGAACCTGTGCAGAAAATTTAGAGTCGGGGTAAGGGCCTGCGGGTAGGCCACAGCACCATTCTGCCGTCGAATGAGGTTTTGAATAACAACTGGCATCTGGTTGGTTCTGTTCCAGTGACAGCAGAAACATGCTGCTAAACATGACGTTGAGTGGTCGTGAACCTTACGAGTTATGCCACGTATACGAAGCACAAAAGATGAGGTACAAAACCAAGTTGCTCTTGTACCTCGAAATTACGTGGAATAAGTATAACCGATCAATGAGCACTTACTGATTTACTAATGGGCCTGTAATTTTTTGACGAAGCTATGGTAGACAAAACCTACTGACTTTTTAAACATAACAAGAATCGAGATCTTTGTCCTGTAACCTTACTGTAACCCTGCAGGATCAATATCCGTTTGCCGTGGCCTAGGCTATTGAAGTATCTTATTTTAAGTATTATCCTGAACACGCAGTCAATTTATGTAACCGAAAGTGCATAAGTTTTACCAAAGGTACTCGCTATCATCCAATTATAGTGACTATAGCAGGTTACTCGTACTGTGAGTTACCCGAGAGATAGAATCACATTTGAAATCGGCTGCAGCGGGAGGACAGATAGGCTGACTGGCACTCTTTGTCGCTGACCCACTTCCAGCGTAATCGCAAAATCTGGGGTGAGATCTAAAAGGGGAAGCAGAATAGAATTGACGGTCTTCATGGCTGCGGCTCCTGGAGTTCTGGGCACTCGCGTACATAGGGCTTCCGAAATTCCCGCATCGCGGAAGATGTCGTTCTATATGCAACTTCTAGTAGGTAAGGCCTGGATAGGGGATTGACCTCGTACTAATGAATTGACGTACTTAGATATAAAGCCACCGGTAATTGGGGAATGTCCGGTAGACGCCCCCTCGTGAGTGCGCAGCCTGTTCTGGTGACGACAGTTAACTAGTAAAAAAATATCATGATTTTTTGATCAACAACAGAAGGACATGCAACGTACAAAATTAAGTCTATACTCTGTGATGAACAATCAAGCTATTACTGCAAACGCCGCCGACTACATACGAATTTCCATTGTTCGAGTAAAAAACTGAAGGTCCTGGGGGAAAGTGCTCGCGGAACAGAGAACTCGAAGACGGGAGGGTACTGAAGTTTATGAGACACGCAAAATGCAACAAGCTCAAAAAAAGCGAAGATGGGAAAATCTGCACTCGCGGAAAGATATCGTGCTATGGTAAATACGATAAAGTCCGCGCCACCAGTGGACCGCGGGCAGTCCTAGAGAAACAAGTCAATACAGAAGGCCATTGTCACTTGGACATGATCTTAGCTCACCCAATACCCACAAGTACGCGCAGCGCCTGTCTAACAAGGCGCCCATCTCAACCTGAGACTTTGAGCCAAAATAATGGATGCTAAATCTACTGCGGCCTAATCCTAAAATCGCGGACGTGGACGATAAGATTTGCGCGTCCCCGTTACCTGTCTTTTTTGAGCGCTGGTAGTTCCATCGCAGGTTCCGGCTCTAGCTGGGATATGCGCACGGGAACAAATACAGGTGCGGGGGAATTGTGCTTGGACGTTGGAAGGCGGTCAGACGCAAATGATCTGATAGTGGGATCCGATGTGAGATTGCGAAGTTGTTGACATGATATTGGTGGGGGGCCATGGTCAAGTAGCGAGGTTATATCATGTGCTGGCATATAGCTGCGTCGGGAATGCAACAGGGTGTCAAGCTCGACACTAAGCGCGGCAGGAGTGTTTGGATAAACCATCTCTGAGGTGCGAGATTGCAGACGAGGCTTGAGGAAATTTTCGAGTTCGAGTTCCTCATCCGTTGCGCTGATGCGAGAACTGATGGAATCTATGGAGATGCGCGCAGGAAAAGCAGAGAAAACAGAATCTCTTGCAGCGAGAAGTGTTGATGAGAGTGATGAAGTAGATGCAAATGATGAAGAGGAGACAATGTCAGTCTCCGGAGTACTAGAAGAAATAGCTTGTGAAACAGCTCTTCGCTTGGCATGACGCGCACGATGCCGAGGTATGATGAGTTGGGTACGGAGGTGGATTGGGTCTGATGGCCATAGCTGATTTGCATGCCGGAGCGCTGAAAGTGACACACCATATCGTAGTGCGACTGCGACAAGCGAGTCACTGGGGGAAACCTACGAGTGGAGGCTTGTGACATATTACATGCTCAAGGACGAGAGAAGAACAGACTGTGTGCAGGATGTCATCGATGTCATGGTGGTTGGGGGTATCTAGATTATCTGTGGTATCGGCCGACGTCTCGATAGCAGCAGGACAATCAGGAACATCCTCCGACAGTGTCGTTTGTACGACATCTTTCGCAGTGCATGATACTGAAGACCTGCGCAACGGGTGAGAGCTCAACACTTTTGAACGACCGGCATCGTCCATATGAACGTGGCCGTTTGAAGTATCATTGCTATGAAGTCCGTCGCGGTGCGACAAAGTAGGGAAGCCGTTGGTCAGGAGCTCATCCAGCTCGTCGAGCTCAAGCATGCGAGCTGAGCTTCGCGGCGGAGGAGGCGGTGAGAATCTACATGCTAACCCTAACCTTTATGTAATTTACATAAATATCGCATTTTCTCATACACTTGAATTTTTCAAAAACAGTAGTTGTGGATCTCCTGGTGCCTGCGGTGAGTTGGACCGTATACATAAGCTTTACAGCACTTGTTGGTATGTTACTTCCACGTCTTGTATCTTATGGCCATATTCTAGCTTCTCAACTTTGTGCCGTGCGCTCGCATCTCATCATGTTTTCAACTTACTAGATATATGACTCTTCCTGCCGGAAGTTCCTGGCATCTGTTTGATGCGGCACCCGTGTCGTGTCTTCGACGGTCGTAAGGGAATATTACCAATATGCTCACAATTCTGGGACATTGGCTCCGGGTCGCGACTCTCGAGTCTAGACTCAGAGAAGTTCAACGCGTATTGGAAGATCAGTTCCATTGTGAGGTAAAAGTACTAATATGAAGGAACGATTATCTTCGGTTGGTCTGGCTATGGGAGACAAGGTAAATGGAAATGTCTCACGAACGAGACCTGCAATCGCCTGGCAGGTTACCTGAAGTCCGGTCGGCAGGGAAGCAGGCTCCCAAGGGGGTGCTGAATTCATGACTTGTACATCCTCATTCCAAGCTCTCACATGCCCGATCGCTGGCCTAATTATTGCCTTGTATGTGGGCGGGTAATCTTCGCTGTTTTGCACTCCTGTCCACTGACCGTGCAGTCACTCAATTCCGCCCTGCACTCCGCCGTGTTACGGCATCTGGATTGGGTTTACTTGGTAGATCTCGTCCGAGACCTGGATTAGCTCTGATGAGGTATATAAAGTAAACTTCACTGATGCAGTCTCACTCACATCACGCATTCGAGGAGACCCAAGAGAGTCTTCGGATCCAGGTCTATCGCAAACTTTTTATACAGCCCGAATAGATGGGAAATGTATTCAATGCTCGTCATCTCGTCATTGTCATAAGTGTGCAAAATGCATTCTGGACTTCTCTGAGCGAGATCGTTCGACTCATTTTGTGGCTTATCGCGCTTGCTTGCATCATGATCATGGATCAAACTGTGATAATTGTGCACTTATCGAGGTCCTAACACGAGAGATATTCCACCGATAGAGGATTCAGGAGGACCGCACAATGTTGTCCAGAGTTTTTAGGAACCATACTTTACACTGTCTCCATATTAAACGGTGTAGTGGCTGTAAAGTTTTTTTGCGGAGTGAGCAGCTGAATTGTTCGTTAGGAATTCATCTCGCCCCTCAAGCTTCTGACATAGCAGTTGATCAGGTGTCCCGTTCAGGTCACCATTGGTGAGGTTAGGGTTAAGAGTCAGCGTTCCCAATGCGTTCCCATCCCCAGGTGAGTTCGATTTTTCTCATGACAAGTTGATTCAGACTGAAGACAAGATCTCCACAAAGTATTCAGCTCTATTGCAGTATTGTCGTCTGGTTGATTGGCTCCTTTTTGTAGATGCCGCACGCCGATGCATCTTTGGTTCCAGACTCCATTAAGACCAAGTCTGAATTCTGGACTCATGTGTACGATCAGCTAGAAATTTTGGTGGGAGTCCAACGACATTGGGTGAGCTTCGATACCATATATCGAATTCAACCATTAAATTGCTGCATTTACATACAGGTCTCGAATTTGTCCAATGCCGCCTCGCTTATTTACAGCTCCTTGCAGGCTTTTCCCAGCAATTTCGGGGACGGGGAGCGTTCGGTCAACTGGTGTGGTGAGTCCTCCGTTTTCCACTGCCGGTCTCGACAACCCGGTCAACAAACCTTAGCGAAAGAAGATCGCCCAGCCCCTTTTTTTGTGATGACATGTCTTGCTGACTCTGGAATTCAATTCTCACAGGTTTCTACCTCATCTCTTCCCTTTTCCCTCAGCCTCGATTCACTGATGATGCCTCGATGGACCCCAAATCTCAAACGCATGCTTCCACTAATATGCTTTTGGGACCCTTTTCCGGCAGGCCTGCCTGCCAATGGATCGAGGTCTCCCCTCGACCTCGAGGCGTGTGTGGAGATGCATTTGTTAAGCGCAGTACCGTTCTTGTTCCAGACGTCTTGACCTACCCTGGGCATATTGCGTGTGACGGCGATACAAAAAGCGAGATCGTGTGTCCCCTCATTCTTAGGAAAGGGGGTGAAGATATTGTGCTGGGTGTTCTGGATCTTGATTGCCTTGCGATTGGGGGGTTCGATGCAGACGATCAGGTCGGACTAGAAAGAATTGCGGCACTCATCATCAGATCTTGTGACTGGTAGCAAATGAAACGATGAATGATGATTACGGTGACTATGACCCTGCAACAGATTCTTGCTCTTTCTTCCACGCAAGAAACTCCTCATGCAATTTCTTCTGTGCATCCCAATCCTTCCGTGCCCTCTTTTGTTGGTTTTTGCTAAGTTCTTCCCCGCTTCCAGTGGCAATAGGAAGGCCATATTCATCCCATCGGATATACGTCCCCTCGGGTACGTTGGGAGGCCGGAACATCACTTCGGGAGGAACTCGTCCTTTCTCTATCTTTGCGAGACGCTTCTGTCGTACCTCCTCAGCTGCAGCCGCCTTTTTCGCTGCTTGGGCATCTAATTTCAGCCGCCTTTCTTCCCGTGCCTTGACGAGCTCCGCCGGGGATACAAGCTTGACAAGAGCCTTGCCATCTATAGGAAACAGAGTCAGTTTGAAGGAAAACGAGGCATTTCTGCTCTAGATCACCTTCTTGATCATCGAGCGCGACGCCTAAAGACACGAGATCGTCATCGCGCAGTTTATCACAGAGCTTGAGTATTTCCTTCAAAGCATTATCGTTTTTAGCAATAGCCAGTTGACGAACGCCGTCTCTGAATGAAGACAGGACGCGAAGGTATGGCATCAGCGTTTCTTCTCGCTAAGCTGTATGATCAATATCAAATAGCATAGAAATTATGCACCAAATATCTCACGTTCACGCTACCGGCGCCTTCGTCTTCCTGCCCCCAGCCGATCTCTGACGCCTGCCCTTCGCCTAGCCCAAACATGCGGAGCATGTCACCAATCCATGTCGCGGATTGCTCCACCACACTGACATTGGCCTTCCTTCCTGGGCTGTTGATGTAGACGTTGATACGCGAAACTAGGTCACGTATGACTTTGAGTGCTTCAGGTGTATTAAAGGAGTCGCAAAGAGCCACGCGAAAGGCCGTCTTGCTGTCGTACAAACTGGCAGGGCGTCAGGGTGTAGCACTCGAGAGATATCACCCTTTTGACCTTTTCATGAGTTCTCGCTCAGTGTCATTGTAATAGTGCTCTCCATCTGACTGGTCCTCGTGTGCCCGTGCCTGACTTATGATCGCTCTGACATTTGTGAAAAAATTCTGTATAATTTCTCAAAATATAGCGGATATTAAAATACGGAGGACTTACGTTGAATGTAACCTCAAGGGACTTGACTTCGCCCGTCATCATCGATTCAGAAAAATCGATCTTCGCATTCCATAGCTGTGTTAAGAATGCGAGTCGCAACTGCCGAGCTGTGAACCTTTGAAGTATCTCCTGTGTGACCGGCCACATCAGTGATGCGGAGAATGGATCGGACACCTAAAGTACCCACGTCAATCGTGATGAAATTCTTCAGCGATTTGCTCATTTTGAGGCCTTCGATGTGAAGGTGACCGGTATGGATAAAGTAGTTGACCCATGCACCGCATTCATGGTAAGCCTATCACCACCTTTGCTTAAAAACGTCCTTGGAAAGTACTGCTGCGAACTGACCTCAGATTGAGCCATTTCGTTGTCGTGATGTGGGAATGCGAGGTCTATACCACCAGAATGGATGTCCATGCGATCCCCAAAAATGGCACTCGCCATCACAGAGCACTCAATATGCCAGCCTGGGCGACCTGGACCCCAAGGTGACGGCCATGAAGGTTCTCCGGGCTTCGACGCCTTCCAAAGCGCGAAATCGGAGGCAGATCGTCGTCCTGAGGTGGATGAAAGCACGCCTGATGTCCAAAATGGACAACATTACTGAGGGAACGCCCACGACAAAATCAACACACCTTCGCCTTCAGCCAGTAATTCCCTGTTCCCTTTACTCCAGGGCTCCAACTTGGCATAATCGTGCTGATCAGATGAATCGAATGCACCTGTATCAAAGTAGACACTGCTTTCAAATTCATAGCCATAGCCGTTCTTGATGATACCCTGAACGAATTCGACCACTTCCGGGACGTATTCTGTGACGCGGGTGACGATATCTGGGTAACGGACACGAAGCCGGTCCATGTCTTTGAAAAACTGACCCTCCCAGTATGCCGCAAGAGACCGGAATACAGACTGGTCAGTGACAGTATCTCTGAGCTATACACATGAATAATTAAAGTGCCAGAAAGAAAGGATATCAAGAGAAACCAACTTTCTTGTCAAGGGCGGAGGCGAGAATATCACGAGACTCATCAACAAGTCTGAGCGCTGTGTCACCGCTACTCTGATTGGCAGATAGCGCATGCCTTGCAGCTTCAATAGCGGCAAAGGTCCGCTTCTACATTGCCAAATCTTGATTTTATGCCAGGAAAAGCGCGAGAGATCACCTACAGCGGCTGTAAAATGCATGTCAAACTTTTCATCTCTCCTTAGGCATTCGAATTTGCGGCTCTGATCCTGCGCAAGCCCGGCAATTCGTGGCCATCGCACCTCTTCTTCCCCTCGTAAAGGTTTCTCTTCGTCCGGCAAGCCCTTGGAGACGTTCTCCCTGACATAGCTTCCCCATGCTTCACTGACTTGCGACAGTAGATCGGCTGAAAGCGTAGTTGCAGAGTTTCTAAATTGTGAAAAGAGATGATTTTGACGCGCTCTAACGATGATCTTCACGATGTGTAAGGCGTCGTTTCGATCATAGAGGTAGGTGATCACGCACCTTATCGTCTATGTCGGTAACATTCATAACAAAGTGCACGTCATAGCCAAAGTAGTCTGACATTATTCTTCGCAAAATGTCTTGTGTGACATAATTCCTGAAACAATGTCAAAATTGCAGTATATTCAGCTGGGAGCAAACCCTGACCTCGCGTGGCCCATGTGGGAGGCATCGTAGACTGTGGGACCACAGTTATACCATTTGACATGGGAACCATCGATAGGTATAAATTCCGTCTATCAGCAGTCAGCAGATCGATCTAACACCCTAGTTCAGACACGCACTTTGGTCTTGGTTAACGAATTGAAGATCTTAAGAACAGGTGGGTCAATTTGACGAGAAGGTAGGTGCCATGCCGGTTGCCGAGAAGTCATCACTGCGTTTGTTAATGTATTCACTGACCTGCTGTGCGGCGCAGATGCTCGATAGCCAGAACGAACAATAATATTGACTGAAGTTTTGATCATGTCATGACCAGCTACAAAGCTGGAGTCACAGACAGTGTGCTTATGTAATAAGCGCCAGCAAACTTGCAAGCTAGTCCAAAGTAGTTGACCCAAAGTTCCATTTCATGACCTTGGTTTTCGGTACCCTCTCGTGTCCAAAGACTTCCAGCTTCATGCTAGCATCTCATTCTTTCACCACGCTAACAGTGAGACTAAACCTTTGATGCCCCAAAGAGTCCCGCTTTCTTTCACTAGCGTAGGACGTGGCCGCCGATCGGAGGTACTTCATGTAACGTTGAGTATTGATCTCTTTTGCATCTGCATTGTAAAGTAATGGAACTTCGTCCACTGAAAGGAAACTCTGAGACCCTCTTTCAGAAGCTTACAAGGGAAAAGAGCAAACGGGCTCTCACGCAGCGGCAATCCCTATAAACAACGTTCTGACTCCTAAACTCGGCTGCATGATGACAGGTCCTAGTACCTTCGCATTCGTCTACCGGTGCAATCCGGCGTTGTTCTCACAGCATCCTTGTATTTCACATGAAACTCCACACGCTCTGTCGATGTGGAGATGCAGTGGTCCTACCGGATAAGCTCAGTGTAGCTGCTTGGGACATATTCAACCTCGATCTGGGATACATCGACGCTGAGCTTTCGGCATCGTGCTAGCGGATCGAAGCAACGAAGACTGCGCAAGTTCGCTGAGCGGCAAGTACGTTCTCCAGGGAGGAGCAAAAGCAGATAATTTTTTCAAATTTAATGAAGTATGAAGTTGACTTAACTTTAGTCTTTAGTGATAATCATTTGCGCTGTCGGAAATTATAGTTCCGTACGTTTCGCTCCCCGTTATTCGGAGTCTGATCATGTAAAATGTAGAATACGCTTCCATGTCTCAGCTCAAGGTTTGCTACACAGATCTTGACTCGTTCGCGCTGTCGTAAATGACAGTTTCGTGCTACTCCCCATTCCTCGGAATAATTCTAGGTTCGATCGAGTGAGAACGCAACGATTGTTTCGAGCTCAAGGTTTGCAAGACAGGTGGACACTTTCGCTATGCATCGAAGCTGTCGAACGATTGCGGACCATGACCTCTTGATGTAACCACTTGAACTGGTTTGTGATTGACCATTCTTGATGAACAAACTCGGTTCTCACTACTTGGTCGAAGAAAGATTGATTAAGAAGGGTTCGCAATCTATATGCCTTTCTAAGGTTTAGTCTGAGGGTGGCTCCGACGGACGTGGGTTAGACTTTTGGTCTAGCACAATAAGATCATCATCATATCAGACAAATCATCACCGGTCACCAGCCAAGTATCAGAACTGAAATGTTGCGACGGCCTCACTATCTTTTGAAGTGTGAAGCGATGCGCATGAAGGCAAGTATGATAGAAAATTGGCGGCCGTGCCACGGGGAATTACAGTTGCATGAGAATCTTCAGTTTGCATTGTACAGGTACTCTGATTGCGCTTGCGCTTTTTTCCACCCTGCCGCCGATAACGTAGTCACTCAGCAGAATTGCGCTTGTGCCTTCTTTCCACATACCGCCGATAATGTCCAGCGATGGATGTTTGCACCAAGCACATAATCAGAATATTTGATTGGCCGCGAAGCCAGAGCGGGCTGCGCTTTTCGGCTGTCGAATAATAGTTGGTTCCTATTTTTTCTGTTCGTGTCCCGTCCGGAGATGGAATGAGATTCTAAAACTCTATTTACTACCAATTTACTACTATACCCACTCCTTCAAATTTGTCCATGACCATCCGAATTCGCTAGGCGGCTTCCCATCGGGCTGCAAGCGCTCAACCGCCCGCGCCGTCAGCCTATCAGCCGTTTTTACATCAGAACGAGAGTTAAGGTTAGTATATCATGATGTTCTCGTCAAACCCTCTTGCCCCTCGTTATTTAAGGAGCTTTCCCATCTCATTAATTATTTAGTCTGCGCCCATTCGAACTTAGCCTCCCTGATCACATCAGGTGCTGTGCAAAAGTCCACCATTTATCATCCCCAGTCAAAGCCATCACTAGCTGTGCGAGACATTGCCACCGCCCACCTATTTCCTCTCAGATTCCTTCTCCCTCCCTCCCTCCCTCGTCATATTCAACATGCAACAGCAGCCCACTTGCACTAGCCTACGTGTGAGGTGAGTCTGTATCCTATTCCTTGCGATGCTATGATTCATGGCTAGACAGATCTCCGCAAGATGCGCAGATCATATTTCACGCCGTGGCGCTTGGCGTCTTGCCAATGGTCACTAGGCGGTTGGACACCGAGGAACGGCGTTCGATAACTTCGGGTTGCGTTTTCGTTTGGGAGGAACGAGGACCAAGCCCGGAGGCTACCGGGGTGAGATTCCATTGATGGCTGCCTTCCCTACCACGCGCTAATACAACCACAGCTTGGTATCGAACGATGGACTGATGGCAAGAGGTGAAATTTACGACGGATATGTTGATTGTGTGAAATGGCTAACACTGGTTTGAAGATGGGGTCCAAGCCGGGTTCGCGACGTAAGTTTATGCTTACATCATGTCGTTTTGTCATGACTGAAGGGTTTTCAGGAATTTCTTTTCTATCAAGAAAGAGACCCTGAGCCAGTCGATGTCGACCCAAACTCAGACTCTGACACCACGTCTGTCCGTCTTTCCCTTGTTTCCACTCGTCTGACATATCAGCGACAGGATCGGATCAAGTCCCTTGGCGCAACCTGGCGTGCCCCACGAATACGTGCGGGTCAGTCTAGTTAAACAGACGTATTCCGTCTTCGTTGAGACCCCGACGAGGGGACGCAAGAAATGGCATCTCAGTACGTGGTGCTGTTCTAACTAGTCAAGCAGCCGAAACTTAACTTTTGCATTTGCCCAGTCGCATATTTCACTCACGACAGCCTCGATTATCTCCGAACCGTGTCTGACCTTCCCGACCTTGCTCGTATCGTTGTGCCTCCAGGGAACTATAGAAGCGCTCGGCACAACACGAGCAGGAATAGCCGTGCCCAGCGAGACGAGCGACCGCATCCCTTCACCCCTTATGCTCCGTACCCCTCCCCTCCTCGGCTAGTCGCCCAGCCTTCCAATGGCGGCCCCATTGAGCGCTCAGGGCATGCATCACCTCCAGACGGCCAATCGCTAGCACCCCTCACGTACCTTCAAAACCTAGCTCCGCCGCGAAGACACCCATTGGATGAGGAGGCTCTGATGGCATTTTGCCCTCGCTTGTGTTGAACTTCGTATCGTGTTTTCTTCGCACTGCTTTCTGTGGGCTGTAGAATTAATGACCTCTGGACCTACAAATGCTGTCGTGTTGTCGTTGTTACCTTACATTATTTTCTTGATTTGCAAATCTGCAGCACCCTATCAGACCAATCTTGTGTTGTGTGTACTTATACTTGCCTGTGTTACCTACATTGGGGTTTGACGACATAATTAGCCTCCTACGTCCTATCAATCCCTGAATTGATCCCTGGTTGAGCTTGACAACCAAACGAATTGGGCAACTGTACTTTGTGTGACGCGACACGCAATCATCGCACGGCTTTCAGTGCCGAAAAAACCAGTGCACAGCTAGTAGTCACGGTACTTACCTGAATCATGTTACTCTTACGAAGGTGCCGTGTGCGTATACCCTGAGTATCCCTACTAAGTGCTGAGGAACGTGGTGTACATTGTAAAGACCGCAATCAGTGTTGCGATACTGCTCCACGACGCCACTGTCCCCGCATTATTATCTTACTTATATAGTCACGTATCCCTGCGTTCGGTTGTGTTAATCAAGGTTCTGGTACATTCTAGAACATCGCAAGTACTGTTGGCTATACTGGCTAGACTTACTCAATATTAATGGTTGGTGGAGCTGTGATACCGTTCGCTGGGAAGAGCCGAGTCTCCTGGCAAATCATGCGCTGCATGTGGCATCAGGGATTCAGGGAACCATTTCACAAACAGCACCCATCTCGCCCTTGCCGGTTCCGACCGGTCACTTCTCATCGTCGTTCTGTCCTATCACAAAAAAAACAGATTTCAATCGATCCAGGGAACTCTGACGTGGCTATCATGAGCCTAGAATGATATATTCAATTGTCCCAGCAAGAATTGCATACAAAGATAACGACCAAACGTGCATCGTGAAAGAAGAACAAAGCGACTGACGGTATTGGGTAAGACGGGGTTCTTGGTGGGCATGATGCCCTGCGATAGATCGGAATATCATGAGAACATTGCCTATTACAAGCCTTGGTCTAAGAATGCATCCGTAAACTGGCGATGAAGGGGACGAACCTTGAAAGATGCTCCAGGGCATAGGCTATTGAATGTGGATCTTGATGCTATGACATCCGTATTACATATGAAAGACTATAGGTTCTAGCAGGTATGCAAGACAACCAATCAGACGGAAGAAGATCTGGTCTGGCATTGACCGCGCCGTGTGAGCGCATCTTAAGGATCTGTATGATTTTGTCGCGGTCACGATAAGTCTGTGGGATTGAGGTATTTTAAATGGGCGCGATAAGTGGAAGCTGGGCGAATAAGACAGCGATGAATGTCAGAAAGAATAATGATGATTAGGATTTAGTATGATTAGACGTTTTGCCAAACCGGCATCTTGTGTGGTTCAACGGTCGCCGACCTGATTTGATTCGAACACGTGGTCTCCACTCGAAGCTTGACGTCTTATTCAACGAGTTGAGGAGCTGGAGCGGAGGGTGCGGATGGGCGGTGAAAACAACCCTGGATGTATATCTGATAATTATGTAAGTCCCTTTGAACGGATTTTGAACTGTTTGAATATTTCAATCCGAGCCAGACTGCCGCGGGGAACTGTTTTATTTATGAGATATCAATTTGAAGAAGTCCCGGGATTTACCGAAACCCAGGAGGGGGTGTGCGTTTTGATCGCAGTTATTAGGAATATGGGGGACTTGAAAGAAATTGAGTTGTAAAGTGATAGAGTTTCGCGCTGTAATCGAGATTGGCGACAAGCCTTTTGGGTCGTCGCCACCAATAAGATTCATCAGTTACTTTCCCGAATTGGCCCAAATTAGAGCAACTGCTATGAACGGAAGTCAGCGGATACCCCTGATACAGAAAATAGTTTAATTAATTACCAAACCATCTTCTGCTCCCCAGATCTAGTAGCCAATATATACCAAACCCATTCTATTTGCCTTCTCCCTTGTCCCCGTTTCACATCACACATGCAGCAACGACCTACCTGCACTAATGTTCGCATACGTTCCACTCGTGATGCTCACAAGATATTTTATGCAGTACAGCTGCGTATGCTCCCTATGATAACAAGGCGCCTTGACGCCGACGAACGTCTCGCCCTATGTTCTGGTTGTATCTACGCATGGGAAGAAAGAGGTCCGCACACTGAAATAACAGGTTTGGGTATCGAGCGTTTCACCGAGGGACGTCGATGGAGTCCCTCGCGCGTCAGAGACGTTTGTTCACCCAAAATATGTCCTGTGACTCTGCTAATCTCCCTTCAAGGAATTTCTCTTCTACTATGAGAAGTATACTCCACCAGCAGACGCCTGTCATTCTGGGTATGTTCCCGCCCTGAAAAAAATTATTCCTAAAATCAAATGTTTTATTAGGTCTTCTGAAAAGCAGCCCCCTCGAGATTGGGATCCGCTGGTAAAGCAAACTTATTCAGTTTGGGTCGAAACGGATAAAGGTCGCCGCAAGTGGCACTTGAGTAAGGACATGTGACATTCCAAAATATGGACCTCACCAAAGTTATTTGTAGCTGCATACTTCACGCAGGCCACAGTCGATGAGCTAGGCACCATAGACAACATACCGGGTATCGCTGACCTGGTGGTGCCGGAAGGAACCTTTCAAAGCACCCGAGTTGGCAAAACTCGCAAGGGGGAAGACAGTCGTTCAAGATCTGATGTTTTGAAGTCAACGAATTCCACTGTAACCCGGACGTACGCTCCGTTCCCTGCATATTCGAGCCAGCCTTCCCACTACCCCAATTCGCCACAATCACCGTATGCTCAGTCTGATGGATCAATACCGCCCAGGTCTGGGTCAGCCCTCGCAGCAGTTTCGTCCGCCGGCATCTGAAATCCCTCAGTATTCGGTACCCCCACCCCCTCCTCCGCCTTCTCTCCCTCCTCTTCGTCCTTCGTACGAAGATGACTACAAATTCCGCCGTCCCTCGCTCCCCACCATACCCCCGTCAGAGCATAGCTCAGCATTTTATGGCCGCCGAAGCTCTGCCGATTACTCCGTCTCTGGAACTATTCCTCCTATGGCTAGGACTCGTACAGACACATCATTGAAGCCCCTTGTTGAGTATCATGCTTCCAATGATCGTGGGTCTTCCCCTGCGTTTGGAGCCAGTATGAGTCACCCTCCTGCTTCGAGCAGCACAAGTGGTGCGCATCGTGCGTCTGAGGACCTCTACTCCTCCCGGCCCCCTTTCTCGTGTTCATACAACGTCCGCCCATCACGCTCGCCCCCACCCTCTCCCTCGTGTCGCATCCGACCACCATCTACTGTTGGCAACTTCCAGCCTGTCTCCCGAGCGTCAGATGATGATGGCAGAGAACCAAGCCAGAGCGCATTTTCGCTTGATAACTCGGCCAGCTTCCCTTCCCCTCATAATACACACATTTCGCTTCCCCCTCCCGCGCAGCTCTTCCGGTCAGAGCCTCCCCCACAATATGAAGTGGCGTCTTCTGCAGATTCAAGCAGCATTGGACCACAACGTGTTGGCCTGGCGCCCTTGCATTCCTTGCAACGCAGCCACCCCTACAAACGAGACCCTGTGGACGACAGAGCCCTTCGGATGCTAGGACCACGTACCGGGTGACTATTCGCTAGCTGCCTGCCATCAGGTGATTAGTGACATGTCATCGCACCACTGTCCGCTTGCGTCCATCATTCTTGCGTAAGACACACATCACTGACCCGCGGGAAGAGATGTGTGTATACCTCTGATTAAGCGTGCTTGGCTTTTTACCGAGCAAGCGTCGTTTTCCTATGCGGTCCCTAGCAATCAAACGTTCCCCCCTTCTTCGCTTACGGTATGTCATATATCCATAACCATTCCTCGGTACATACTTGGTCTCGCCCTGAAATCGCGCTGTTAAATACGAATCTGCAATGAATACGATACATATACATTATACTGTACTTTTGGCTATTTGAGCATGCCGTCGCAGCTGGTTTTTCGATCTTCATCTTGGTCTTGGTGTGCACTGTGACCTTGTTCAGTTATATTAATATCCTGGCGCGTGTGTAAATTCAACGTCAAGCCGTAAGCATCATATGAATAAAGTACAAAGTGGGTACCATGTAGGGGGCCCAGTGGGGCCGAACCTGCAGCTGATATGCGAATGAATATATATATAGAATGGCTTGAGAACGGCAGCCTTAGGCCCTTACTCCAGGCAGGGATGCGTCGATGAAGATATAGATAAGGCTCTGTGAAGATAAACTTTTTCGTCGCAAACGGGGTAGAGACGATGTGCAATAACTGACGGGGTTATACGTCGGATAATCCGTTCGGCTCAACGGCAAATTTGATTCCGTGTTCACGGGGTTTTGTCAGAGAAGAATACTAGAACGATTCAAGGCGAACCGAGACACTGGAAGGTTTTCTGCGGCTTAGCCCCTGGACATGAACTTTGTATTGTTCCGCCTTCTTGGTCTTTCGAACTTACGGGCAAGTTCCCATGGTACCGATCGGTCAGGTTCGGACTGCTTTGGTTAAAAAACGATGAAATTTACGATGTCGGGTAGAGTACACTGGGATTAAATAACATGAGGACAAGATTATGCCCAAGATAGCTGCTGAGAGCAAAAACGGATGAGATTTGACAGGTGCCTAGAGGCAAAGCTAGGGCCGTGACTACCACTCGAATTCGCTGCGCAGTGTCAGTGTCAAATCATCAATGAGGTCAGGGCCACGCACCCTGTGCATTTGGCGAATAGATAATCCTTCCCGTTGATATGGATCATACCGTCCTTGAGGAGGCATTTCCATTTATTTTTAACGCGGCCGACCTGAGCGACACAGAATGAGCCCAGAAATCTGGGACATAGATGCCATAGTTGCCCACCTTATCGTATGTGCAGAACACAATATCGGTCTCGCCTTGTCCACCCTCTTCAGCGTCTTCTTCACCCTCGGTATCTGAATCGTCGAGGTCGCTGTTGATTGCCTCGGCATCCTCTGTGTGCATCGTCGACGACTGCGATGGCTGAGGAAGCGAGGGGTGAGATGCGCGAGGCGCAAATGGCTGGCTAGGCGGAGGAGAAGGTGAGTCTGATTCCGATGACGAAGGTCCATCAACCTGAGGGATCTTCTGCCCTGCTGCTCTAGCTTGAGGTGCAGGCGGACCAGCGGCGGCGGGAATGCTTGGCGGTTGAGGGGAATGATGAGGAGCTTGAGAAGGTGGCTGCGGAACTGGGGGCGCGTATGGCCTAGGCATAGGTGGGCGTTGTAAGTGCCCTGGGTGAGGGGGGAACGACAAGACGCCTTGCTGTCCTCCAGGGAAGCCCGGTGTTTTGAGACCGTTCAGTTGAGGCCCAGGGAGTGGTGGTAGAGCGTATGGCATGCCCGGGGGGGCACTTAGAACATAGCGATTATCCACAGGTTCTGTCTTGACTTGAGGACCTTGGGGTTGCGCGATAGGAGGTGGTGGTGGAGCATATGCGTGCGGAGGAGGGTAGTGCGGGTGATGGGGAACCATCATAGGATGCGGAGGGTACATATGATGGTGCTGTGGAGGCGGAGGCGGCTGTGGTTCAAACTCTGCAACATGCGATGCAATGACTTTGCTTTCCCATTTCTACAAGAGCATTCGCATCACCAAAATTCCTAAACTATGATATGAACGGGAATGATAAGAACCATATACTCACATGTTGCAACTCTGCGAGAATTTCTTCACTGACGCCGTACTCGTCGAACTCGGGCTTAATGGCGGAAATGACTTCGTCTATGACCGCGCGGTAGATGCCAGGCTCAAAAAATGTCTCTGTTACCAAACTGAACTACTACAGACAAGTTCGGGTGAGTAGCTCACCACTATCTTATTCGACATTGTGGATGTCGCCAGCGACGAATGACACAGCGAGCTTAGGATAGGGTCGTGGTGGGGGAATGAGGGAGTCCTTTTATACTTCAATGGCCTGCGAGAGAGGCAGGTAAATTCAAACTCAGCTGGACTTCATCTCCGGTGTTCCCACGCACGGGCCAATAGTAGTATCGCGCAGAAAACATACATACAGGGATGTCGATGAATTCGCAGGTTTGACACGAGCACAGAACAAACTATAGCCTAAGGCGACGGACGTGCGACTTGCTGTAGCGCAGGCGGCGGCAGACCAAAGACGCTGAATAAGATGGCATAGCGTAAGCACCGTAAATGGAAAGTCAGAACTTGATATACTTCATTCCGCAACTTGATTGAAGCCTTTGTGAACATGGGTCGTCGACTTTGCAGTACTCTGTCTTGTCTGCTGTTGGTCGGTTTATCACAGGCAGCCGACGTATATCTCAGCCCATCTCAAGCATTTCCATCCCGGCTTTCTCTCCAGCATGCTGGTTTCGTCTTGTCGCAACATCTGGGTCTCGAGCCAATCGAGAATTTCCAGAATTATGGTGAACTCCTAAGAGAGCACGAGTTTGTCGCACAAGGGGCTTCAAACGCGTTATTTCTACTAGTAGACGATGCTAGTTTGCAAGGTTTGTTTGCCCCACTTCAGGAGCAAGTGCGGTGACGATTGACAAGTCGCGCTTCAGATATCATTCCTTCTTCCATGAGCCGCTCGTTCTCAATTGCAGGGGCACCTACTAGTTCCCTTACTTCCTTTGTGTCCTCGTGTCTGCAACGCGCCGCTCATGCATACTCCCTCATTTACTCTGATCTCGCTATTCCCCCAGAAGGCATCCCTCGGACTCTTGACATCTTCTCTGCCCCAACACCTGCAAACGAAGCTTTCCTTGCAGAAATATCAACACTTACCAAATTCGTTGAGCCAACTACAGATATTTACGATGACAAGTTCGCGTCCTTGGAGTTAACAGGACTATCCCAGCTCGCAGCTACATACGGTCGTTCAAGCGACCAGTACCAGCTTGCAGCAAGAACAGTCCGAGCCGTTATTGAAGCCAGTACTGTTGACGCAAACACCCGCGTCGCCGTTGTGTCCTACACCCCCTCTCTTATAATGGACAAACGACAACCGCAGCCACCGCAGCAGTCACCCCTTTCAGCACCCCGCCCACCCGCAGGACCACCGATTCGTCGTCTTGCCTCTTGCCTCACGAGCGCTGAGGCCTGCTCCAACGCGACAAACGCCTGTTTCGGTCACGGGCAGTGCGTGAGCACCCTCAGTGCTGAACAGGAGTGTTTCGTCTGCGCTTGCTCTAACACCAAGTCGGATTCTGGGAAGACGGAAAGCTGGGTAGGCGATATGTGTCAGCGCAAGGACATCAGTAGGTAAGTAGTCGCATCATTTCTCTCGGTTTCGTCCGTTGACTGGGTTTATACCAGCACCTTCGTGTTGATCGCAGGGACAGTGATCACACTTATCCTCTTGATGGGAGGCTCTGTCTCGTTGCTTTATTCTATCGGTGGCGACGAGCTTCCTAGTATCCTTACAGGTGGTGTGGCAAGTGGATTGAGGAGAGAATGAGAGGGCGCCGATACGTTGCATGATAGACATGGTTTGTAATTCTTGTCGCCAATTACAGATCTCCTTCATGATGCATGATGCTTTGGTACTACTCGACTTGGCAGTGCGTATGGTACCGTTCTTCCAGACTGAGATTTGATGTTGTGGACAATTTTTACCAGTATAACGCGGGTTGCTGGGTACGAAGACTTCTTGCCACATAATTCGGATAAAAATGCGCCGGGCGAGCGCGTTGTACAATCACTCAAAAATAATTTCAAGCTACAAGTTGAATGAATCGTCTTAAGCGCAGCCGCACTGCCCACCCAAATATAAACCGCACTGCTCATCCTCATCATCCATCGCGCTTATGCAATGGCATACACAAAGTGTCCACCTAGTTAACTCGAATAGGTCCATCAAAGTGCTGCTCGAAATATCCATGCGTCTCAAGTGACTCCTATCCGCCCATGTTTCGTGTACCACTGGGCTTGACATACTAGGCGTTATCTATCATAGCGAGAATTTGTAAGCGTAAGCAAAAATAATCAATGTATAGGGTCATCACCGACCTCGGTTGAAGAGTATGTGTCGCACTGTAGCGGTCTTCTTGTGTACTTTGAAAAGATACACAGCGAGGATGATTCATATTGTGATGATGCGCGTCGTATCAGGGTTCATGAACGTGTCCATCGCCATGAGCTCCGGTGTTGTTCAATCGAATCAATTCTATTCAGTCAGCCAGTTGCCTTCCAGCTCTGCATGCGGCGCATCCTGGATCTTCTGTCTCACATAGGGGCATGCATGCTTCCTGCACACAATCGGTGCGTGAAGGAGCGCAGATGAACGACGACGAGAACATAGTGCCCCGCGTTAGACCAGAGAGTAAGCACAAGAGCGTCATCGCATCATGATACCAAGGACTCCACATGGAGGAAGAATAAAAGCAATACATCCCCGGTTTCGCAAGCCATTCTTCCGCAAGACTGGCATCAGTAGAACTGACGCAGACTCACCAAACGCGGTCGAGAAGAGCAAGATGTCCAGGCTTTCCCCAATGAATTGTTACCCCACACGACATCCCTGTACGCAAACGATCTGCGGGCTTCATCCCTGCGAGCACTTGGGACCCGTATGAGAACCTACCTCACGAGTACACACGGATATCCGAGTTCGAGGGCTTGAAGCGCGCCTCGGGAAATGTGGCGAGTTGGAGGACGATAGTGCGAGGTCCGGAATTCGCTGCCCATTCTTGTCGTGGTAATCGCTAAAGCAAATTTCTGCAGCCCAGCACTGGCACAACAATATTCATCGAATGGCCGCCGAGGCTGTCCTATACGAATTGCTGAAACACGAGTACAAAGAGACATTCCTCCACTTCGCCATGCAGCAGAACAAGGAATGCGAAGATTCTATCAGAAGTTAGTCATCTATCGCTTCTTCGCTACTCGGTCGCGACTAACACTTCCCCGCAGGACCCTCTCATGTTGTGTTATGAGCCCCGCAGGCTGCGCGTCAACCCTGTGTAGTCCCATCGCGCGCGTGGAGGCGGAAAAGGCGCGAATAATGTCCACAAGTTCGAAAGGTTCTTATCGCAAGGCATCACGACCGTCCCTCCCGCCCTGATATTCGTGTTCCCCATTTTCATCTTCGTCCTCGCTCTTCAGCGCCATGCCCTTCTTCGCGTCTGGTACCCCATGCCATGCGAGGCATTCGCCGTCTCCTCCGTCAGCCACGTCTGTTCATCGTTCTTTATATCATCTGTAACATTCTTGATCACCAAGGAATTGGCGGAGGAAGAGGCGCGTTTAGTGAGGACCACATGTTTAGCTTCCACATACACGACACCAGAGAGGGAGGAATGCAGAAATGTTCTAGAACTACTATCACCCATCCACTCACACACAGTAGGCCACACATAATCAATAATCCCCATGATTAGGAATATGCACGAGCCGTTCGGGGCTCAGCCTCCCCCCGCATCGAACACGCAGAGCTGGGAAGGCTCAAAGCATCGTATGAAGGAGAGATTTCGGAGTACTGCAGACCTGGCTTCGCGTCAAGGTTCACAGGAGGCGTAGATGGGGTTGGAGTAGGATCTTGCAATAGTCATAGAGAGGAGTGGTGTGTAGTCTGCAGCGTGGGCTGTGTCGAGGGCGTCGAATAGGCTAGCAATGGATACGGGGAGGAATTGGAGGGACGTTTTGAGGCGTACATGCGGTTAGCTTAGTCTGAGATGCGAATGTAAAGACGGGTTTCATGGTCCATACGCCTGCGTTCCCATTGATGTTGTGTATCTCTTCGTTCGATTTCCGCAGGGCTTGTATGCATCCTCAGGCACTGATGTCTTCCGAGACCGTGTCCACTGCCGGGGATTTGTGCTCTGGCGAGCGGTGCAGCCTGTCAAAAGCTGAAATGAGCGAAGAGGGACCATGAGATCAGGATTGATGAGAGGTGAATGCATAAGCGAACCTTTGGCGTTCTCCTTGAGAGCAAACTTTGATGGAATGCGAAGGGTTTGTTTTTCTGCAGTTGAATTAGATGATATTGGAATGAACGTGTTAAACGGACAGGCCTGTTTGAGTGATGGCACTGTTATTCTACGACCGCCGTGAACGCGCAACTCACTGCAAAGCTCTTCTTCAGTAAAGCTGGCACCGGATTATATATGTCGTGGTGATTGCAGCATCGCTCACGCCTGAGGATCGAGACCAAATTGTTCGATATGACTCAACTTCAAGTAATGAAATACATGACAGACACTCACCTGTGTGTACTTGGTGTATACGTTCGTAGCTTTAGATTCTCGAATTCCGATATAACACTGAGTCACGGGCTTGTTGCAAGTGTCTAGACAAGGCGAGGCTTATATGAAAAGTACATAGAGCGAGATGGCAGAGCACTTACGCACTTGAAATAGTATGTTTTGTCGGCTGAGAGCAACGGCTCAATAACATTAGCATCATATTTGCTCAGCGGTGCGTCCGTCTAAAAGGTTACCACCGGCACACGGAAAGATGCAACTCTCAACACCGCCAAAATACAATCGGCTTCCAGCTTGTTTGGTGGTCCTACCAAAGTCAATTTCCGCAACATGGGAAGATGAAGTCGGCTGAACATCCCAATAAACCCGTCAAGATCCGACGAGATGCGGAGGAGGGTGATCGATTCAAGGCAAGCATGTGTCGCTGAATCACTTCCAAAAACAGCACAGATCTCATCCACCACGAGGGTCTCCAGACAAGGAAAAGTCACTTAAACGGAGCATTTGTCTTGCAGGAAAGCGGCCTGGGGGTGGAGATGGTGTAGATGTATTTTTTTCATAGAAAGATGCGCGCTGATTTGGACGTGTTCATAGCAATAGCAAGTATTGATGCGTAGGCGAGAAAGATTCGGTGCTTTAAATTTGCGGCAGCCTGTCCAGCAACATTCCAATGTTCTCAAGTGTGGTGTGTGGGAGACATGATGAAAAGAGGATATCAAGAAGTCGACAATCTGCCATTAAGTGATCCAACTCTGAGTGGTCCCTACGTCTTTGAGCGGTGCGAAGGGTGAGGGGCTGAGTACCAGAGCGGGCAAGCCAGCACTTGAGGATATGTGGAAGAGATGGCCTCAATAGTCGAACTCGTCCGAAGTGGCACGACCTAGATGCGCTACCAGACCCCTGGCGTTGAATGTGCAAGGACTCGCCAAACGCGGCACACCCTGGCTAACAGTAGGGGAGGGCTGGCAAAATTGACTGAAATGGTAGCATCTCCAAATGTGAAGATGCTGGGACAGTCTGGCACGTCGTCGACGATGAGCAAGATTACTTATTGTAGAATTTCCACTGGCAGCTGATGACTTCTTTCGTGTTGACGGGAGGGACGCGTGAACGAGAGACGAACAATGTATAGATCTTGCGCAGGAGTACTTTCTTGTTCTTCTTGCCGAATGCTTTATTGAAATTTGAAAGCAGACTCCAGTGTCATCAAACATGCCTCTCGGCGAACGCCGACAACACAACATGACGCGAGCGCCGAGCGGCGACTCGAGTTAAGCTTGGACTCGCCAACTTCATAAATTATCGATACAATGAGCCAATAAGATGTTTGTACATTTTCTCCGGACATTGAAAATTATAACCCCTGGAACTTCACCACCCAAGTCTCAGGTGGCTGCCCACCCCCCGGAATGAGTCTGCTCCTCGCAAATGCCTCATCCTTGATAAGCCCCACGAACGCAACACGAGATCCAAGCCAATCGACACGGAGCAGTAACCCTTCTCGGTGCACGGGCCTATGATTTGGCGCATCGGCATCAAGTGCGGATCTCGCCGTTTGCCTGGTGCATGCTGCAGAATTCGAGCTCCCAGGACACAACCTTAGGCGACGATCACGTGCTCTGATAAGACTCGCACGTTTATCGTCTCCGACGGTGCCCCACTCAGTATCCGTGAGTGGGCGCTGCAATGCAGCGTGCAGGGTAGCAAGAACGTCAAGACACGTTACACCCTCTTCTCCGGCACTGGGGTCAGGACCGATGACAAATGTCCAGGGAAAGTCTGGGCTGATGAGCCGTATCTGTTTAGGCCGTTCTGGGGTAAGTGGGACGAATAGCAGCTCGTATCCGCAGCCTGCATATGGAGACGACGATGGAAAAGCGAGAGATGTAGGCGGGAAGCGCAGGTCGTATATCAGTGGCACGGATGGCGTTGCGAGAAATGGGTGGGGATATGCTAGCGGGAGGTATGAGGAACGATCGGGGTCACAAGTTGTATCTGAGACATACCCTTTTGGGTTTCGTTAAACATTGTTCGTGGTGCAGAATGGTCATCTAGTAGGAAGATATATGAACACCTTATAAATTAGTGAAACCAAGACGCATACATATGAGCCGCGTGTTATCTGTATTATGTCGATTGGTGATGTGCATATCAACAGCACCTTGGAGAGATGGAGCGCGAGCGACACCTTTATATATCAGACAAGTCAGGTCATATGGTTATCAGATCTAATGACAAAGAACCTACTATTCCATGGCCGCGAATCGGGGATGTTGTGGTCGACAGGATCCATTATATTTGCGGATGCTAACCGAACAAATTAGGCTTGAATTCAAAGTGTAACTAAAGAAAGAAAGACTACTTTGTACCCCCAGATTCATGTGGGGGCGAAATTCATACTGGGGATGAACAGGATAACTTGAAGGCTCTAACGACAGCGACAGCTGAGCAGAGAGTCGTAGAAAATAATCACAGCTCACGGGTATGGGCAGCGTTAACCTGCGGACGATGTGAGGGTACATTGTTTGCCACAGCAACAAGCTGTGCAGTTGACAGAGGTGAAGTAACATAGGGAAGCTGCAGTGGGGGGTGGGGCCAACCTGCGTAGCGAGCATTGTGAAAAGCTGGAGGCGAGATAGTGGGATTATAGGTAACCCGCTGGCAGTGCCAAGGCCTAGGGGGACGAGTTGTAGAAAACATGAGGGAGATGACGATGGTGTATCGAGACTTGTGACGCTTTAGACATTGCGGGGAGGACCCGTTATATAGTTTCACGTTAACGAGAGAGTTTAAATTTGACGAAGGCTTGCATCCGTCAACGCGTCACGACTGCAGAACTTCTCGCGAGAAACATACGGTCCGCTGGGCGCTAAGAGAATTATCACTGGCAAGACTGCCCAATCACTGTCGTGCAAAGCCGCGACTCTAAAGTCCGCCCCTGACAGGCCACCTGAAGGTTCATTCCGACTAAGCTAATAGTACTGGGGTCAGAGTTGTTTGCGGGCAATCATTGTGCCGGCATAACCGGCAGAAGTGGTAGAACCACACCGCTTGGCATCATTTCCAGCTACAAGGCTATGTGTATGAAAATAGGAGACTTCAGAGTGCTACCCATATCCGAGAAGAGCTCGCATTTGACATCAGCAGCGTGGGGAACGATGGATAAGAGGGTGATTGCAAGTGCCTTCAGAGGATGTCCGTCAGCGCTGACTGCGAGACTTTCCCACCATGCTAATCCATCAGCATGTCCACCTGAAAATGGTGCACGACTGTGCCATGACAGAGGTTATATGCTTTGAGGTCGTCGATAAGCATTTTGGCCTTTTGCTCTCCACATATTGCCATTGTTTATAGGTAAGGAAATGCAGTTGCTCTGAGTCGATCAAAAAAGGCTACTATGGCCATATAAGGTGAAGAAAGTTATTGGAACTTCAAAGCTTCATCTTTCACTCCCTGTAGTTTGACATTCTGCCGGATTCTGCCCACAACACTACAGGCAGTGCTGCAGGCAACTAGGGCTAAACATGGCTCGTGAACACACCACCGGAGCGTTTCATATAGTCTCTGACAGGGTTCCCAATTTGGGATGTCAGTTGAGTCTGGTTCGAGACTAGCGTTTTCAGCACTGGTGTGTCTTCGCCTTCTACTCGTAATTCTACCACTTCCAGGTCAAAATCTCCTCAAACATGACCATCAACTTAGCTCTCTATTGACCTCATACCTTAGCTGTATGTGCCAGAATACTGCTAACCAAGTTATTCCATTGCTAATATATGTCAATACTAGTGAACGAAGGTCTCTGGCTTCCTCGATAATAATATCGACCCTTACGTGGGAGGGGCTTTTCGCCATGTACGACACTCCAGCAGACCAAATGTCATGGGCTGACCAGTCGGAATTAATGTTAGAAACCTGTGACGCGCATGCCAATTCCAAGATCTCGAAGGTTTGTCTGAATATAGTTATGATAGTCTCTGAAACTTTACTACCCACATCTCAGGTAGCTGTCCACCACCCGGAATGATGCATAGGCCTGGGTCTATGAGGCGGCGCATTGGCGCTAGATGCAAAGTTCACCGTGTGTCTAATCGGCATCGCAGAAATTGAGCTCTCCTGCAATGCAGGTTGCATCCTTAGGCAATGGCACCGTCTGTCTTGTGGAATGGTCATCTAGGAAAACAAAAGCGTGTCTACAACCCGACGAAGACAGGAAAGCGGCTTGACATAGTAGG
Organism: Suillus placidus; assembly: GCA_016628565.1. Classification (NCBI taxonomy): domain Eukaryota; kingdom Fungi; phylum Basidiomycota; class Agaricomycetes; order Boletales; family Suillaceae; genus Suillus; species Suillus placidus. The sequence goes on from JABBWD010000052.1 coordinate 53,537, forward strand.
CACCACTTCCAAGTTCTCACACAGCTCACATTGAAGTCAAAGAAGTGCCCCAGTTCCCAGACATTAATAATCATGATCCGAATCGTAGGATGAGCTTTTCGGCAGACTCACTAATATGCCACGAGCTGGCTGCCTACCACGCATGGCCCAGTGTCACATTGTCAGTAGGCTATTATTCTGATCTGGTAGTAGGGTCATAATTAGCCCATACCCAGTAGAGCACCCACCGCAGTGTTCATACCTCACAAAGGGACAAGGACCAATCACAGAGTGATGCGGAAGTAAGTATATGTTTGGATTCAGAAAGTAGCCACCTGTATTATGTCTGGTGCGTCGGCCCTCGGGCGTGTGCTTGCATCAGGAATTTAACAAGTTCAATGGTGGCTGCCAAGTTATGGTAAAATCAAGTTAGACAGGCAGTTGACCTATGCTGTGCTTCTACAATGTGCACAGTCCCCTGCAGAACTGAAGAGCCGGTGTCAAGTTATCCCAGTTGCAACTGGTTCGGAATGCGGTAAGTTCTCGAGTCAGGATCAATCTGGGTTCTCAACCTATAAAGAACATTGACCCCTGTTACTCGCCATAGAACAACAACTGCCTATGGGTATGAGTGGCGTTACTGTTACGGGAATGGCGGCGTTCGAGAGGACATCAATTGCAAAAGCAACACGCCGTTTAGCAGGCGCGGGCCTCTTGAACGACAATGAGGTGCTGCATAAAGAGCAATGATCCCTGTGACTTACTACACCAAGGCGGCATGATCCAGCTTCGGCAGGGAAAACAGACGAAAGTCGGAACGGAACTGGCGCCACGCTAATCTTCCAATCAAGATTGCAAGATCTGAATACGAGGCACAAAAGGACGTGAGAGAATCAAGAATGACAACATACAGGATATTGTGGGCTGAGACAAACTCACACTCTGATTGGCTAGTCGGTCGTGAGCCAGCGCTCAATATTTTGCATACTATGATACGACGGCCAATTGGTGAGTGATTCACTCACGTGCTCAGCATTGCCATCAATATTACATTATCATCGCATAGTGTCCGCAGCAAGATCCTCCTTCCTCCTGTCATCAGGAGCTGCTGCACGACTTGCACCTGATTTCAACTTAGTTCGCGACGTTCTCAAAAATCTCGATAAAATCAACCAATAGTAAGATGTGTGTACATTTTCTCCGGACCTTCAGAGTGAAAATTGCTGGAACTTCACCACCCACGTCTCAGGGCGCTCCCCACCACCCGGAGCAAATCTCCTTCTCGCAAAAGCCTCATCCCTGACAAGCCCCACGAATGCAACGCTGGATCCAAGCCAGTCGACACGGAGTAGCAGCGGCTCTCGCTGCACAGACCTATCAAAGCTCATTGTGGGTCTAGTGCGTGCTGCAGAACTTGAGCTCCCGTGCAACGCAAGTTGTATCCTTAGGCGACGGTCGCGTGCTCTGATAATACTCGCACGTTTATCGTCCCCAGCAGTGGCCCACTCCGTGCCTGCAAGAGGGCGCTGCAATGCAGAGTGCAGGGTAGCGAGAACATCAAGACATGTCACAACCTCTTCTCCGGTACTTGGGCCGATGTCAAACGCCCAGGGAAAGTTTGGGCTGATGAGCCGTATCTGCCTTGGCCTCTCTGGCGTGAGTGGGACACGGAGGAACTCGTACCCACAGCCCGCAAATAGAGACGATGATGGAAAACGGAGAGCGGTGGGCGGATAGCGCAGGTCGTATATCAATGGCACGGATGGGGGTGCGAGAAATGGATGGAGGCGGGCTGGTGGGAGTATAAGAATCAATCCATCACCATAAGTGCGTCTAAGCCATACCCTTTTGGGTGTTGTTATCATTTGATGGCATCGTTCGTCGAGTGGAATGGTCATCTAGGAAAACATACAATTGAATATCTTGCAAGTTAGTAAACCAAAGTTAGATGCGTACATATGAGCCATGCATTCGTATCGTGTTCTCTGGTGGGCATCTCGGAAGCGCCTCGGAGAGATGAAGCATAATTCCCACCTTTTATCCAAATTAGATCGTATAATGACCTGAACAAACGGTGACAGAGAACCCACCGTTCCATGTCAATGAACGAGGGACGTTGCGGCGTTGAGAGTCAACGTGACCCATTATATCAGCAGATGCTAACAAGGCGAATAAGTCCGAAAGCAGAACCATAGAAAAGGAAATCACCTTGCGCCCCCGAAATTGCACGGGTGTGACTTGCATAGGGATGAGGTTCTAGTAACAAAGTGAACATGGAGTCCGAATATATTAGAACTGCAACTACGGCTATTGGTGGTGGCAACCTCGTGGGGATGACGCGAGGGGGTATTAATAGCAAAGGCAACGCGGGGAAGTTGTATTGGGGGGCGAACCCATCCTGCGTAGCGAGCATTGTGCAAGGCTGGAGGCTCGATGGTGGGATTGAGGGTAACATACTGGCACTGCGAAGGGGGGCAAGCTGTAGAAAACATGGGGAGAAGGTGATGGTGCGTGGAGACTTGGGGTGCTCAAGACATTGTGTTGAGGAGGATTATATATGTTGGGACGTCCTGCGTTACTCGGCGAAAGATATATTCGGCACACCACCCCACCGGCGCCTCCCACAAAGTGCTATTTTAAATTCGAGAAACTGCTATTGGATTTCACAATTGATACCGGTTGATGATAAAGGTGAACGTTTTGAACCTGCACCATACCAAAATTACGGCATACCAAAATATCACATGGCAAAGCGCTGCCTGTCTAAATATTTGAGAGTAAAAAATGGGTGTGTTGTCCAATTAGACTGGGGTGCGATCAAGTTGACCTGCATACTGTACCGCAAGATCTATGTCCCATGTCAGTACTGACAATATGAATCCGCATAAAAAACCTGCCTGCATCAGACGCGGCGAGTGTCACGATAGGCAGCATACAATGTACCTTCCGTTACTTTGGTTCTGACTTTCCTTGTTTCCTCAGCCAAGCACCAACGAAGTTTGATAAGATGACGAGAGACCCTTTCGGACTAGCTGTGTGACACAGCAGAACTGCGGGAAATGGCTCGTTGCAAGGGGTCGGCTTCACAGAAAGAGGTGCCACCCCGAGGGCCGCCTTCTTTCTTTGGCAAATGCAACTAGAAACACCATATGGATGGATCCCGAAAAACGGTCAGAAACGGAGCTAGCTGACAGCCGGCATCATTCATGATTCCCGCAAATGCACGCTCCTGAAGGCCTGAAGGGTGCCTGACGTGGTTCCTTCGTCACTGATCTGCGCAGATAGTGTGGATGGCTGCAGTTACCTAACTTTCAGACCGCACACCTCTAAGGCCCTTCATGCCGTGCAAGCTCCGGAGTATGCGCTTGCTGAACCATTTGTCTTCTGCTCTGTGGGAACTAGAAAATCAAGGTCACCAGCTAAGGCTGCAGGCCCTAGTAATAAGCGCTCGTCGTACACACGTCTCAATTATGGAGATCCTGGTGAAGCAACTTAATTTAGTCAACTTGAAACAGCAAAGCCGGCAATTGGCGTACGTCGATGCATCCCACGACGTCCCAATGGCGCTGGTGAGGCTGGGTGAGGCTGGAACTCTCACGTATGGCATCTTCTGCTGCTGTAACCTGAAACATGTACTGTGAACCGTAAAACCTCCGCCGTTCTGCGCAATGCGCACTGCCCGGATCTCCACCTCGAATTCATCCCACCATCTCAACAATGAGACAAGCTAAATTTCATCACGTACGTGTATCATATGTCATGGGCTGCCCGATCTTCCTTGTGGCCGTCTCTCCTCCTCTTCCGACGCCTCTATTCCCAATACTATGAACTGTTCCTAGTTCAGTGCGAGAAAACAAACAAGTTAGAGTGATGGAAGGAGGAGGCATAGATTCAAGACCGTGACGTTGTTGTACTACTATGGTGCGTTGGGCGAGTACTTGCGGCGTTCGGAAGTGGGTTAAGTAGTTGGTATCTGATGAAGTTCGAGTTAATAAACTTGGAAAGTTAGACAGACCTACTTGCAAGCTTGAGGATTGACTCCAACCTGTGACGGTGTTGTAATCCTACGATCATCGCGGATGTACGTGAGTCCTTGCAAAGCTCTTCTTCGGTGTGAGTGAAGTTTTGAAGCTGTGGGCGAACGCGATTCAACATTTCGGATATTGCGGTGAGCCTCGGCCTCGGTTGTTATCGGAAGCCTTGCCATATGAAGAGCAATGACCCCTATGATGCGCATGCACCAATTTCATGTCCCACAATCTGGGTAACCAATACATAAAAGGTATGTACATTTCGTCCAAACACGATTATTATGATAGGCTCTGGAACCTCACAACCCACGTCTCAGGTGGCTCTCTCGCACCCGGAATGAGTCTCCTCCTCGCAAACGCCTCATCCTTGATGAGCCCCCCAAACGCAACACGAGACCCAAGCCAGTCCACACGGAGTATCGAAGGCTCTCGTCGCACAGGTTGCGCATCCATATCAGATGCGAATCGCACTCTAGGCTTGACAGTGGTGCGTGCCCCTGTATTCGAGCTCCCGCGCAAAGCAGGTTTCATATTTAGCCGGCGATTGCGCGCTCTGATGAGGCTCGCGTGTTTATCCTCATCAGCGGCTCCCCACTCTGTGTCTGAGAGTGGACGCTGCAATGCAGCGTGTAGCGCCGTGAGGACATCAAGACACGTTATGCCTTGATCTGCGGCACTGGGTTCAGGGCTGATGTTGAATGCCCATGGAATGTCTTGGCTGATTAGCCGTATTTGTTTTGGTCCTGCTGGCGTGAGTGGCACTCGAAGGCACTCGGATCCCCGTCCTGCATATGGAGATAATGGTGGAAAATATAGAGAGGTGGGTGGGAATCGCAGGTCATATACCAGTGGCACGCATGGTGCTGCGAGGAAGTAGGCTGGCAGGAGGCATCAAGATCAATCCAATCATGGTTACAAGCTGGGTCTGAGTCGCACCGATTTGTGCGTCCTTGTTGATCAGTGGCATTGAATTCTTTGTTCGTCGTGCGGAGTCGTCTAGGAAGTGCGCAAGTGAACATCTTGGCAGTTGTAACTAAACGAACGGGGACGCTTACGTTTGATCGCAGCGTTCTCTTTGTCGTGTAGAGCTGCGGTGCGTGTCTCAAAAGCGCCTTGGAGAGATGGATTCTGGCGAGTGCCACCTTCATCATCGAGTCAGGTTGTGTGATAACCAGATTCGATGTCAGGAACCTACCGTTCCATATGCACGAGTTAGTAGACACGTCGTGGTGTCGGTATTCGACTGGCCACATTATATCTAAAGATCGTGACATGAGCAGCCAGTGGGGGTAGAACAAAGGAGGGAAAAATACCTTGCACCCCATAATTTGCACGTGGGTGAGTATCATATTGAGGATGGACCGAGTGAGGTTCTGATAACGGTTGAGACAGCGAGCCACGTGTAGAAAATGAGTAGTTGCTTACGGGTGTGAGTGGCGTTACCGCCACGGGGACGGCAGTTTGACGGTGTGTCAATTGAAAATGCGAGGCGCCGTTCAGCAGGCTTCTTGAACGAAGACGAATCGATACGGGGAAGCTGTATTGGAGGGCTTGGCCACCCGTCGTAACGAGCATTGTGCAAAGCTGGAGGGGAGGTGTTGGGATCAGGGGTATCCCATGAAGTACGAGTTAAATAACACATGGGGGGTGTTTTGCTGGTGTACGATGACTTGGGATGCTGGCCGCAGTGGCATCATGGTGAAGGGGGGATTATATACCATAGGATGGCAAAGCCTTGCCCGCTTGAATTTTGAGTGCAGATAACTGACACAGGGTCCAATCAATCCAGGGTGGAATCAAGTTGACCTTCCATGCTGTGAAACAATTTCCCCCCGTCATTTGAACAATATAAAAGTAGAAACGAGCTTGCCCGCACAACCCAGCGAATGTAGGTCCTCCTGGCCAATTGAGCACTGCCACACTGCCACCACCGCCACCACCTTCCTTTTATCGGCCTCCTGCAAGTAACCAAAACGTGATGAACACACCACCGGCGTTTTCAATACTGGTGTGTCTTCGCCTTCTACTCGCAGTTCTACCACTTCCAGGTCAAAACCTCCTCAAACATGACCATCAACTTAGCTCTCCATTGACCTTCCTACCTTCGCTGTATGTGCCAGAATACTGCTAACCAAGTTATTCAATCGCTAATATATGTCAATACTAGTGAACGAAGGTCTCTGGCTCCTCGATAATAATATCGACCCTTACGTGGGAGGGGCTTTTCGCCATGTATGTCATCCAGTATACCAAATGTCGTTGGTTGACCATCTGCCATAGTCGCCTCTCCTACTCTCCTTGTTTTCAACTATAGTACCTCCACTCCCAATTATATGGGCTCTATCTGATGCAGTGGGAGCATGGGCACTTCTTCGCATATGGCGCGCACGCCAGGGTCTATCATCTCTAAAGGGTACGGGGTCCGATGTAGAAAACCTCATCGTAAGCGTGTACGTTCCATCAGCATACTTCGAGTACGCGCCTAACGCACCGCACAGCTACTTGCTGAATCCCTACCTCCTCCTTCCGTCACTTGCGCTATCGACATCCACATTCGAAAATACCCTCACCCTCCTTGCTCTCATGTTTGCATCGGAAGGTACGTCCCAACGCCTCCGTCCAAGTTGGCTCACACGCATTCCCCAACTCCAGGCAAAGTATCTCCTGCTCTCCTCGCTATCGCATTCGCAGTTCACCTCACCCCCTCCTCTATCCTTCTACTTCTCCCAATTCTCATGGTTCTCCTCTCTTCTCCTGTGTCTCACCTCGCTTCCCCGCGTCCTTTCCATGGTAACCTCAAGCGTATACCGTTCCTCTTTGGCGAGTTCACACTGTACTGGCTCGTCCTTGTAGGCGCAGCATGCATCATTGCGGGCGGAAGTTGGAATTGGGTCAGGGCGTCATGGGGCGCAAGGTAAGTCGGCTTCCAATTCCTGACAGATGGTCCATAACACAGCATCCCAGCCTCATGCTACCAGACCTCACGCCTAACCCCGGTCTTTGGTGGTACTTCTTCACTGAAATGTTCGACCATTTCAGACCATTCTTTCTCATGGTCTTCTCCGTGCGTTCTCGTCGTCTTCGTTTACGCATGCCATCTAACTACATAGTTAGGTTCATCTCGTCATATACATATTACCTATCTGCATAAAATTTCAGTAAGAAGTTCTTGAGATTATACGTGCTAGTTTTGGTGGGTTCTGATACATCCCACCTGCAGACACGACCCCCTCTATGCCGCGTTCCTCCTCGTAGGCGTCCTGGGGACGTTCAAAGCGTACCTAACTCTCGCAGATCCAGGCTTATTCCTAAGCATGATATCCCTCTTCCCCGAAGTACACGGCTGTAGGTCCCCCTTCCCTCCTACACTCACCCTAACTCATCTCGCACTCACTTCGCCCGCACTCCCACAGATCTCCGACATCCCATCATCACTACACTCCTCCACCTACACGCTGCCCTCCTCCTCCCACTTCAACATGTACTCTGGGTGAGCGAGGGTCGTGGGAACGCGAATTTTTATTATGCTGCGAGTCTTGTTATGGGTATGGCGGGTGGCGCGGGGCTTGTGGATGCATGTTGGGCGGGGATGCGGATTGCTGTGGGGGATGCGAAAGTTGGGGCTGAGGAAAAGGTAGAGGGCAAGGGCAAGGTGATGTGGGAGGTGGTACAACAGTGAGGAGTGAAGAATTATTCGATGCTGGTTGCCGTCGTACGTGCATAATATAAAAGTATGTATACCCTGATCGGCAGTGGGAATCCGTGACTGCTTGGATCACTCCGGCCAAACAACTTCTCTTTTTTCTTTCTTTTTCTGTGTAGCATTGGCCAACCCATGACTTACTATTGTGGCAGGGAAGCCAAAATATCTGTAAGCAATCTCACAAACTTGGACCGGGCGGCCGCAGGTGATTGTCCATGCGAACGGGATGGACCTTCTCGACTTCACCGGGGAGGCATTTGGACAGCACAATGCACAGTACGGTTTCAGCTCTATGTAACAAGCTGAATGCTGATGACTCAAAGGGTTCGAACCCTTAATATTGAAGACATGACTCTGAACCACTGATGATAGGATGATACAAAATTACAAATGCAGAATGCGAAACTATGTCTAGACCCCAAATTCTTTCAACGCCTTTCAGTCCCAGTCAAACCCCACATCTCTTGAACCTGTGCACGCCAACTGACTTGCAACCTCCAGAAGGTTTGGTGTATCGTCACATAACGTCGGTTCCATAGGACGCACGCCAGATCTGGCGAGTCACCGACAAATTCCACTGCGTTCTCAATCCCGGGCCAACTCTCCAGCAGCCAACACATTTTGTCTTGTAGACGTGACAACTCCATTTCCCCGACGATGTCAGAAAAACCCCAGCACTTGAGGTACCTGAGAGCGTCATCCACCCAATCTTGGCTGTTCCACCAGGGAATACCGTGTATGATGTCAACTCTTGGGAGGATTGCCTCCATTTCTGCGAGTTCCGTACGGCTCACTCTTCCAACGGAATAACTTCCGCGCAAGTCCTTCGGGTTTTCGAGAGGCTGGTTGAGTTTGATGTCGATGGCGTAGTTCTTTTGGTTTCCTACAAGCTGATAGGTGTTCCCTACTCCAGGACTTGTTTCAACGTAGATCGCCCAGTGGAGGGGATAGGGTCGTAGGGGCTCTTTCTCGCCTCGCCAAAACTGGACAACTTTGACGTCATATTCTTTAAGCGGGACTGCTTCGACTTCAGAAGATACCTATGGGACTCGGTAAGTCGCAGTTCGCTAGATTTAAGATAATGTGCTCACTAATGATTCAGACGACTCATTGAGCAGGGATGGGGGAGTATAAGGTTGGAGTCCATAGATGTCCTGTTTTATTTGGGACTCGGTCAGTCGCAGTTCGCTAGATTTAAGATAGTATGCTCACCAAGGCTTCAAGTTCAAACAGCATATTCAACAAGGATGGGAGAGTATGAGGTCCGAGTCCATCAATGACCTGCTTTATACCCAAGCCCTTGTGGATTTTACTTTACGAGTGTGGATGCAACATGCATGTCCACTTGCTCGATGACCTGTGGACCACCATTGTTTCCCGATCGAACCGCAGTACAACAACCGATTCAGTGGATGTCCTTGGTCTCCACTGGACCGCAAGTCCATACCCTGTGGCCTCCGCTCATTATCTTTTTCTATCTCAGTTTGTCTCAATCCCATCAGCCGTTATCTTGTAAGTTTTCTTATGTATGGCGCGCGTCAGCGCACCCGGAAAACTTTCTTAGTAAGTCAATGCATTGATGAAAATTGGCTTGTCTTGCAGATTTGACCAACTTATAAGTTTCACTCATTAACGGTATCTCCGTAGTCCTCTCCCGACCTTCTACTGCACGTTCCAGCCAATCGGCAAGTTCCAATGTCCACGCCCTCTGGGCTATCGCTGCCGTATGATCTTATGCCATCTGGCGCAGTTCCACTTCAGCCTAGTAGTATAAGTACTTTCTATGGATTTTATATATCTGCAATTACAACTATTTGCAAAAAGGTTGGCAGTACATGCAAGGAAAGAAGTTCGTAAAAATAAAATATGCTTGCCAAAAAAAGAATCTATGTAAAAACCGCTGCTATTGTTAAAACTAGTGTTATACACAAGATTGGCTATGGTCTGGAACTCAGTGTATGATGCGCCACTGGCAATGTTGTTTTGCCAATCCAGCACCAGCCTAAGAAGAGTAATCGGGTTGATATAGCAAAGCTAGCACAATCAGGTGCAGAGACAGATCACGGTTCGTCCAAATGATCCTTGATGAAGCCAAGTTATCATCGCCATCTGAGTCCTCACGCTTATCTGGGCAATCTGCATATTTATCTGTCCAACTTCCTTGCTTCGAAATGTCACTTATAATATTACATTATTGCTTATTACGCACCACACTGGAGAAAATGAAGTAAATGAACATACAACGAAATTTATTGAGACCAGGAGCGTTAGATCACCGCTATGAGGCATTGTTCCTTCACCCTCGCCCTGCCATTGACATCGTACGAAAAGATCATGCCTTGGGGCGCAAATACCCTCTTCAAATCGCCGTCAATACCCAACATTTCCTTCACACGTGTGAACTGTGGTGGTACCGTCACCGCCATGAGCTCTTCGCAATCGTATACCCTGATATGGGTATCAACGTAACAGCACAGAAACATGCGACTGAGGCCAGCGGAGTCCTCTAGTCTAGCCAGAGAAATGGGCATAGATATCTCGGATTCGACATACTGCAGGAGTTGTTTGAAGGACGAAACTCCTGCAATATCATCAGTGAATTCATAAGTCCTTGATATTCTAGCCGTGGTGAATATAGAAGGATATAATTTTGTTTTTGCTGAATATCACCATTTATTGTGCTAGAAATTTGAGTTAATTTGAGTTAATGATACATAAGCATGAATATCTGCAATACTAGACCACCACGAAGAGTTCATGACAAGGCTGCGATATTGTAACATCAAGGCCTGGAAGAGATGGTAGTGTAATTGTGTCCCCCTTGTTGAGCATCCTCATACTCCGCTATCTATGATGTAAATTACATGGCTATCCAAAGCTTTCTCGAGGAAAGTGGTGTTAGCATTGGTCATCAGCTCTAGATTAGCATGCGACTTTGTGACAGGTTGTGACGTTGCATCATCGCTGCCTGTAAAGGTTGGGAGCACCAAGTGCATTGCCATTGTCGAGTGCTCTAATTTTTCCTCTTTCAAGTTTCAAACTGTATTGTTATTTGTGACTTTGTAGAATACACCTTTCATCTAGGCCTCTGCATTGCCGTACGAACTTGGAGAGTCATGTTGACATTGCTTATATAATTACATGCAGAAATTTCGTCCAAGTTCATCTAGCTGGCGCTCTGAGTCTTCAAGCTTTAAGTCCGAAAATCGAAACAATCCAGGTGGTGCAAGTTGCTCCCCGCAGGGAGTTATTAAACGCACGGAAAATTTAGAAAGATCTCGGATGGCATGCCAGACTTACCGGCCACGCAGTTTCTCGATGGTAGCAGGATCTTCGCGCAAATCAGTACCAACCAAGACCACCGAAGTAGATGGCACATGATGTGAAATCTCGGGCCACCACTGGATTGCGGAGGTCAACGAAAACAGCGAGTGTATTTGCCTGAAGAGTGACACACCTTGGTTCTAACGTTCTCGTAACTAGGTGGACTGACGAGCGAGAAACAGATCAAAAAGACATCCGTCTGAGGGTAGGAGAGTGGACGGAGACGATCGTAATCTTCATGTCCAGCGGTATCCCATAGGCCGAGAGAAATGGGTTTCCCATCGACCATCACATTTGCAGAGTAGTTGTCGAATACTGATACTGAGTGAGACGGCAGCGCTTTCAGGTCGTCTTCCGCAAGAAGGGCCTTGAGGCTACTCGTGACCTCTTCACCGGCATCCAGATGGTCGTGAATTTCTGGCTGTTCCACAATGGATTCAGTATTGGCATCGGCGATACTGTTGCTGGTCCCAAGGTCATGGGCTTCATAACGCAGCGTATTAGCGAGAAGAAGTAGTTGGTTGTGGAGATCATCGAGGAGGCATATCATGACCGGCTGAAGGCGCTACCTGGCATGACTATCCAAGTCGTTCGAGAGCAAGGTAGAACGTGAGCTCAATCGCGCTCATGATGACTCCATCGTTCGGGATCGATGATCATTACAGTCCAAAAGATCACAACGCAGCTAGTAGCAGAAGGACGTGCAAAACCTAATGGACGACCTGTAAGTAAAACTCGAAATTTAGTGTTTCACTTAAAAAGAAAGCTCATCCAACACATCCTCGACCTCAACCTCATCCCCTCTCCCGTCATTCTGATAATCTCCCTCATCTTCATCTTCCAGCTCTTCATCACTAGACTCATCCTCGCTATTCTCCAGTTCGTGATCCCATGGTTCATGATCCTCGCTATTGCTGGCGTCCTCATCTACGACATCCATGGCATCAGCTGGCGCTACTATATCTCTAATCATCCTCCGCAGCGTTACCAGATGTCCAACACCAAAGTGAGTATATCGCATGAACATATCGCGGTCAACGAATCTGACTCAAAGAGCTCAAAATGAATCATAGGCACGGATACTATCTGCACTCACATTCCGACATAATGCTCTTCCCAGTCGTCTTCCTCCCCCCCAGGACGTGCAAGAGTTTGTCCATAGCAAAGCGAGCTTGTACCACGTTTCGAGACGAATGCAGGAATCAAGTGGGCTCCTCGAACTACTTGCCCCGGATCAAGAAACCCAAATGTGTCAGGGTCGGATTGATCTACAAACACAATCTTTGGGAGACGGGCATATTTGATGCCAGATTTATGATTCCGCAATGGTGCCAGCCACCTGACCCACAGAACCTCGAGGTGCTGTTTTACGGGTGGACTTCCGTTATTGAGCCAAGTTTCCAAATGATAAATGCCCAATATGCGGGCATACCAGTATGGATGGGTAGGTGTAGTCTCTCCTGAAACCACCATAACATCAGCGTGTGTTCTAGGGTTGACAGTGTCGTGCTCACGCCTGAGGTCATATGTAGTGTAAAATACCTGCATGGTTTGGACGGAGTAAACAATGTTGTTAGGAATAATAACCGAGTTGCGCTCCTCTTCAGTGAACATATGGTCGCAATAACTGATATCTAGCTTCTGCAGCCGGTAAAGTATGTGGTCCTTCAGTTTCAGCATGAAATTCTGTCAATTATTGTGAGAAAAGTATGAGGCGTCCCCGCTGTAATATCACGTCCACCTTTATAGCCGGATCACCATCATGTTCTTGAAGGAATCGGAATAGATTGATCGGGCTACTCTTATGTGTTGCGATATGGTGATGCATTCCAGAGGACGATAAAGGGAGGGCATCGGCAGGTGATTCATTATCGGAGGATGGTGTACTCCCTGCCTCTGCGACCCGTCGAAGTACGCGGCGTCTGCGCTCGTGCTTCGCTAATTGTGCTGGAGTGTCTAGCTTGCTTGTTAGTGGATAAAATACCTTGAGTGCTCGGTGGGCAAGCTCCCCCTGTCCAAAATTAACCTCCGTTAATAGCGAGCAAACTACATATGCATACCATTTGAGTCGTGAAGGAATCTGTGGTCCCAAAGAATCTTATTGTGGTCACATAATCGGCCATCGCATGAAATTTGTATGTGTTCAGATTGAATTTCTTCGCCTTCGGTCCGCTCGATTCTGGAGAGGTGGTGAGGGTCTCAGATTGCCGAGCGAGCCTTCGTTGACGGGCAGCTCTTTCTTTTGGTAACTCCGTAGTATTGAATGCATCACATGTGTCGCGTCGAAACTTCCGCAACTTCTGAGAGAGCTGATTAAAAGTCTCTTCAAGAAAAGTCAGTGTTGATTCCGAGTGCATCCGGAGCTTCACAAGCGCATGCCATTGCGCGAATCAATACAGCAAAGTCTGCACTGCTGCATCGTGGGCGGGGGGAAACAGTCCTTCAAAAACTGGCAAGGCACACTGATTGACGGAGAACATGTCAGCAAACTTAATTCAGAAAATGAGTGATGCAAAAAAACCTGTAATATATCTTCAAAGTCCCTCGCTGCTAATTTTTTCATCTCAGAAGTATTGTTCGCGAACTTTCGAATCATGCCATTGCCAAAGGTCGGAACTTGGCGAAATCTGGGGTGAGATTGAATCATTAGTGGGTAATAAAACTCTGTATGAAATATTTGTACCTGTGGTCAAGAGTTGCGATCAACTGGCTACCTCCAGTAAGGGCATACAGAAGCCTGATAAGATGGACAAATAGCGCCTTCCAGGTACCCAATTCGATTTCATGCATGAAGTCGACAACAAGCATGCGGAATGGGTTGAGGCCGAACGGTCCAAGTTTCCGGACAAATTGATTCTGTGGGTAGCTGATTTGGGCTGATCGCAAGTTGGAAGAAGTCAGTACTTACCAAGGTGGGTACCCATGAACCCTCTCCCAGAGTGTCGTCGACCTTCGAACCATCTACTGTATTCCCCCTTTGATAGATATATTCACGAGCTTGGACAACCTTTGTCATAGCATACACACGGAGATTCATTATGTGATTTTTCATATCCTTGACGAGACCAAGATAACCAAATAAGTTTTTCGGAGTGAGACAGCGAGGACACGCGCATGAACCCATGTCCTTGATGGTTGCAATTAAAACCCTAGAATTTTATGAGTGATCTGATTTTAACGAAGGTGAAGCAGAAATATACTTCTCGGGGTAATCAGCAGAATATGTGAATATACGGGGGAATACCCTCCGCAGCACCCCATCAGCACATCTCAAGACAATACCGTGGTGATATGCATAAACAAAGTCTTCATTGAGCAAGATTTCCCAACATGACTGGAACAACTCTCTACGACAGTGAGTATGAAGCGACGCCAAACCTGTTTTCGACACGCGAGACAGGCCGCTCAAAATGTCTTTGACGCTGTCAGGAAGCTGAAGAGGCGGTTGGTATCAATATCAATCGACAGGCATTATACAATGACTCACAGAAGGCAAGAACCCTACTAAGTGGCATGCTCCCGATCGAGGTGATGATCGGACGTACTTCGTCAGGTTTCCGAAATAGAGGTAAAGCGGCCAAGCTTTCGCCATTCCAAAGTTTGCCAGGTGAGTGGCATCGGAAAAGAACATTAGACCCGCTATAACTCGTTCCAAGGAACCGTGACAACCAGGTTCCTTCGGCAATCTCTGAAGATCATCCTGAGCCTCGAGCCAAGCATCGGAAGTGTAAAGCTCATCGAATATGCGCTCTTGATGGTCGCCTAAAGCATCCTTCCATAGACGTTTGAAAGGTAGTAGATGAAATGCGCCTGCTTGCACATCCGCAAATGCTGCATGGATTACTTCAAGAAGAGGGCGATAATGGAAACTAGGAATGATATATGTTACGAACTAGGATAGTTCTAACACAAGACAACTCAATAAGAGTTTAGCGTCAAGTGAGATTCGATTACGAAGTGCAATAAGCACGACGTTCAGCTAAGACAAGACTAAGAGAGTGTCTTAGACTTGAGATAGATTCAGACGACTTAGATTTGGAGGATCTAAGCGAAGGAAGTTCCAGGTAAAACCTAGTAAGATTAAAGTAAAGAAATACAACGATAACTACGTGCTTAAATAGTCCATATGGGGCGCACGGACCAAGGGGACGCGTAAGCGATATAAGTACAACGGGTTTGAGGATATCCAAGAAAGGTAACAAGACACGTACGCTGGGTAAGTGCATAAGACAATAGAACAATGGCGTTCTAGTGGCGGCTGTGTGCGACCATGACGTAGTACAATGATAAGAGATAAGAGATAAGAGAAAATGTATAGGGGTAACTTGACTGTAACATTACCCCGTTTTTATCGTTGAAGTCATCGACGTCAACTAGTTATCTAAGTTCTCATAGTAACATGGATCAGCTTCCGCGCGACCATGTAAAAGTTCGTCTTGCTCAAGAGTGCAGCGTTCCTGTTCATCGATCTCCTTCTCCCATTCCTTGAGAGCGTTGTAGAAGTTAGGATCGTCGAATTTTGTAGGCATTACGACTTTTCCATTGAGTTCTTTGCAAAATACCGAAAGATGTCCGGGTGCAAGGTTGCGACAGACACGGCAGTGATAAGTAGGACAGTTCTTGTGGCGATGTCCTACAATGTGGCAGTTGCGGCAAGTGAAGTTGTCGCAAGTTTCGGTTCTAACAATATAGTTGGTAGAAGAACTGGAGGGTGCCGGTGGTGTAGGTGTGCGATCTGCGAGATTACGGATTGGCGGGGAAGTACTTCTCATCGGTTTCTTTACCGATCTACGTCGTGGGTATCGTCTGATAGGACGGGAGATTCGTTGGGTGGGGGAAGAGGGCGATGTCTCAGCTGCCTCTGTAGTAGGGATAGGTGATACCTGAACGTCAGGTACCACAGGCTCAACACGAGGAGTAGTCGGATACTCAAGGGTAACTTCTTGAATATGCGGCGGAGGTACAGGAATTGGAATAATGTATGGTGGTGGTGGCATGGGTGATGGGGGTCGAGCGACATCAGCAGCTCTTTCTGCGATGATGTGAATAGCTTCCATGATACTTTCACGGACGTCATTAGGAATAAGGTGCATTGACATAGTACAAATGCGTTCCTGAAGATGGTTGAGAACCTGTCTGTGACCGACATTCTGTACTAGTTGTGCGGTTCTTTCGACAAGGTGGGCGGTGCGAATGATATTGATAACGATTGCCGTTCCGAATCGTTCTTTTTCAAGAAGAATTCGTTCTATTTCGATAGCGTGTGCGGGGCAGAGTATGGCAGACTTGATGAGGGCTTGATCTTCTACTTGTTGAATAAGACGAAAATATTGTTCAACAGATTCGGAGGGTGTGGATCCGGTAATAGCAGTGTTGGCGGTTTGGAGAATGGTGGTTTCGGTGATATCGTTAGACGTAGACATATCTGTGTTTCGAAGGGGATTGTTTTATCATGTTAAAGGCGATGGGTCTTCTTATAGTTTTGTAGCAATTCTGTGGCGTGAGAGAGATTCTCCTCAGGGAGCCATTCGTTACTAGCTGAGGAATATCCGATCCATGATACGAGATAGCGTCTTCGTTTACCCGTTCCTTTGTGGGAAATAATTGCTTCGACTTCATATTCTTCTTCGTTATCTATGACGTCAGGAGGTGGTTCTATGAAGTTCGGACCATGAATTTCTGTTTCGTGATAGGATGATAGTTCGGAAGCGTGGAATGTGGGGTGAACTTTCCATTGGGTTGGCAACTGGAGTGTGAATGTGATGGGAGATAGTACTGCTGAGATGGTAAAAGGGCCGTAACGTTTAGGGGCTAGTTTTCTGGATGGTAACGGAGTGATTAGGTTCTTTCCAGATAACCAAACCTTATCTCCGATCTTCCATGGTTGGTATTTCTTTCCATGAGAGCGTTCTGCCATTCGCTGCATGGCAAGATTGTGACAAGAGATTGCTTCTTCGCGAGATTTCTGGAGAAGACGGACTCTTTCTTCTGCAGCAGGAACGGTGGAATCAGGGAGTACGTGTGGGAGTGCGCGCGGTTCATATCCCATCATTAGGAAGAATGGAGATGCGTTACGAGAGTCGTGTTTTCGATGATTATGGACAAATTCAGCCATTGTGAGATGTTCTACCCAATTTTCCGGGTTATTGCGGCAATAGATCCGTAGATAGGTTTCTAATTCTTGGTTAAGTCGTTCGGTTTGTCCATCTGTTTGAGGATGATAAGCAGTGGATGCAGCGATGTCGTAACCGAGTATCTTTGCTAATGCTTTTGAGAATTTTGAAACGAACTGTGGTCCTCGATCAGAGATAACTTTGTCGTGTAATCCAAATCTTCGATAGACGTGTTTGAAGAATTTCTGTGCGACTCCTTCTGAAGAGATGGTTTTCGTACAAGGGATAATAATTACCCCCTTTGTAAGCCCATGGTCTACCACAACCATGATAGAATCAAAGCCAGTGCACGGGGGAAGATCCGTGATGAGATCTACGGAGATTTGGCTAAAAGGGGCGATGGCCGTGGACGGAATAGGAACAAGTGGCGGTGTGACAGGATGCGTATCAGATTTCATTTGTTGGCATAAGGCGCATCCTTCAACATATTTGCGGATGTAAGTGCCCATGGCTGGCCACCAGAAGTCTCGCTTAACAAGTTCTTTGGTTTTAAAACGTCCAGGATGACCGGCAGAAGGGTGATCGTGACATCGGAGAAGAATATCTTTTCGTCCTGCAGGGCGAACGTAGGCTCGGTCTTTGTAATATAAGACATCATCCGTTATCGTCCAATCGCTAAGGGCGGATTTCATAGGAGGGAGACAGAGTCCATCAAGTGCATCTGATGCAGCTTTAAAGATGGGATCTATGTCATCAGGGTCGGGGTTGGCGAGCGTTGTCATGAGTTCTTGATCAAGAAGACGGATAAACATAGAATCTGGGAGTAGTGTGACGTCTTCGTTGTCATCTTTCCCAGTATCATGATCTGGTCTTCTTGATAAGGCATCAGGGGCGGCGAGCTTTGTTCCAGCAACATGATGTAGTTCGATATCATAACAGGAAAGGAGGAGTTGCCAACGAGCTTGGCGACGAGTCAATTTCTGTGCAGTCCGAAAATAGAGAAGGTTCTTGTGGTCTGTAAAAATGATAACTGGATGGGGATTTCCTTCAAGATAGTGACGCCACTCAGTGAGCGCACGGATGACGGCAAGTAATTCACGATCAAAGATCTGATAGTTTCGTTCGGCTGGGTTTAATGTCTGTGACAGATATCCACAAGGGTGGTAAACACCGTTTTCATCGGTTTGCAAAAGCACAGCACCTGTTGCGACGAGAGATGCATCGGTGGCGACAGCGAATTGATGTTGGGGATTTGGATTCCGGAGTACAGGTTGTTTCAAGAAACATTCTTTTAGCGTTTCGAAGGCAGTTTGACAAGGTTCCGTCCAAGAGAAGATATGTTCTTTTTTTGTTAGATCAATGAGAGGTCGAGCGATATCAGAGTAGTGGGAAATGAAGTTCCGATAGAAGTTGCAAAATCCAAGGAATGAGCGGACTTCTTTGACTGTTTTGGGAGTTGGCCAATCGCGAATTCCGTCTGTTTTGGCAATATCCATAGCTACACATCCAGGTCGGATTATCATCCCAAGATATTCAACTTCTTGAGCATCGAAGGTGCATTTTTCTGGTTTTAGGAATAATCGTTCTTTTCTGATTTTATCCAAGACTCGGCGCGTTCGGGCATGGTGTTCTTCTAGATCATTAGAGAAGATAAGGATGTCATCCATATAGATAACCAGCCATCCTTCATTAATTTCTTGTTGGAAGGTGCGGTTCATATATGCTTGGAATGTTGCTGGTGAGTTGCAAAGTCCAAAGAACATGACATTAGGTTCGTATAATCCATATTCGGTGGTGAATGCAGCTTTCCAACGATCTTCAGGGTGGATGCGGATGTTGTTGTAACCAGATCGCACATCCATTTTTGTGAAGTATTTTGCACCGTGTAGTCGAGCGACAAGTGATAAGGGGAGTGGGAGAGGATAAGCGTTCTTTATCGTCCAATCGTTGATGTATCGATAATCTTGGCATGGTCGTAAATCTCCACTTTTCTTTCCTACAAAGAAGAAGCCGCTAGCTTGAGGCGACTTTGATTCTGAAATAAATCCTTTTTTAACGTTCTCATCGATAAATGCTTTTACTGCATTTCGTTCGGCTTCAGATAACGGGTAGATTTTCGATGTTTTGGGAATAAAACCGGGTTTTGTTTCAATACGGTGGTCTATGCCAGGTCGTTCAGGGGGGAGTTGATTGAGGCCATCTTTGGCGAATATATCGGCGAAGTCGTGGAGGTAAGAAGGAACTAGTTCTTCAAACGATTTCTTCTTTTGTTCTAAGCCTATTGCCAAAGCGAATTGTTGGGCTTTGTTACTGACTTTGGTGTATTCGGTAGGCTGTGTTAAAGGTGAGACCGTAGGTTTTTGTTCAGTTTTGCTGGTTCCATCCATAGTGAGTGGAGTATCCAAAGATATGTTGGTGATGACACGAAGTTCGGTGGCATCAGAAGAATATTCTACCAAGAATTCGTCGTCCTCAAGGTCATAAGTGGTAATTTCTCGGACTTCAGGGGCGAAATTTTCCTGAGACCAAACATCTTCTTTGGTATCGAAAGTGTCGTCATCATCATCAGGGATAGGATCGAGTTTAGGAATGGGAATATTTTCTTCATCCGGGATTTCTTCAATGGAAGCACGGAAAGACGCGGGTATGTGAATTTCTGAGGATGGTTCTGGGGATGGTTCCTTTGTTTCGGATTTCTTCAGACGGGAATTCTTCCATTTGGTATCAGGGTTCATTGTGAAGAGAGGTGGGAGTTTGTTGCGTTCCCGTTCTTTATCGACTTCTTGTTCTATTTGGTTACTTCGTTCAGTTTGGGGAAGCAGAAGGGTTTCGGCTTTCCAGCTGATAAGAGGATCCATTGCTCGAAGCCAAGGGATTCCTAGAAGAATCTGATCGCGTTTGCTCAATGGAGCAATATTGAACTTTCCTATCATGGTTCGTCCATCAATTTTGACAGTGAGTACGCAATATCTTCGGATAGCGCCTCCTCTTGCATAGCTTCCATCCGCAGTGGTTACGCGAAATGGTTTGCTAAGTTGGTGTGTGCGAATTTTGTGGAGTTTCACGAACTCTTCGGATATGAATGTTCCGGCTGCTCCGGAATCAACAACGGCGGTTGTTTCAACGGTTTTAAGACGAGTTTTTGAGATGAGCATAATGGGAACCCGAAGTTCCTTTCTTATTCCAACAGCTCAAACAAGTCTAATTGGTACATCGGAAGAGTCTGACGTTGATCCAGTCTTCCATATTAAAAATCCTCGTTGATACGACGGACTTCTTCTTCATCGTCTTCGGCTTCTTCCTTGCGGCGGACGGGGACCTTTCCATCCTTCTTCTTCTCAGGGCAGACTTGTGAGACATGCCCTACTTTGTGACAAAAGAAGCATTTTCCTGTTCGGAAATGTTCGTTCTTTTGTTCATCTGTGAGTCGATCTACAACCATTGCATTGGGATCGCGTGAGGAGTTGTATCGGTAATCCCCGTATTGTTTCTTCTTCTGGGGTCTTCCATTGTTGCGCATAGCAAGGAGGTGAAGTCGATTATTGTCAAGTTCGGTGCATCTTTCAATTACTCCGTCAATATCATCAGGGACTGATGGAGAATTGTACAATCTTCCAAGTAGTCCGGGGTGTAACCCGTCGAGGAAGAATTGTTTCTGTGCGACATCTCCTTCAATTCCAGATTTTGTGATGAGCGTCTGGAAGTTATGGATGTATGTTCCAAGCGTCGTCCCTTCTTGTTTGAGTCCTCGGAGTTTAGCAAGTGCCGACCCTGCAGGGTCAAGGGGTTTAAACGCTCTGGTGAAGTCGTTATAGAAATCTTTCCAGGTTCCATATCCAATGGGGTTTCCTGTACTATCTTTGTGATTGGGGTTCTGAGCTAGGCGAAGGAAGTCGTCCTTCCATAATCTTGCGTTTCCTTCGGTCATGTATGACAGGATGTAGATAATCTTCTGTTTTTCCTCTTTGTATAGTTCTCCATTGATATCGAGGTATGAGATGCAATGCATTAGGAAACTTTCGGATAGTTCCCTGTCTCCATTGTACGAAGGAGGTGCACTGATCTTAAGCTCAGTGGGTTTATCTTTGGTAGACATCGGTGGGGGCAGTGGTGGTAACGGTGGTACTGCGCCTAAGTTTAACGCGGCTACTAGCGGTGTTAGAGTCGTCAGGATGGCTTGTCTACTTCGTTCGTGAAGTCAAGTCTTATGGGGACCTAGTGCTATCTTTCTTGATGCCTAGGGTTTATCTGTTCTGTTGTCTTGGTTCTGGCAAGGCTTTGATGGCGATGCGGAAATGTGGACTTTAATCTTTTGTTACGAACTAGGATAGTTCTAACACAAGACAACTCAATAAGAGTTTAGCGTCAAGTGAGATTCGATTACGAAGTGCAATAAGCACGACGTTCAGCTAAGACAAGACTAAGAGAGTGTCTTAGACTTGAGATAGATTCAGACGACTTAGATTTGGAGGATCTAAGCGAAGGAAGTTCCAGGTAAAACCTAGTAAGATTAAAGTAAAGAAATACAACGATAACTACGTGCTTAAATAGTCCATATGGGGCGCACGGACCAAGGGGACGCGTAAGCGATATAAGTACAACGGGTTTGAGGATATCCAAGAAAGGTAACAAGACACGTACGCTGGGTAAGTGCATAAGACAATAGAACAATGGCGTTCTAGTGGCGGCTGTGTGCGACCATGACGTAGTACAATGATAAGAGATAAGAGATAAGAGAAAATGTATAGGGGTAACTTGACTGTAACAATATATGGTATAGGGCCTTCCTCCCTCGACTTCATGGGAATGCTAATAGTGACGTCTGTCTCGACCCAGTCATCTGGGAAAGTGATTCTGTCCCCGCCCTCATCCTTGTCTAACTCCCGCAAGCTCCTCTTCACCGAAAATCCCTCAAGATGCTCGACATCAAAACCGTCAACTTGTAAAACATCCTTGACGAGGCATTGGATCTCAGCTTCCGATTTCCTGTGGCTACCTGAATTCATCCAGGATATAAGCCGATAAACGGTCATGTTGGGAAAGGGGTACGGTGGCGGAAAGACATGTGGTGGCAAATCTGTTCCTTGAACAATTGTTGGACATGACCGTGCAAGTAACGAGGATGGTATGAACTTATTCGGCTCGAAAGAAGGACGACAAGGATATAGCCTGCAGAGTCCGAACAAGTTGAAAGCAGTCTGAAGGGTGTCCCTCAGTGTTAAAAGGACACGTTGGATTTTCATTCGAGTTGGGATTGATGGGACATCAATACTATTATCAGAGTCGTTAAGATCCTGAGCTGAATACCCAATATCATCGAAAGGCCTAGGAATCCGTCGCCTGGGAAGCGCAGGTCCTGCTGAAGCTGAGTGATCAGTAGATATTAGATCTAGGAGCTAAACACTACGAACTTGTGTCACCGCACTCAAATTCATTCCCCAAATTGGTGTCCTCTGACTCTAAGTCCATGAAACATTGTCCCTGTTCCAGGTTTGCATCGAGGGGGTAATGCGAAGCCCCAAGACTGGGGACATCGAATGATGCGCATGTCGCAGAGGGTTTGCAAGGAAGAATTGGTCTTGGATGTGCCCTCACATCCCTGTGTCTCGCCAGTAGTATTCTCTGTTGACACGAATTACGTCCGTTGAGAATGCCTGTAGACTCAGTGGGGGGCCACAAACTTGAATCACTCACTTGCGATGTGTTCACTGACGGGTTTGAAGCTAAATTAGACAATGTTGCATCTCTTGCTCGTTGTAGTCTTTTTTGAGTTGCAAGGATGCCAGACTTCTTAAAAAAGCGACAACTTGCACGATGCCTACTAAGTCCTCGAGTGTCAGATGGCTTATCCCACGAGCAACCATCACCAGTAGCTGTAGAATTGATGTATCAGTCCTGGTAGCACCATGAAAAATAGGATACAATAATACTGTAATTCACCAGTGCTCTAAGCTAGTGTCTCAGATGTATCAGGGATCCTCCACTGTCAGAAACAACATACATCCTATTCAGGCCTTCCCACCATATTCCCACACATGATATTTTCGCATTTTCCAGCCACACAGTGTGGGAATTACCCCACAACACCAAAAACATCGCCCATTTTGGGAATCTCCACAATATCAATTATTCCCACACCCTCCCCACCTCACTGCAGCTTCACCACTACACCACAATAGGTCCCCCTTCATATATAAGTAGTAGTTTAGTATATATATGTATGACATAATATAATAGACCGCTTTTTTGGCTCATTTGTGTGTCTGCTCCTCCTCCAGGGGCCATTTAACATATGGTATGGTATAGAATACTTTTGCACTTTTGCCCCTTTGACATGGAAGTGTTCTAGGATAGTCAGAACATGTTTATAAGCATATATGAATAGATTCCCATCTTTATTTGACCCCCTGGAGCGCCCTATATCAATACATACAATATATGTACAGAAAACACAAAATAGGTTTGCATTTTTTGGTTTCTAGCTATATGAACTTGGAAAAATTGTCCCCAACATCTATTTAATAGTAGGAAGAATGTATCAGGAGCTCAGGACCACAGGGAAAGATCTTGTTGTGTAGTGCATTCACCCTCTCCTGGTGGTTCACCCCCTGTGAAATTTTTTCCTGTAGGAGCAGACCTTAATTGAGACAGGGAGTCTATTTCCATGTATATTTGGAGTAGATGTATCATATAGCTAGCCCAGGACACACATAGGATCCTGCTACAGGAACAAAAACATAGAAAATCGCATTTTTGACATTTTTGATATTTTTCAGTATCTTACCCTTGCATCAATTGGTCCAGCCTGTTCATATATTATTACAATAGGATATATATTGACTTTTATCACCAAGATCAGCTCAAAATAGGCTAGAGATTTGAGCTAGGCTATATGCTTGCCATTTCTACTGATAAGGAGACTATAACTTCAAAACATCGAAATTTAATAATCAGAAACCTGGAGGAGAATTCACATATATTCAGTACCATATACCTAAAGTTACATATCAATCCAACACTAACTAAGTGCTGAGGGAGTGAAATAGATAAGAAATTGAGTGTGGGAAAGTTCACAGACCCAAAACATCGAAAATGGTCAGTTGAGTAGTAGTCAGACTTTAATCCTAGATCAACTCATGTTTAAACTACATCCCTTCCACCCACCTCTATCCTCAGGGCAGTCTGTAGTATATGTTCCTTGTATAGTTTACCATCTATTCTACATATTTTTAATGAAATCTTTGACCTGCATCAGCTATAAATGTGACTTTGTGTAAAAAGATGTCAATTGTCACTTTTCACACATATGTCATTTTGCCTGTCATTCAGTCAATCATTCATGGATCTGTCTAAAACTTTAGTCATATCATGAGGGACATATATGAGAGATATCCCAGGTCTCTGATCACTTATCACAGGCTTTATTATCATATAGGTTTCTAATCAGTAGAAAAACCTCTTTACATCATATCTCAAATTTCTGCCCTATATCTAGCTGATCCTTAACATAAGACACATATTTGCATGTACTACTGATGATATATGAGCAGGGTTGACTAGATATGCAAGGGTAAGATACTGAAAAGTATCAAAAATGTCAAAAATGCGATTTTCTATGTTTTTGTTCCTGTAGCAGGATCCTATGTGTGTCCTGGGCTAGCTATATGATACATCTACTCCAAATATACATGGAAATAGACTCCCTGTCTCAATTAAGGTCTGCTCCTACAGGAAAAAATTTCACAGGGGGTGAACCACCAGGAGAGGGTGAATGCACTACACAACAAGATCTTTCCCTGTGGTCCTGAGCTCCTGATACATTCTTCCTACTATTAAATAGATGTTGGGGACAATTTTTCCAAGTTCATATAGCTAGAAACCAAAAAATGCAAACCTATTTTGTGTTTTCTGTACATATATTGTATGTATTGATATAGGGCGCTCCAGGGGGTCAAATAAAGATGGGAATCTATTCATATATGCTTATAAACATGTTCTGACTATTCTAGAACACTTCCATGTCAAAGGGGCAAAAGTGCAAAAGTATTCTATACCATACCATATGTTAAATGGCCCCTGGAGGAGGAGCAGACACACAAATGAGCCAAAAAAGCGGTCTATTATATTATGTCATACATATATATACTAAACTACTACTTATATATGAAGGGGGACCTATTGTGGTGTAGTGGTGAAGCTGCAGTGAGGTGGGGAGGGTGTGGGAATAATTGATATTGTGGAGATTCCCAAAATGGGCGATGTTTTTGGTGTTGTGGGGTAATTCCCACACTGTGTGGCTGGAAAATGCGAAAATATCATGTGTGGGAATATGGTGGGAAGGCCTGAATAGGATGTATGTTGTTTCTGACAGTGGAGGATCCCTGATACATCTGAGACACTAGCTTAGAGCACTGGTGAATTACAGTATTATTGTATCCTATTTTTCATGGTAGTTACAGTACTTTGGATGTATCATTATGACCATATGGACTGCAACCATGCGCGCCACAAGCTACCATCGAGAGGAATAAGAACAGGATCCAGAAGGTTTCTAAGAGCCGCATGGATTACAGTGTAGAGTTGGCCAGTGCGTACGGTATACCAAGAAGCTCACAGATGCATAACCCCATCAGAGTACGAATCACTAGTACATTTGATAGTTGAAAAGTCAAAAGTTGAGTGAACCTTCTGATCCTAACATCACCAAAGAACCGCTTTTTTCCAAGACGCCTGGTTTGCAGAATACGATCAACTTTATTCAATGGCTTCATAAAGCCAGCATAGACGTCTCAACATACATCTATTCCCCTTGGCTAATGTCTGTCGTTATGCTGCCTCGCTGTCGCCTTCTCCTTTCGAAATCTATAAAATCTGAAAGTTGGTTAGAAGCCAGCCAAGTCCACTTCCGTCGGCTTCGCTCCAATGACTCGCGTCAAGGACCAAGAAATTCAAATTATTCTCAACAAACTTTTCCCGGTAATCAACGTGGTGGCTTCAAATATGGTGGTCGTTCCAACCCTCAGCACGTCATGAAGCAAAAGAAGGGTCACATCCTGGATGGTTTCTCAGTATGGGATGCCAGTGACACTCTCCTCATCATGGAGAAACAGGTCCACAAATGGGCTGATCTTCCGCACGTTCACCGTCGCCTGGAGTCCTTCGGGGTACCACGCACAGACGTCCAGCCCATTCTTTCAATATTTGCCCGAGGTCAGCTCCGGGCTCCTTCACAATCCCATCGAGCAGAAAAGTACCATGTGGAGAGATTTATTCTTACAGCCAAAGAACTGAATCAAGGACTCCGGCTAGACCAGATTCTCACTCAGCTCTTCTACTCCTGGGCGTCCGATCCTGAGCAACAAGAGGTTCTCCTGAAATCAGTGTCGCAGAATACGCTAGCAAAATCAAATGCATCATCTTCGAAACCTTGCACAAATTCGACGGTACCGTCGAACACGCTCTATCAGTTTCCCAAATTAAGCAAATTGCTGGGCGTGCGGGACACTATGGCCTGCATGGTGAACCTGGATGCTTTGTCACGACTCTCCATGCACATGATCTCCCAATGCTTCACTCTACGATTCCATGCCAACCAGATCCTATCATGTTTGCAGGCGTCTCTCCTACCTTGGCTTGGGCCGAGAGTGTTCTTCAAGTACTTCCTGTCGATGCTTCGCACCAAACATTATTGGAGGTGGCTCCATATGTCTCCCACGTTCGGCCTCCTTGCCGTGCCTTCGTTCCCTCCAAGGTTAAGGAATGATCTCAGTTCATCGAAACCCACGCCAAAGACATGAAGCTATATGACAGACTCCTCATCGGCGGTTCACCAATGAATTGGCAAGATCCCCTTGCAGTGGAGTTCGCAGCTCGCCTATGTCAAATATACAATGAGAAGATCCGAGTCCCTATCCTGCACGCCCTCCGAGTCGGCCCATATATAGAAGCATTAGAGAATGTCGAAGAGATGATGTCGGGCGGCAAGTCTTCTGCTGGTGCACTGTCTCAGGGCCTCATAAATCTTGAGGGACTCCACAAATTGCTCATGCTCTATCTGTGGCTCAGCTATTGCCTCCCTGTGGCCTTCTATCAGTCGGAGGAAGCCTACGCACTTAAGGAGCACACAGAGAAAGCCCTTGATTGGTGTCTGCGGAACGTGTCTACGAGGGTGGCAGACAGACAGCCCGCTAGTTTCAGACTGAGGATTTCTTTGGAAGCTGAGGATGGTGTGGAATATCGCCGTACTCCAGCCACCCGCCTTCAGGATGAGAGTAACCAAGAGTTAGGGGTGAAGTATGCAAAGTTGTTGAATTCGGAAAGGTGGAGCGCTCGTGGTCAACAGTAGAAACCCGAGGTCATGGGAGATCAAATGGACTTCCATACAGCATTGAAGTGGTTCCCCCACTTAATGTCATGCACGCCGGCCCTTTGCTGATCTGCTGCAGCAGGCGTTGCACTGTTCTTATTAGACATGATGTGTACGTATCGGATTGAATCAAAGGGTTCTTGATATTCTTTTAGCTCTCCGAGTCCGATTAAGCTCATAACGAAGATCACATTGACTACTCAAGATTCTCCGACGCATAGCTGCGCCACTCGACTTGTCTGTGGATAGAGGGCCACGACCCTGACACGTGCAACAGCCACCTCCATGCTCATAGTGTCAGTACGTTCGCATTAATTACCTGTCAAGCTTAAGTCCGACAGCAAGCATTGAGCACGTGGCTATGCACATTGCAGGCAGTCATGAGAATCCGTTTGGCTTGCCTTATGCTTATAGTGAATTAACGAAGGTCACGAGGATAATGGCACGATGTCCTGCAGCTTTGTCTCAGGGACTATTCTTGGGCACGCTCGCCCACATCTCATTTCAATTGGTGTGGACAAGACCGTTGAGGGTGACAGCAACAACTCCGGAAATTGACAACTCTGACAATGCAGCAGAAACAGTTCGGTCTCTGCATCTAGCTGGCTTCGGCTTCATTGAAAGTGCTTTGCTGTGGTTGTTTGTATGTGATTAATTCATGCTATACTTCAGAATTTTCAGTGGATCATGTGCCATTAACGTGATAACCGCCTACTAGATTAGAGCAAAGAGAAAGATCATCAGCGGGTTGTAGAGCATATCAACAGCCTCGCTTTGCAGTCAGAAAGAGGGGGGGAAGAAAATTACATCGATATGCTGCGTTGCATTCTAGTAGTAAGCCGGTCAGGAAAGAAAAGCTGTCGAATATGTTGAAGACTCTTTCATGGACATCACCAGTGCATTTAAGAAACGGTCGGCTGTAGAAACTGCTGGCATTCATCTTGCAGATCCCACCTATAGACCCTTCCACTCACTTACAAACTGCCTTCCTCCTTCACCTTACTGGCGACATCATGACTTCCGTGCCAGGATATCCTCCACAGATGAAGGAGCTTCAAACACTACTAGATTTCTTGGATGACCTTGACCAAGCATGGTCAGCGGTGTTGAAGAACCAAGTCTGGGATCCAGCTGCAGGAGAGGGCATCGACCTCATTGTACCTGTGGACAAAATCAAACCCAGAGATCTGCCAATACGGTCCTCGCCTGTAAGTCAAACAGAACGAACGAGGTTACACAGTCTTCTCGTTACAGGTACTGCTGGACTGGAGGAGTGGATGACAGGACTGAACACGAGGGGAGAGGACTATCAGATTACATTACAGAGGGCGGGTCTTCTCCAGGACTTCGACGACCTTTTCTTGGTGACTTTGTCGGAGATGAGTGCTTAAGTATGACGGTTCTGGAAATGATCCTGCAGATATGAAAGGAACACATTGAGTGGAGATGGAGTTTTGACATGCACAGTGATGGATTAATTTTGAGCATGGTATAATAAGTGCCTCGAACGAAACAAGATGACAATGCATCATTATCGCCTCCTGCTGGCTCTGCAACTGTTGCCTGAAACGAGGCATTAATTGTGCAAATGTGCCATAAAGTCTCGACTTACCTTTCTCCTTGGCTTTCTTCGGTGCACCCTTCCCTCTCTTCTTTTTGTCCTCCACGTCTTGTAGTCTTTCCTCCTCTGCAAAGTTTCTCATTTCCAATTCGGGCCATTGCCTCATGATCTGTGCAATATTGGCTTCTGGAGTGTAGAATTTGACCATAGAAGGCCCACAAAGTCGTGCGTGAAGGTATTTGGCTCCAGTACGTGCTGATGTGGGGTTATATGCAGTTTGTAATATGGAGCAGCGTGACCGTGTCAGCGCAGCAAGTTGCATAGGACGGATGGCGGTGGCTGCGGCTGCCATGACTGGTGTAGCTATGGTGAGCTCGACTTACAGTTGACAAAGTCAATTTGAGTGAACCTTCTGATCCTAACATCACCAAACAACCGCTTTTTTCCAAGACACCTGGTTTGCAGAATACGATCAACTTTATTCCATGGCTTCATAAAGCCAGCATAGACTTCTCAACATACATCTATTCCCCTTGGCTAATGTCTGTCATTATGCTGCCTTGCTGTTGCCTTCTCCTCTCGAAATCTATAAAATCAGAAAGTTGGTTAGAAGCCAGCCAAGTCCACTTCCGTCGGCTTCGCTCCGACGACTCACATCAACGACCGAGAAATTCATATTATCCTCAGTGTTGCATAATACGCTAGAACAAATATCATATCTATATTCCACCACAGATATATCGTACCCTGCGGATATGTATCCTAAAGCGCATTCAATGCGCCGCAAGGTCATTATGTACATTGGGCCTACTAATAGTGGGAAGACCCATATGGCTCTACATACGCTCGCGGTGGCGAAGACTGGTGTCTACTCTGGCCTGCTGCGGCTACTCGCACATGAAATTTGGGATCGGCTCAATAAGGGCCAGATTGTGCCCCTCACGATGGACCCAGACGCTGACTCTGAGCCAGACACATCCACGAACATGGATATCATCGAAGAGTCGGCGTCCAGACCAACTGTGCGGAAAGAAGGGAAGGCAAAGTATGTACGAGAGTGTTTTAGAGGCAAAAAGAGGGAAGTTTGTTGAACGAATGATTGCAGGCAATTCAAGTTTTTTTAAGACATAAGCGAGAACAGTTGTGAGCGTAAGATGTACATAGAATACTCGCAACTACCACTGTAACTGGCACGGGCCTGGTGACTACTAAGTAAACCGACGGGGAGTTGAAATGTTCAGTAAAACGAATATCCGTGAAGTTTGCTCAACAGCTCTTGTGTTTCTTTAACCATGTTTTCATCTTCATCGGGTGGCTCGTAGTAGGGGCCGGACTGGGAGTCCGAGGTGGAGCCATAGTAGTAGGCGGGACTTGTATGAGAGTCTGCAGCCATAATGGAAGACACACCTCCTGTGAGGTAACCTGCGTATGAATGCAGCGGCTCCACCTGAACGGGCATCTGCAGCGCTGCAGACGATGATTGTAGGGGCGGCTCGCTAGCAGTGCCTGGGTAGAGTGGTCTAGTTAACTCCTGCATCGTCTGAGGCATGTAAATTGGATGTTCTGGAGCTGTTAAACCCATTTTGTCTCTCATCACCTTACTACAAAATTGTGAGCCCACATCCCGGGTCCAAGCCAACACAGTAAAAATAACTCACAGTCCTCTTTGATGAAGATTTAACAACCGCGCCCGTAAAGTGTCCTTATGGATTGGGAGCAACATTGCATGCATTATGGCCTCCTTGTAGTACACCTGGCGCGAGGCGTATCTTTCACCAATGAATCGCACAACCCTCCCAGAGCCCGACGGAGCACCATCTACTATCCTGTCGATGCCACATTCCACCTAAAAATAGTGAACATCATGTACACGAGAGTATCCAAGGTTTTAACTCACTCCGGCCGCAACGTGTGAGAACATATTCAGTGTCGTCGTCGTAATCTCCTTTAGAAATTCCTGATTGCGCAGCGGCGTGTACGTGCTGCTGTATAAATGGAGTAAATGAATCTTCTCCACGGTTCGGTTCGAAAACACGAGCAGAATGATATGCTCTCCCTCTACCTTCTCGCCATGCAAGAAGTATTGCCATTGATTGCCCTCGGACGAATCAAGGAGCACGACTCTACGATTCTGCATGTGGGCCTTGCGGGCCTCGCTGGTCAACGAGGTGTCCTTGGGTTCAATATTGAACTCTCATCCCAATTGCTCTGAAATCTCTGCAAGACTAGAGCGAAACTGCATGACAGCTGTATTCATCAAGGCGGCGAGCTCCTTTGTCAATACTAATTCTGGTGCATTATGGTAAGCAATTAGTAGCTGATAATGATAATCCAAGGGCGGTGAGACATACTAGTCCCAAACATCGAATTGGCTTGATTCACAATTTCGTTAAGATAAGTGTCTTTCTCTTCATCCGTTTTGTTTTGCGGCCATACAACTGTCGTTAAGAGGTCCATCACCAGGCACTTCCGTGCCCATTTGATGGCTATGCGCTCATCCGGGTCCAGATTGCACAGGGCCAGCTTTTTCGGCTTTTTCTGGCCACCGCAGTTGTCCGAGACAAGACTTCCAGATGCAATTGAAGATGATTCGTGCTGCATTGTGTCACTCGTGCTACGAGCGTACGGCTGCAAGCAGTGTGATGAACGCTCTGAGGGCGTGAGCCGCCGCTTAGGATTTACAGGGTCATAAGATATGGCTTGAAAGCTAGCCATTGAAGTAGTCATGATGCGGCTTGCAAGGAGAGGCACATGTGGGAAGCTAAGACTCACCGTGACCATATGGCAAGTGAGTCGTATTATAAACGGTCGAGCAAGGGGAAATTTAAGAAAATTCCGAGTACGACATCGTCACACTAGTGACCCCCCCAGCGCATGTGCTGAAAGTTCAAGGTGTCGAAGTCACGATGCGGCCATCTGATAGAACTTTATCCCAATGAAGATTTGGACGTCACAGTGCACATGTAGTACGTTTGACTCACTGACTCAATGGGCTCGGAGAACCTCCAATACTACAGGCTGATCAACCGTAACTTCGTTGTGATATCGTTTAGTCATGGTAAAGCCGGAGTTGGTATGCGAGGCCTCCACCATGACGGCACAATCATGGTCCAGTGCATGAAGTTAGTCAGGACAAAGGTGTCCAAAATTGGACAGCGCAGAAAACCATGACGTGTTTCGGAAGGAATTCGTGAAAAGTCCAAAGGTTCATGAAAAGTCGAAAAAGTCGGAATGTTGTTCTATTCAAGTAAAAATCTTCCGGTTTGCCCTGATGCGGGCTGAGAAAAGTACACCCTGACTTTTATACGTACTACGGCTGGATGAATCTGTTGATAAGATCTGAGGGTGGGCCGAGCTAAATCATATTAATATGTAACTTACCACTAACTTAGGTCGAGGATGTTGTGCATTGTGACTACGTGACTTCACTAATGAAAAGAATTTGATGCATCGTATTACTCCTATATTTTAAATTCACACAACTCCTTTATTTAATCTTCGTACCCCACCACACTGCTTGCTTCCAATCAAAATTATTGTAAGTAATAGATCTGGGTTCTAGAATGATTGGAACATGAAGCCTCTCCTGATCTGTTATTTCAATTGTGCCCCAGAACTCAACTACTAAGTCACGGTGTTGCCGCTGAGGTCTACTGGGAATTTTTGGCGTTTAAAATATATGAGGTTGCACGGACCACCGTGACATGATTTTTCCCTCTGCTAGCTTCTGATCCACCCTACAGAGACAAAAGCCTGAGAATGACTCAAAGTGATTGTTACAGTGCAAAACTACACATAGACATATGTAATGGTGGATATTGTGACCATGATATAAAAAAGACTGTAACCCACATAATAATATTATAGCGAAGCTGCTCATCAGATTATTTGTCTGACGTATGGCCTGACCCACAGACTGAGTGGCTCCCATCAGATGCAAAAACCGAACTATCATCATCAGAGCTTTCACACCAAGCCTGCTCGTGATTGTCAGGATCAAGTTTACATCCTTTGTTCCCTATAACCGTCACTCCTCCAGCGTGAAGCATATGTCTAAGGGAGCCGATTTGCAGATCAAGGCTGTGTATATCTTGTTGTGACAGTATTGTTTCATCTTCAAGAATGGACTTCATCAAATCTAGTTCGTGGGAGCGAATATGTTGGTATCGCATTCTTGCAGCAATGGCCCGGCGAGTGATCCGGGAAAGCTCGAGCATACGCTCGTTGAGATAGTTTGCGCCATCAGAATTGGACTGAGTGCAATTCCACTTTGAAATTGAGTTTTGCACGTCAAAGTAGGATCCACATTATCATGGATACACTCACAGTTGTTTTCAAAATTTTGAATCTCTTCGTCGGTATGTCGCAATCCTCATCAGGGCCACCGCCTTGAAATAAGGCACACTGGGTGGAGCGCTTACGACGACGACTGTGACAGACCAGATTTCTTTGTATGGTTGCTACTGAGCTACCCATTTCAGCTTGTGAAGCAGGCACAGTAGCAATATGAGTAGTAGACTTTGGGTTCAACGAAATGGGAGAGCTGCTAGGCACAACCGATGTGAGAGTCGAGGAAGATCCAAGTTGTCTGGAATATAAAATGAGTGGATGTGCTGTGAACAGCCCATTATCAAGTCGACACACCGAGGCTTGTTAAAGGAAGACCAATCACTGTTCGATGGCGAACGAGACATAATACTCGTCACTAGTAATGGTCTACGTACTAAACACTAGGTAGTTTTAACACTTAAGCGATTTCAACATCGGCAACACCCGCTTATTCAAGGGGCACACGTTGGACTTACTATAAGTGTCAATGGGAAGAAAAGTAGACAAAACACGCCATTTGGAAAGAAATACAGTGACATGTTCAAGGAAACTAATATAGCAGAACTGACTAACTTGTAGCCTGTCTGCGAAGTGCAGATCTTACCATGCGTGTTAGCGCACTGGGTGGCCTGCTTTGTCTCGAAGCCTTATCTTCAAAAGGGAGAGCACTATAAGCAAAGTTGGTAGAACAATGAGCTAATGCCAATATCGAGATAACTGATATCTGGTGAAATCAAGGTGTAAACATCTCGGTGGAATTAAAAAATAAATTGATTCACTTCGCCATCTAGGAATCTCTGCCAGCGCCAAAATATATCGAACGGTAATGGCCAGCATGGTCGTGCCAAAAGTGAAGAGCATGTAAAGCCATGTTCTACGCATTTCACTACGAGGAACAGAGCTGCGCTCTCCCTCAGGGATGCTAGGATGCCCATTATAGCGCGTCTCAATGATCCACGACAAACATACTTGGGCCAATAATATAAACGAACACATTGTGGAATAATCCACTAGGCCACGACGAGATTGTATGAGGGCATCGATAGCGGAATCAGGTGATCGAGGGTTATGGAGTACACTGGGAGCCTCTATCAGCCAATGAGGTGGAGGAAGATTGGGGTCAGACTCGGACGAAGGGGAGTGAACCTGCCGCAAGGCCGAGTATAATAGTACTAGTGCAATCATGGGTGGGAGTAGGAGCCATGTGAGGACGCCATCATTCGGAGACTCCTTGTGGGGAGTTCATTCCAGTGAAAATGAACGCTAGGAAATGGACATGCCTGTAATTCTTCGGGATACTCATCCAAATGAAACAGAAGCGTGGCTTAATTGTAGGGCTCAACTGTGAGCCACTGCGGCTAATTTCGCGAGTCTCAGCGTGAGGGGACACTGTACGGCAAGACTCTGGAGCAGTAGGTGCAGCAGCATTGGAGTGAGGTAGTATGGTGTGCGCACGTGTAATGTAGATTATAGCTATAATAAGGAGGATATACATTTCTGCAGTCAGAAAATTGATACCGAGACAAAATTTTGCAGATGTGGATAATATATTCACCTGCAGACATTGACGAGTCGATGATGTTATGAGTGTCATCAGAGATCTTTTTGTTGAAAAAGGCTAAAGATCCGATGAGAAGTGATTCTCCCATATATCTAGTGTCCATGCAGAATGTCCAAGTTCCAAGGCAGCCTTTCTCTCCCATCTGCTGGCGGCGCTCCTCTTCCTCCTCGGTTCGAAGTTTTCCAGTGGCAAGGACGTTCCAAGGAGCAAGCGCAAGATCTATGCATGGGCTAACGTGATTTGAGGCACCAGAGAGTAAGGAACGAGGTTGATCTACCTTCAGAACGGGCCATCAGTATGATATCCCGTTCAAAGTCCCAAAGCATGACATTCCAAGCACCTTGGTAGACCAATCGATCACAAACGGTGCTTTTCCATGATCCCGAGCATGGTAACCACTTCCAAAAGCACCCCAATTCTACCCTGCAGAAGATGTGCATCAACCAAAGAAGAGCCTGAAAGTCGCCAAAGCCCGCCAAACTTCACCCCACAATTGTCCCTGGTACCGTCTTAATCCTACTCGCTGGTCGTTTCAGAGGGAAGAGGGTTGTTTTCTTGAAGCAGCTTGATAGCGGGTTGTTGTTGGTGACTGAACCTTACAAGATCAATGGTGTTCCCCTCAGACGGGTGAACCAGGCATATGTCATTGCCACATCCACCAAGGTTGATCTTGGTGAATCCAAGGATGGCGTAAGAGCAAGTCTGGATTATTGTCAAACTTAGTACATGTACCAAGTCGATGCCAAGATCAATGATGCTTACTTTGCAAAGCCCACAACCAAGTCAAGCTCTACAGAGGCTGAGGTCTTCGAGGAGGGCAAGCTGAAGGCCAAGGAAGCCTTCCCTGAAGCCAAGTCCGCCGACCAGAAGGAGGTCGACAAGGCTGTCATTGCTGCCGTGCAGAAGCAGGAGAACCTTGCAAAATACCTTGAGGCCACCTTCGGCCTGTCGAAGGGTCAGCTCCCTCATCAGATGGTGTTTCAATGGTAGAGGACGCTAGGATCATGAAGCTGGGTGGGTCGACGACACCAGATATATGATATGCCATACTGCAATATTTCCATTACTTTTTTTCATTGCTTTCTTTATGCAAGTAGGCCTTCATATGCATGGATCTGTACTATGATACAGCACTCTCAGTTTGCATGAATTTTTGAGTGAAATGTTGACAGAATGACAATTGTGGCTGTGTGCCATTCTTGAGCAATTACATACGACTCGGTATGGACGCCGACCGAGACTAGTACTTACTACATCATCAACTCGAGGTTTATGCGTTGACAATGTTCTGCTATTGCTCTGCTGGTACATAATCGCTGACTCTTCCTCTCCTTTCCGACATTCCTTCCAATCTTCATTCCTAGCCCCTACTAGTACTGTTGGCTCTCTCTGTTTTATAACAAGCGCCCCACCCTCACAGCATATCGATGTTCTGTGGCATCGCCTTAGTGCCGTTTTTGGGACGATTTGTCTCGCACTCTGGTTCTATGAGTTTGGCCCAATGTATCGGGGATTCGAATAGTATACAATGTGATTGTACTGAGTTCCTTCCCAGAAGGCAATGACGCAGAACCGGGTAACATATGAGAAGCAAGGGGAGACAAACTTGGACAGTGCCAGTCCTTCGTGATATGCATAAGGAACATAGTAATGAACGTATGCAAAGCCAAAGAACTAGATTTGGGGGGCATCAATTCAGAATATAAGTATGTAGTAAAAGAGAATAGAGTACTAGCGCGATGAAGGAGTAGACCAACAAATCAAAAGTGGTCTCTTTAATGTAATCGGAGAACTGGTCTAAAGCTCAGTACCAGCTCACGAGACAAGAAAACCTAGCTCACAGTATTGAGGGACATACCAGATATGAGAGAGTAACAACAGGATGACGAGACGAGGACTACTGTGGTAAAGACAAAAGGTTCAGTAAAGTTTGACCAACTCATCAGGGGTTGGGACAGAGAGAGGAACATCCGCAGGAGACATAGGCAATGCCGAAGTGATCGGAGGGGATGACTGGGAAAAATTTGAGATGCCAGAGATGGCGAGGTAATAAGAAGGGTGGCGTAAAAATGGATTGCGCGCACGAGATATTGGAGGTGCTGCTCTAAGAATACCGATAAGCGGATTTTGGGAGAATGACCATTAGCGCTCACATAGAGAGTGGGCGATGTTTCACCTTTGGGTATCGAAGTCTTGAATGTCAAGGTTCTCAAGCCCGTCTCGCTCATGAAGGGTTTGAGGAGAGCGTGCGCGAGAGACCCATCCATTTTCCTCGGTGAGCGTGATGCTGGAGAGGTCACCCTTGGTGTGGATAAAATCTACTCTGATTGATTTTCAGAGGAATTAAAAAGTAGGACTCACCAGACGCCAATTTCATATACACATCCCTGATAGTGCCAAATCGCTTGCATAGGCATGTTCAGAGGTCAGAAGTTCGAGCAGAGCATGCCGGCATTTTGTGATGGCCGGTGCGGGTGTAGGGGGGGGGGATAGTTAGATCTTCCTCTGAGTGTTGTGACTTGACATCGCACTCCGATCCTCTGACAGCTCAAGACGGTTATCGGTTCGTAATCTTGATTTCATGGTAGGGAGAGGGGTAGAGTGGAAGGAGGGGGAGTTCCTTGTCTTTAGGGAAACAAGTAGATTGTATAAGAGTATGAGCCGCTTCCATGGTATGAGTATGGCCGACGTTAGCTGTATCAGCACCGACGGAATTGGTATAAGCAGCAACGAGTCCGGTATAGCTTGGTGGGTAGGGCAGTAGGGAGGGTATCACTAATGAAGTGCTCTGTTTCCCTTTCTCTATCGAATTCATCCTCAAATTCGTCAACAACTCCAAGAACGGACTGGAGATCGGGCGTGGAGCCGAGAACCTCTAGAAGGTGTGATAGAGATGAAGAGCTAGGAGTGCGAAGGACGGGAACCATCTCTGACTCTGGCGCTAATTGGAGCATTGGCAACATCTTTGGCAGCTGTTGGAGCGTGGCAGGAGGCACTGCGATAGAATGTGATGATCCAAGGGTTGATCCAATCATTGGTTCTGGCTGTGATTGTTATAGATCTAGACCTTCTCTTGCTCTCTTGATAGTCGTCTAGTTTGACGAGGTGATTGATTGATCAGTCAAGCTAAGGGCCAATGCTCGCTGTAAGGATGTATGATGCTTTGTAACTTGCAGAAAGTCTAGCTAATGGACAGTCTGGGGGCGTGTCCGTCACAGACTCTGGGGGATTGGGTCTGGGTCCACTCTGGGGGCGTGTCAGCCGCTCGGCAACATTCAGTCGGAGTTTGATTTCCTCAACCTTCCATGCTTTGCCTTCTTCCTTAACCTTCTCCGCCCTTCCTACCCCCGCTAGTGTCATTTTCCCCGCCCCCGCTAACGTCATCACTTCCCTCGATGGCCTCATCATCGTCCTTACCTCCCGCTGCATTAGCCGCAGTTGCTCGTGCCTCCCTCCGCATGACAGTCATTTCATCAACAACGAGCTCGGCATAGCTCTCGCACACTCACTCGTGGTTACTCTTGTTCTTTGCTAATATTGTTAAATGACACTGGAGTTGGAACTAGGCCAGGAATAGTCGGTCTCTGTTACTGAGACCACTCTTAGCAGCATGGAATGGTTTCAATGCACCAAACACGGGACGGAAGACTCATTGAGGTCTCTGAACCCGCTTGTTTTCCACTCAGTGTACAGTTCCGGGGCGAATTGGGGAGGACATCGTATGGCGCTGTACATGTCATGGAACATCATCACCCATTGACTTTAGGGTTACGCCAAGGAGACTCAATAGCAACATGGGCCCTCGGAAGGGCCGGCTATATGCACAAACCAGCAGGCGCTTGGACCAAGGTAGGTCGCTTCATATGCTATAATTACTGGCATGAACGAGAGGACTCATGTTTAGGTCGTTGCGAATCACCGGCTCGGATTTTTGGATTGGCTACTTACTATCAACATGGCGAGAATGATCATGGGACTCATCGTGTACCCTCGTGGTCATGCTTGGCCAGAGATCGTCGGAAAATGGTGCTATGAACTGAAGTACCTGTTTATCGAGATTTCATGGTGCTTGAACAGTTTGTGAGTCAAGCTCCCTCACGATTTCTTGTCCAATGAACCGTTCCCCAATGAAATCTAGGTTCAATGACTGGTTTTGGTCAGCAATCAGCATGGCAGCATCACACTTGCTTTCCACTGTCACACCACTCCAGTTACCTGAAGATAACGGTGACGGGCACCTGGTCGAAGTATCACTGTCCTACTTCATAGAACAACTTCTCGTCGCCATTCTGCAGAGCTACAATATGCTCCATCTCCGTCGGACATTGACCTCTTCAATCGCAGAATATTCTCTCGGTCGCCTTGCGTTTACACGACTTACGGCAATGCGACGAATAGCCGCTGCAAATTTATTGGAAGCAAACTGACCACTTGCTGGGGGACGACGTTACGAGATAGTTGAATCCAAATTAGGTACGTATGGAAGCTGCCAACAACTTCCATGTCCGTTTATAGTCACAAGATACTACTTAACACACTTTTGCACTTTTAGGATCCAGGACGCTACTTTTTACTGACTGTGAACGTTGAACGTCTTCAAGCACTCGCAGAAGCAGTCGCTCCATACATAAACGGTACTGGCCAAATTCCATTCTCTCATCTTCTATCCTCATTCCTTGTCCCTCCCCTTCTCGGTGTCACTGTTGCACAGCGAGGCCAGTATGTCACATGGTGATGGCGGTGCGACTGTCATCGACCCAGAAAGACAGCCGAGTGAGAACGGCCTCCAACAGCCCTCAGAAGCCCAGTCAGCATTCCTGCAGGCCCGGCAGAGACGCAAGATCACTGAGCTGGAAGAAAAGATAGAGACCCTTGAGTCAGGACGCGCGTCCAAAGAAAGGTATGACCGTCAGTATATGTGTCGGGTTGGCTTCGCTCAACAATTTGTCAGGCAAACGAACTACTATCTAGCTCAAGGAAGAGGTATCAGGCGCATTGTCTCTCTATTCGACAGTATCGAGGACCTGGTCAGCGAGAATGACAGAAAATACGACGACAACTTCAATGATGAGGACATGGCCACTTTTGAGTGAGTTTTTTTGCCCTCGCTTTGTCGCCAGTGTCCTCACACTGATTTGTTTATGTAGTCAAGACCATCTGCAGACGGGGTATGATATACTGACGAGAACTTTGCCATGGATTGTGAAGCAGTCCTCCGACATGGACCACGATGAGTATATATGCATGATTAAAATGGTATGTACTGTGGCGATACTACTACTAATGGTCGACTCTATCATAACGAGTATTTGTGTAGCTTAGGCAGGGGGCTGATGGAGCTCGAGGAGATGACACATCGAAACTCAGGACTCTTGTCGCCGACTGGGTCAATCGTGACCTTAAACCGAATCCCCTAGTGGACCCCGACGATAAACATTCTCGCGGGTTCATCAACGACGCATGTGGCAAGTTGCTCTGCCCTGCCGAGCTGGACTGGAATAACCCAGTGTATGTAGTGCATTTGGAAACCCCGACCAACGCTAACTTTTTACAAGCACGAAGACAGGGATTCGAGATCACTCTCAAGGTTATACTGTGACTGAGCTATCTTTTCCCAGCCTTTTTATATGAAAAGTATACCGCAAATTTAGACAACTTAGAGGCAGGCCTTTTCAAGGGGCAAATTCTGGTGCAGGTTCGTGACACCGAGTCGCCCGGCCATAATCTCACTGTTTGTTGCCAGGGCTATAAGGCTGTATTCACATCACCCTCTTCAGCGAAGGACATCGACGGCGACGGCGATGGCGCTGACGTCATCAAGAACAATAGACGCGCCAAAAAGGCAGGCTGGGGACTCAAGGTAAAAAAACATGTTGCGCAGATAATCAAAATGGAGAAAGTCACGCCCCGCTCGATTGCGTATATCGCCTGTCAAGTAAGTTGTCGTCGTCATCATGATATTGTTTGTTTTCTCATCCTATATGACAGGTACGATTTGCACTTTCTTCCATCACATCGTGGCGGACCGTTGACGGTGATTTCGACTATGTACAATTCTGGCGGTCCATCGTGGACTTCTTCGAACGACCTCCTGGTCGAGAAGCGCAACGTCGGGTCAACAAACTCCTCGAGTGGTGGAATAGGCACAGAACTCATACTGATACTGTCAACAAGCCTTGACTGATATCATCAATTTCTCTAGGAAGGTTTTTGGTAGGACCCGTCGTGAGCACCTTAGTGACGCAGTGAGGTCCAACATGTCTGTCAATCCTCTCGCAAGACAGAGGGCAGAACTCGACGACGCTGCTTTCAATTCAAGCTAGGATTTATCGTCGTTAAACTCTATTATATTATCATTATTTTAATATACTGTTTTTGCTGTTGCAATTTGATATCAATGTCGCGCTTTGATGATCCATGCTTGGTGTAATATACCTTGATCCAAACTGTCGTACCACTGGCATGCTTGTTGAACATTATGGATGATTTTCAGGATGATTCAAGCTATAATTCCACCTGCGCGACTTTGATTAGCTGAAAGTATGTATTATCTGGCCTTCATCACAATCCTCGCCCAGGAAGTATGGATTTGCAAGCTGAGAAGAATCGAAAGAAATGTTGAATTCAAAGTTCTATTGATGATATTTGACATGGTAGGGGTGTTTTATTTCCGAGCAGGTTCTCCTTAGTGATCCCTAGTGGTCTTAAGATACCCATAGAATACCTAACTTAACCCGACAACAACAAAAGTCCCAGATGAGATAGGTTAGCAATCGCTAAAGTAGAGCGGAACACATCGTCGCAATACTTAATATTGCCTAGTAACAGCTTTGTCGTTAGCTGGAGAAGCTAAGCCACGGAGGTCGTGAATGCACGTACACAGAATTCCTCTTGTATGGCACAAAAAACTCAATGCTGCTGATCGGCGTGGCGCAATATCTAAGGTCCTTGTGGAATGTCAAGTAAGGCACCCAGGTGAGCCATTACTCACTGCTTTCAAATTCCGCACCAGGGTACTACACCATCAATGTACTGCATCTGTGCGATGCTATGACCTCCGTTGTGATGTGTCGCGAATGAATGTAACAGTCAAGTTATGACACAGCATAGCAGAATGCCCTTGTATAGCAAGCGTAGTGTCTGAGTGAGGGATGGTCCTCCATTGTGAAATTTTCAATTGAGTTACTGTACAATAAGCACTCGGCGTCTGTGCATAACGTAGCGGAAGGTCTAAGAGTGATAAACATGGTATCTGAGTGAGGCATGGTCCCGGGCTGTGAAGTTTTCTACAAAGTTACCGTGCAACAGCTGAGCAGCATCAGTCCATGGATGTGACTTCTTGAGGTGCAATCGTGAGCAGTGTACTGTTGCTAGTCGTTATTCACCTAAATCAGATTGCCTAAGAGCTCTAAGCATAGTATAAATGAATTATTCTCACCTGCTAAACACGTGCTACACTTCTGCAAAATGTACAACATATTCTCACCAGTTCCCAACTGATATATAGCTCGCAATCATCACTGGTATGAATAAGATGACTTTGATAGCTAAAGTAGGGCTCACATTAAGGCCTTCTGGCTTGGCAGACACGCTCTGACCTTCTGGAAGACATGGGCCTTAGCTCCCAGTTTCAAAAATGCCGACCTCACTTCTAAGGTGGCAGTGCTGATTGATCTAGGATGACTACCAACTTATGTTCCATCTCCCCTCCGAGTTTGAGTGTGAGCGGTATCGCGGCGTTTTCCGCATCATAAACATCTGTAAGACAATCACGAAGTATTCTTTCCTCTATAAGGCCTTTGATGACAATGTGATCCCCCATAGCAAAATTATGTTGGTTCTTCTTATTCTGACCTATATATTGTTATACATGCTCTTATGAAAACTTTGTCGGTTCACTGATGATGGTGCTGACGTTGGTACCTCTCGAGAGCATCTGCCACTTCATATCCAATGGCTACAATTGAAAA
Organism: Suillus placidus; assembly: GCA_016628565.1. Lineage (NCBI taxonomy): Eukaryota > Fungi > Basidiomycota > Agaricomycetes > Boletales > Suillaceae > Suillus > Suillus placidus. Next base: position 96,474 of record JABBWD010000052.1, read on the forward strand.
TCCACCCATGACAACGTGGTAACACTGGTATAGAGCTGTCAAGAAGGCCTTTGCTAATTGAAATGTTGCCCATACTCACATAGGTTAGGAGATGAACAGAACTACAGGCGTGCCGCACGATGTTTGTGACAGTCCAGAAAGTGTACTGGTTCACAGGTAAGGTGTTCGATAAGCCCCAAAGCCAGCTGATGTTGATAGACTCACGAGCACTTTAAGGGATACTTCATCGTGACATGCGCAGTTGCGACCTCTTACAATGTTACATAAGCAGATTTACCAGAATAGGCCTCACTCAAACACGATTAACATCACGTGATAGAAATCGTCACACTACAAGTTGCGCGTTGCAGGTCTCTGCACTGGCAGGCGGGCCCTGGCGGGGGACTATCACCGCGATGTCAGCCCTAGTAACATGATGTTCTACCGGATAGGCGACATCTTGGCCGCCTCACTTGATGGACGTCTTAAACGATTACGATCTTTCCTCGTTGGCGGATGCGCAGGGTCCTCAGGGCAATGACTCCCGAGTGCACGGGGACAATCATGATACCGTTCATGGCACTTGATCTTCTGAGCGAAAAGGGTCAACGAGGCGAAGTCCAACATTTTTATCGTCATGATCTCGAATCGTTCATGTGGGTTCTCGTCTGGGTCTCTTTGCGTTACAAGGATGGACAACACTTACCACGGAAATTACGCCCTTTCGATAAATGGGCGACTGTATATGCCGAGGCGTGTGCCAAGGAGAAGTCATTCTTTGTGACCAACTTTTTGGAGTACGAACTCCCGGACATCGACAAGCGTATAGCTCGCTGATCGCATTACGGTGGATTCAAGATTGCACCGAAATCAACATGTTTCATACTCGCACGTGAGTATGGTGGGCTCCTGAGGTTAACGCCTTATATAACGATATAGTTATGTTTTGCCATTCACTTGAATCGAGGGACTAACGTTGCTTGTGCAAGCTTCAATTCTGCGCTTGGACGTCACCTTGGTCTGTGCGCCATTCCAGACCTACTGTCGCCAAAGCATATCCGAGTTGAACGCCGATCATGTGCACCCACCGTCGCTTTGAGTGTCTATTCCATTTTTAGGTACGTACTCGAACCGCCCCGTCAAAGCACAACCTATACCTTCTCGCAGTTACACTTAAACACCCAGCGGGTGTGTCCTCCAAAATAACCACGACTTGGAATACACCGGCCATCAAGCCATAGGCCTGACAAACCGGCGTTGTCTTGGTTCTGGTGGAATTTCCCGCTGCAGATACTCTGTAGGTATCCTCGTGCTATGTATTATAGGTTGACAAGCCCATTTACAGCCTCGATTGCACCAAGGTACGGGTATGAAAATATTTAGAACTGGGGATACGAGTAAACTGCTTACCACTCGTTCACCTATGATCGGTTGCCCTTCCTAACCTGTGAACGCTGCGCAGCAAACACAGCTGCACTGCTGTCAGTGTCATACTCGAACGTGAGTATTCTAGGCTTCTGATATCATGCCTGGCTCGTTCATGAGCTCATTTATGTTTCGTGGCCATTCACTTGAATCGAGGGACCAACCACTGAGCACCAGCGCTTGGATGTCACCTCAGTTTGTGGGCTATCTCCCACGTCATCCAGACCTGCTATCTCAAAAGCACATCCGTGCAAACCACCTCTTCAAAGCACAACCTACACCTCGTAAACACATGAAAAAATTCAGCGTTACGATACATATTAGGCACGATAGATCTAGATTCTATACGCGATGCACTGGCGTGACAAGGCAGCCTGAGAAATCCACACGCATGCGTATGTGGCGCAAACTGGTTACGATGTCGATGATGTGTTGATCACTCGCTCCTTTGTTTTTGCATGCATGAAATGGGATGGATAGGGCCTTAAGCTTTAAAATTTAAGGCCTTACGACGGATCCGAGGTTGCGACTCGCCGTTCGACTTTGGCATCACTGCTGGCCATGCGTGTGAATTAAGTATTCATGTTTCAGCTCAGCCAATTTCCAGGAACTTCTCGGATTATGTTCTTGCTCACTTTTCATTCAGTCACGGTCGGCTTTACTCATGGGAGATCCACACAGTGTTGCACACACTTGAGCTTGAGCGCTGGTCGACGGGGACTTGTGTGCCCATGGGAGTCTTACAATATTCAGCATCAGCTTCAGAGGTGGGTGTACTTACTCGTCATTTATGATTTTGTGTCTTTTCAGTATTATGATCTCCGGAGACACGAGGGTGTTTGGGATTTTTTGGATTACAGTAGTTCTGACTCAGAAGTCCAAACTGCTCTTGTGTTTCATTCATCACGGTGTGCAGTCGTTATTTCTTGGATCGACCGTCTCATCTGGTTGGCAGGGCTCAACTTAGTCTCCCATAGACAAACCAATAGAAGGCAGTCGTCCCTTCTGTAAAGCACACAACGAAGTTCTGAAGGACTACTCACTACTTCAATAGTACAACGTCTTCTTCATCTTGTTCCACATACGCGATGCAAGTCGCCCCCCAATGCAAGGGATTGAAAGTCATAGCACGTCTCGTGGAATGACAACCATGGCACAAGGCTTCGCTTCGGTCTGTCAGTGCGACAGGACTTGATCGGTGAGGGAAGCTCTCTGTTTTGAAGACAACGAAGGTCACTAGCGATCGCTCAGAATGTCTATGATGCTAATGCTAATACAAATAATGGTGATATCTTAACTTTATGGTGAGCGCTCCCACTCCGAGCAAATACTTTGATCAACCAATCCCAACCCCTTGCACCCCAGATCCTTCCCCCCTCTAAATTCGGCCGTATTCCCAATCCTCCAGCAAGCAGTACATCTGTGTTTGAAGATATGAAAGCCTAACCTCCCAGCTAATATTAAAACCTTTGTGTCGGAGATGCCTGAGACCCTCCCACACCCAGCTCTGACAATTCCATCGGAGGTCGTGGCGCGTGATAGGAACGCTTGCGAGGTGCCGCTCCAATAGGGTCAGCTGATGCGCAGCTACTTTTCCAACGGTAAAGCTTCCGCGCCATTCATCTGGGTTTAGGTATGGTTGGTTGCGTCTGAAATCTACGGTGTAGCTGTCCGTGTTTCCCTGTATGTGGTACGTGTTCCCGATACCAGGACTGGTCGGGATATAGATCACCCAGTGAAGTGGATAGGGCTGTAGGGGCTCTTTATGCCCTCGCCAAAATTGGACGACTTCAACGTTATAGTACACGGCTGGGGCAGGCATATAGCTATGGGATTCGGTAAGTCGCAGTTCGAACGGCGCTAGATTGTACGATACTGTGCTCACCGAGAAGGCACAGGACTGAGCAAGGACGGGAGAGTTTCAGGTTTGAGTTTGCCGATGAGTCTCGGATTTATAGCCAAACCCTGGTAGATTTTTGTTTCACGAGCGGCCTCGAAGTGTGGGTGCAACATGTCATGCTTAGTGTGCTCAAGAGACTGAATGCGGTGTGCGCTTTGGGTAGACTACTAATTGCCGCTCACGGCATACAATTAATAGCCCATTCAAACGTAATGCCGATGTTGCTACTTTTAAATGATACCCGTGTATCGCACGACCGGGAGTGCTGAGACGAAGTAAACTTAGGAATATCTGGAGGTCTTTATAATGACATTGTCATGTTTCTCGTCGGCAACGTGAATTGAGGGGTAAGTTCACTCAGACCACCATTGGGAGTCGAGTCAGAACCAATCAAGCTTTTGACCAGACTACGCCCGACACTCCATATTTGTGACCCATCTCTCACCAGCCACAGTCCGATTGGCCATCACAGAATCACATCCAGGTGGATCATGTGCCCTATCGAGCGTACATCCAACTCTATACAATTTCTATCATACACAAACCATCCCGTCATAGCACAAGCTACACCTCCTTACTATTACTATTAACCGCACCAAAAAAATCCAGCGGGTATATCCTCCACGAAACTTCCACGACCTCAAAATGCAGTCGTCGAGTCCACCTCGATCGTAGGCACGATAGAAGCGATGAACTTCAAGAACACCACAAGGTAAAAGTCCACGCGCATGCCCTCGACTTCGTCTTCCTCCCCTGCGCTCTTTACGCCCTCCTCCTTCCCCCCCTTGCGCCCGAAACCCCATTTCTTCTTCCCGTCCTTGTCTTGGTGCTTGCCGGAATTCTTTCGTGCAGCGAGCTGCTCTTCTACCACACCTGCGTTCATGCGCTCGATGACTTTTTTCATCACGCTTGCGTGTTTGCAGGGATGTACGGATGCTGCTTGGAGCGTCGAGGAGTGTGGGAAGGCTTCGATGGTGACGGTCTTGAGAGCATGGTCTGCTGAGATGTCTTGGAAGATCTGCGATGGTGTTAAAGTTGTGCGATTCTGAATCACAAGATATGAGCGGGAGAACATGTTTACGAAGCGATGGAGACAAACTTCGTCATAGCCGAGCAACCAGATCCGGGGAGTTTGGTAATACTTGTCGTATGTGATCATCACGTCATACGTCCGTACTTGCAGGAGATTGCCATTAGCGACCCCCACCTGCCTGCGTATATCGTTTAGGATCGGGCTTAAACAAAGTCAGAGAGGAAAACTCACGATGCATCGATGACGCCACCCGCCTTGGGCACAACCGGTGCTGCCGTAGCTTCATCCTCGCCGTCCTCCAGCCCCTCCTCTTCCATGTCAGGAATATCATCTAGATCCGGTGTCTCTCCCACCGTAGCGCCCGTCTCCGATACAATGGACACATCCGCCATCGCGCTGGCCAGTCCATCACCATCCAAGTCCGGGATATCATCGATCTCGCCTGGATTCGCGGCAGAGTCCACTGTGGCCCCTCGCCCTGCATGCGTTTCTACCCACTCATCGGCAGCACCCGAAGAATCCCCGAAGGAGAGAAGTCGTTCAGCGTCTTCATCGGCGTCTGTGTAAGCCAGTGATGTGGCTCGTCGAAGGCAGGGGACGCCGCGAGTGACAAGGTATTGTTTTTCAGCAGGGAGATAATCGCGGGCTTTGGACGCGTCGCCCTTTTCCCTGAAGTATGGGGATGGGGATTGAGAGGCTGTATCTGAGTTGAGGAACTGGTTGCACGCACCACGTCCATACTGGGAACTTGTATGATAGGAAGTCTCCTGCTGCGACAAATTCCTCTGAAAGGAAGATTGGGATGCTTGTGGTTGGTGGTTGGTAGTGATGGAATACGTACCAGGGGTTATACGTCCGTGCTCTTTGAACTTGCTTTCTTTGAGGACCTGGGCATTATTTAGACTTAGCAATAGTCAACTGCGATGGCACGCACTGGGCTGAGATAGTCGCGAACGGCCCAATATTGTTGCTAGAAAGGATCTTGAGCCATCTCCGAGCATCATGCTGCTTTAGTACGAACCTGAATAGCATGCATAGTAGTTTGTGGTATGCTTCGTTTGTTGAGTGGAGATGAGAGGGAGAGCGAAGGACGAACCCTTGCCACAATCACTGAATCAGTACTACATCGATCGCACCTAATCCGGAAACCAGTGATCACGAGGGGTTAATGACACGCGACTGCGGTGCTGACTCCTGGCACCTTAGAGTAAGACTGTAGCCGCATTTCGTGTGCCATGAGCCAGGTATATTGTCAACAACCTTCTAATGGCTAGCATCGTCCCCGCGTAAAAGCAGCTTATCACCAAACCCAAACCAAATATTGTAGATACTCAACGCGAAGCAGCCAATTATGCCGAAGCCTTGTCGGATTTTTTGGAGCTCCTCTCCTTCTCTTTCCTCTCTTTTTTATCCCTCTTCTTCTCTCTCTTCTCATCGTGAGTCGGTGGGGGAGCATCGACATCCATTGCCGACACCTCAACATCAGCAACTGGTTCCACGTCATGCTTCTTTTTCTTTTTCTTCTTTTCCACAGGCGCAACAGACAGGGCGTCTGCAGGTGTTACGTCGACGTCTATGATGTCCTCTGGGGCCTTTTCCGACTTGTCCCTTTTCCGCTTCTTGGTTTTTGTCTTTCCCTCCGTGTCGACTGGTATAGGAGATGGATCCGAAGCGCTATTCGTTGGTATTTCTTCAACTCTGTCCTTCTTCTTGCTCTTCTTTTCCTTCTTATCTTTCTTGCCTGTGCCTGATTCTACGGCCTCGTCGTCCCTCTTCCGCTTCTGTGATTTCGACCGGCTCTCGTCGCCTTCTTCGTCCTTGCTTTCCAATTTCTCGCCCTCGACAGCAGCTTTCCGTTTTTCCTTGTCCTTTTTCTTGGACTTCTTTTCCTTTTCTTCTGGAATCTCGGTCAGTGTCGGGGTATTGTCGACAGTAGACTCTACAGCATCCTCAGTGGACTTTTTAAGTTTCTTGTCCTTTTTCTTCTTCTCCGCCTTTTGAGGTGAAGGTATAGATAATGGTTCGACAATAGTGATATCTTCTGATGTCTTGTACGAGTTAAATACTGCACTATATATAACGAGTTGCGCGTACTCACCTTTTTGTCCTTGGCTTTTAATTCGGATTTCAACTTGTTCTGTGGTTTGATCTCAGTTGTTTCCGGATCTGGGACTGAGACTTTTGGAGGCTGAGCTTCTATTGGTTTCGGTGGTATGACTGAAGGCTCTGGTGGTGTTACAGTTACAGGCGACATGCGCTGAGGTGTGCCCAATGGAGTTCCGTTGGCACCAGTGGCCTGGTAACGTGTTGGTGGTCGCGCCTGGTATCCCCCATGACCGTGGAACCCGCCGCGTCCATTCTCTCGAGGTGCTGCCCCCCAGCTCCCGGCCTGTTCGCATGAAAAAAAAGATCAGACATGCAGGGATGGCCAACTCACCGATCTAGGTCCCTTATACAAAGTTTTCTGATACTTCTCTGCTTCTGTTACGCACGAAGTGTGTCCCTGGTACTCAGCAGGGGTGTGGAAAGTGGTCGAGCAGTCGATGCAGTCGAAAGCTGCATGGCAGAAACCATGATGTTGGTTGAGTTTTGGTTTTTTTACGACGTCACTGCAACCTGGGTGGTTATGGGTGCGTTAGAGTCAGTGCAATTCGAGAATGGAATGATAAGCAGATACGAACTGTGACATCTGTGGATCGTGCGTTAAGATCAGACATATGAATTGCGAAAAAGGGGATGGATAGCGTACTGGAATGATACCATTGAGATAGAGGTCTCTTGTAGTGTTAGACCGACCGACTTTCTTTCGTGCTCGTAGGCCTAGGCAATCTTATGCCAAGCGTCTGGACTCTGGCCCGAATGAAGAAACAAAAAAAGATGGTAAGTGACCTATAACCCTAACCCTAGCACTCAATCGCGATCAATGTAGACGATCGACTTCGACTTCAATTTTGAATTTTCACTATCATGATGATCATTATGATCAACGGTCAATGTTTCAACTATGTATATACAAAGAAACGGAGCACGTATAGAGTGTACGTATGATACGTTGAACCTGATCAAGGGTCTGGTGATACGCCATTGCATCATTGACAGTGATGTATCAGGAAGCATCCTGACTACGGGAGACTAGGAAGCATCATGCATGCACATTGCACTCTCGATGATAATCACCGGAGAGTCATATTTGGATGACTTCCCTAGAAATGCACAGCGGATGAGACTAATAATAAGTGACGGGCAGCCGTAAGGCATAATGCATGTAGAAGTATAGACATGAGGTTTCGTTACACGGCGTCCGAAAAGAAAATGATACATCACATATGTTACCATCACGGTTTCCCAAATCTCACCACCCATGTCTCCGCGATACTCGCACTTCCGGGTAAATGTCTCTTTTTCCCAAATTCCTCGTCTTTCTCCAGCCCCTTGAACATTGGCGTATCCCCCAGCCAATCAATTCTCTTCAGTCGTTTGTCCGACTTGTCCTTCTCTTGCCTCGACTTCGCAGCTTTCTCGATTGCTTCTCTCCGTGTCTTATCAAGAGCCACGATTGCCCACTCCGAGTCTTCGATGTGCTTTTGTAGCAGTTCATGCAATCCCTCAAAGATCGCGCCGCATGTGATTACAGACCCAGCAGGCGCACGGATGACGATTGACCAAGGAAATGCCTTCGAGATGATGAGGATCTCGTACGTGGGTGCCACGAATGCTGGGACGTGGCTGATTTGTTGCCATGTAGATAGCATGATCCCTTCCTGCGCGGGCTTGCGGATATCGTAGCGCACGTAGGTCATGTCTGATGCAAGAATGGGGTTAAGGCTAGGCCATTTAGATTTTGGTGCTGAGCGATCGACTACGGGTGCACAGAGAGTATGGTAAGATCATACAGGTGATTGATGGAGATTGAAGGGTACATACAGTTCAATCCGTGCCATCCTGTTGGTTGATACGGCTGGTTGTAGTACGAGGGGGGGACATAAACATGGGGGTTGTATTGTCCTTGGTACCAGTCGGTAGGCCAACGATTTGCGTAGGGATTCATAATGAAGCGTGTGGTGTATAATCAAAATGCATGCTGGGATATATTGCGGCATTTATAGGTTCGTAAGGCGTCAATCTTTCTGACAGAACTGTAACCGAAACCCCCGAAAGCGTAGGTTTCCGTGAGTCTTCTATAGCACCTTGGTCAAGAGTCGCGTGATGACAATGAGCGGAGATGACTCTATGCGCCGCACTTGATCAGATCAGAGGAAGCAAATCAAAGAGGCTAAGCCAGGCTGAGCTATTGCTAGGTGAGCGAGGCAGTGCCTGGAAGTTCGGCACCCATTCCACGTGATGTAGAGGGCTTATCGAGAGAAAATAGCCACGAAATTTACAAGCACTGCAAGGGGTAAAGCGCTTAGCTTCAAGTTTCGAGTGACAGTGCACACTGCCCATAGCTGAATCATTTGAAATCGGGGGCGGAGGCAATGTAAGAGAAGCTGAATCACTTAGGCGCGTCGTCGACGGGCAGTCCATGGAAGTCGGTTCGCTGAGTGCCGCTGAATTGGAGTGAAACCCGGTCGTTCGAGAATCTTCGATTTCGTCAAACTCAGGAACTTGATTTAAATCTCCCAAGGACAGAACGTTCTGCGCGCAGCTGCGCAGTCTATACGCGCTCGTATAACAAATAAAGTTGACATAGCTGGGCACCCTCTCTAAGGCCAACAATGACAAAGGCTTTTGCGCGAGCACCGCGGAGGAGCCGGGTTGAGGCCTGAGGGTGAAGGGACGACTCGGATGACAAGGAAGGCCTGTGAAGATTAGCTACTTATAATTAACCTTCAGACTTGCCTCGTACCCAATTGTTATGCGTGTCATGAGAAAGAAACATGTGTCCGAGGCGTGTGAAGGAGTTGAAGAAGCTCGTATTAATATAGTGCTCGTCCATGGCAAACGTCAAAGGGGCCTGTTAAGCTTGCATGAGCGAGAACCATTAATGAGTCTTCTAACCACAGATATTTGATATCCCAATGGAGTTCGTCGTGTTGTCTAAATGGCAGAGCACAATTGGCTGGCAGGAACCGATAATGGATTAGGTAAACACTTACAGAGATTATATTTCTGCAGCCACGCGGCCAACGCATGATTGCAACAACCTTAGCGCTAACAATATATTCCTAGTGCGTCTCTCTTCGCCATCCAACTTTTTGCTTCATCCCCCATCATGTCTTTCACCGCGTTTCGGGCACCACTTCGTAGGCAGGCTTTGTCTGCATCCTTCAGAAGGGCTGAGTTGCGCACGTCTTCCTTCCGCAAGTATTCAACGGAGGCTCCTCCAGCAGCCAAGTCCAACACGGGTCTCTATGTTGGCCTGGGTGCTGTCGTTCTAGGTGGCGGTATTGCATACTATTTGTACGACTCATCTTCGGACACGGCGAAAACGACTTCTACCGTACTGAAGTCTGCGGCTCAGTCAGCAAAGGTTGCCACAAACTTTGTGCCGACTAAGGAAGACTACCAGAAGGTTCGTTCTAATTTTTTTGTGAAGGCTAGGGCCTAGCTGGAGCTTATCTGTTTTTTTTAGGTGTATAACCGCATCGCCGAGGTGATTGACGATGCTGGTGACTACGATAGTATAGTATTTATGCACTTGGTTTGGTTCCTGCTCTCATATTGTCTTCGTAGATGGCTCTTTCGGCCCTGTAGTTCTCCGTCTGGCGTGGCATGCCTCTGGTACCTACGACAAGGCTACTGGCACTGGCGGAAGGTCGGTTTTTCCTGTTAGCCGATTAGAAGTCGCCTTATCATTGACATAACGGTACAATGAAACGCAGCAACTACGCGACCATGCGTTTCCACCCCGAAGCTCTCCATGGAGCTAATGCGGGTCTTCATGTCGCCCGTGAATTGATGGAGAAGATTAAGCAAGAGTTTAGCTGGATCAGCTACGGTGACTTGTGGACGCTTGCTGGTGTTGCTGCTGTGCAGGAGATGGCTGGTCCGAAGGTTCCTTGGAGGCCTGGTCGCATTGATGGCTTTGAATCCCACGTACCCCCGGATGGCCGTCTTCCTGACGCCTCCCAAGGGGCGCCGCATATCCGGGATGTATGTGATTTTAATCTACAATCAAATGCGAGCGAGCTGACATTCACGCCAGATTTTCTACCGTATGGGGTGAGCCTGTATTCATGTGATAAAATTCTCGGAAGACTTGACGCCATGCCCTGCAGCTTCGACGACCAAGAAATTGTTGCTCTTTGCGGTGCCCATGCTCTCGGCCGTTGCCACACTGACCGGTATAGCCTTCGCTGTATTTATTTTCTGTTGCTGATTTTGTTCTATCCAGCTCCGGTTTTGATGGACCTTGGACCTTCTCTCCTACCATGTTCACTAATGACTACTACAAGCTCTTGTTTGATGAGAAGTAAGCACATAGCCCCCTCCCAAAGGAAGAAGTGCTGACGTATCGTTGGGACAGGTGGGTGTGGAGGAAGTGGAACGGACCTAAGCAGCTTGAGGACAAGAAGACCAAAACGCTTATGATGCTCCCGTATGTTACTTTGAGTATGCGTCGTCAACATTGGCTAAAAGCCTTTCAGAACGGACTACGTTCTTACACAGGACAAGAGTTTCAAGAAGTATGCGAAGGCCTACGCTGACGACGTTGACCTCTTCTTCAAGGAGTGCGTCAATTCATAATCAGCGCATTCATACGCTAATACAGTTTTAGCTTCTCTGCCGCTTTCGCTAAGCTCCTCGAGCTAGGTGTCCCTACCCAGCAGTTTGTCGCCTCTGAGGCCTGGATTATGCAGACTGTCGACGATCAGAAGTCCTAAGTTGTGTATAGAGCGATTTATCATGGAAGGTAGATTATGTTACTGCTTCATTTTACCGATAGATTTAGGACCACAACACTATCTTGAACTTATAAGTACATACAGTACCTTATACGTACTAACGCCTGGCGGATTGACTTTTAGGTGCTTTATTCGTAGATAATTGGTCCATAGTCAAATTTCTTGTTGGTCATGTGAACATCGCAGCAGTGGTCATGAGCTGTGTACGCATTTGTTGACAGCTGGCCTTCTCAACCTTCCTCAACGTGTCGACCTTTCTACTCGGTGGCACTTATCATACTTCAACTAGTCACTTTCACTGAAGATCAAACTGTTAATGTCTGCCACTTGGGCAACCTCGAGCCTACCAACCATGCCTCCTCCACAGGCCATGACTTACGCCATTGTCGGATGCTCGGAGCACAGCGGGAACTACGTTCCGGAAAATATACTGGTGGACGCACCACAGGACCCATTAAGTAGATGGAGCGGCGCGCAGCAATTACCTACAGCGAAGCAATGGATCCTGCTGAAGTTAGAAACACTCAGTGTTGTCAGTTGAGTAACTGCTGCGCTTCATGATCTCGCACGCGCTGACATGCCCCACTCTTGATGACATGAAGAGAGCATAACATTTGGAAAGGTGACGCCGACCAACCTTGTCATCGATGTGAAAACTAAGTCTGGCGGATGAAGTTTCACAGGAGTATGTGAGCTCACTCCTCCATCATTCGGGCTCTGAACAGAACAACAGAACATCCATGCAACATGAGGGAGTTCAGGGTCTATGTAGGGCTGAATCCACACCATATGGCGCAGGCGCTGCACACTCAGCTCAAGGACGATACCATATACGAAACGTTTCCTTTGAAGCATGTGAATAGCGAGGGCATTTGCTTTCCGATACGGTACATCAAGATCGTACCAATTTCGTGAGTGGGCATGTTGCATGTGTTTGTTTGCTAAATCTGTGCATCGGTTAGAGCGCATGGGATGAGCTTTCATATTTCGATCTGGTATGTCTCTGTTTCAGGCATAGCCGATCCTCTATACGTCGACAATATCCGCTCGCGATACGAAGAGGTTTGATAGGCCATTTTTATCACGCGGATATTCACTGAATAAACAATCATAGTACCGAGAAACCGTAGTGCTTCGCCACGTGCTTAAGCATCTGAGGCAGCGGAGGTTGCTAACACCATATAAAAACATCCTGGCGCGCTCGAACATCCAGGTCGAGCACCCTGTTGTAACAGCCTTGCACTCCAGCCTCGTTCTCCAAGGGACTTGGACTGATTCCGAAGCACTTCTCTCCGAAGCATCTTCAGCTGGCCTTCTAGATGCCTACATCCAATTTTGTCAACCACACTCACAGTGGAAACGTCTTCACGGCGTGGACGCGGACGGTGACGCGCCAAGCAAACGTGGTGGCCACGCAATGGCACTCGACCCTGAAAATGGCCTGATCTACCTCCTTGGAGGCTGGGATGGGCAGAAAAGCCTAGACGATTTCTGGGTGTACGATGTGAGTGCTGAGCGATGGCGGGTGATAAGTCATAGCACGTCTATCGAGAAGAATGGGCCTATTGCTAGGTCTTGTCACAAGATGGTTTATGATACGAAATCGGGGTGCATCTATCTCCTGGGTCGACTCTGCGATGGGGATATCTTGAAGCCGGAGGAGGACCATGAAGAACTATTAAGAAGAGCGGGCGAGATACCAGATGGGTCTAGATCTACTGCCTACTGCTCGGAGTTTTTCCGGTATCATACGCGAGGATTGGACAATGGGAAATGGGATCTGTTGTCATTTGATACGGCGGTGAGTGGTAGAGCTGACATTGCATTTTTTTAACCAACGATGCTAGTCCTTCGGTGGCCCACCACTCATCTTCGACCACCAAATGGTGATGGATTGTGAGGCGCAAATATTGTATGTTTCCGGGGGCCGAGTGGTCGATGGCGACTGGGACTCGCTGAAGTACTCTGGCATGTATAGTTATAATGTCCGGACGAGCAAATGGAAACTTCTACAGCAAGTATCGTCATCATTGGCCACTTTTTGTCGTTCTTATCGTGTTTGCAGACCCCAACCTGCGGTGTCAATGTTATCGTCTGTACAGCCGCCCATCTCACCCCGCTTTGGTAAGTTTGTCTTATGTGATCATCTCCAGCACACTGAAGAACGGTAGGCCATTCAATGGTTCTCGATCAAATGTCGCACACACTTTTTATTTTCGCGGGGCAGCGTGATGATAAGTATCTGTCCGACATGTACGCCTACGACATCGCGAGTAACACAGTGATGGAATTGTTCAGCAATTTCAGCACAAGTGGGGGCCCCGACGCATGTTTCACACAGCGGGCGATTATCGACGGAAAGTTGAAGGAGATTTATGTGTATGCGATCGATCCCATTTCTGCCTGGCTGCTCTAAATCAAGCACTTCATCTAGATTCTGTGGGCTGACTCGCGTGCAGCCCGCTTCTGCGCTTACTAGCTTACGCTCCGATACGCCAAATTGGGTGTATCAGTACGCGTACCCTTCCAAGCCCGGGAAGTGGACAAAAATACTGCCCGAAGTGATACAAGAGGGCGGGGAGCCTGCCGAAGTTCCTCTTCCGCGATATGCACATCAAGTAGTATATGATGAGGGGATGAAACGCGTATTTATGCATGGCGGAAATGCAGGGGAGGTGAATGCGCCGGTGGAGGATGTGGAGACGGAGGTAAAGGAAAGTGGTGATGAGGATCGTCCGAGCAGGGTATCGAAGGAGACGAGGCTGGATGATTTTTGGACTATGAAGCTATTGAGGTGAGAAGCGTTGCTGTGCTTCGCTCCATGGTATTGATAGCATGTGGACTTACTCTTCAGAGCCACACCCGAGGAAATTATTAGGCGAGCAAAATACCAGATCCGACAACAGCAGTAGGTTATGAGCTCTTCAATGGGATATGTTGATGTTGATTGTGTATAGATTCCGAGAGATGTGTGAAGAACAACCCGCAGTCAAAGCGCTGCGCTTTCTACAAACGCAAGTGTCTGCAGTGGTGGACCACACAAACCCCGAGGAGACGAGCGTTTTCAGGGCACTCCTGGGGCATCTTTTCTCAACTTCAATTACCACGGATGATGGCTCTGCCGAGTCTGCAAACACACCTAAAGAAATCACTACAGGTCTCCTAGAAGAGCCACCGAAAAAGCGTTCACGCCCGAACACGCCCGACGAAGCCTGGACAAGTCGACTGGATGATGAAGATGAGGACGAGATGCTTGGTGCGAGCACGTCGGCCGCTGTCACCTCTAGTGGACAGAAGCGGCGGCACGCGGTGCTTTTGATGGAAGAAGATCCCGAGGAGACTGCGTTGCGGGACGCTTCGACGAAGCCGCTATCACCTGAGCGGTTCAGGCAGCGTACGGAGGTGTTTGAGAGTTTGTTGCAGTTTGTGGGGGAAGATGGGAAACAGCCTATGGGTTCGCTTTTGGATATGGTTGATGCGGAGGATGGGATATGAGGTTGGTGGTGTGTGATTGGCACCTTTTTTTGTTCTGTTTTCGTGTTTTGAATTTGTTTTTATTGAAACGTGTAGGTCGTTTTTGATAGGTTTTAGAGGCCGCATAGGCTTGGCATGTTGACAAGATTATTTGAAAGGGTTGAATGTTGAACGTTTGAACCCCGAGATGAAGATCCTGGACGAATTCGACATTCGTACGATTAAGGCAAACCTTGGAATAACCCTGAGCGTTCAGACCGACCAAGCATGCATGGTCTGATTGGAAGCCATCCCCCCTTGTATTCAGCAATCCTTGGAGTGCACGTCCCCCACGCAAATTCGAATATATAATAATATTGGTGCAGAGATGGTAGCTTGCTTCTGCTTGTGCGACTTTGAAGCGCAGGCATGCAGATAGCTATAAATGACTTCATCCGAGATCTGGGGCAATGAGCTGATTTTTTTGTGATATACATCTATTGTTGCAACACGTTCCACTAAGATACAAAAGATCATGCATTTATAACTATTCTATTTTGACTCAAGCAAGCGTTTTAGGGATGCCCTGGGCGTTCAACAGCGCCTCACTGTTGCTCAAAACCCGGGGGCCGTCACCAACACGGGTGTGAATAAGCCCCTTGACAGAGCCCACCTCCCACCGCTTAGCAACAGCTTCATTGAATCCCTCTGGCAACGCAGCCTGTACTTCCTGCCCTCCAATGACGACCTTCTCTGCTTGGGGGAAGTAGTACAGAATAAGCTGTGCTATCTCACGGACGTTGGGTGTGAGCGCATAGATAACGGCGTTTGGGCCTGCATCGTACGTGTAAGCAGCCTTTGGCTGCTCCGAGAGACGGTTGTACTCGGTGATGATGGCGATAATGGCGCGACTAACATCATTCATGTAGAAAATGGGCGGGTAAGTGTCAAGAGCGACAGCATGGAACTGGTTCGAGTCCCTCATAGTGATCTCCGCAAAGTCACCGAAACGCTTGTCTGCGATGGCACTCTCGATGTCTGCCATGCGGGAGGGAACGACGGATCCAATACGGTGCTGGAGGAGTGCGGAAGTAACGACAGTGCGTTGCATGCCGCTGGTGCTGCTAGTGCCTTTCTTGGCGTCGTTTACGACGCAGATGAGGGCTTCCATCTCGGGCCAGTGGGATTCTGGGGCGACTTGACGGGCTATGCTGTCTAGCCCGGTTGCGTCGTCGCTGCCCATGTCCCAGGCAACGAAGCCGCCAAAGAGGGAGCGGCATGCACTACCGGATCCGCGGCGGGCGATGAGGCTGAGTTCTTCAGGAGTTTGGGGGAGGGCGTAGAGTTTAGCGAGTGCGTATACGAGGGCTGCGAAACCTGAAGCGGAGGAAGCAAGACCCGCTGCGGTGGGGAAATTGTTAAAGGAACAAATGTGCACGTTGAAGGAGGCGATCTAGGTGTGTATTAGCGACGTTGTGCGAGGGTCTGTGGAGAAGCCACACCTTTGGTTGAGTGGGATTTGCTGCTTCAAAGGCTGCACGGAGACGCTTCATCTCGGAGATGCATGTGTGGAGACGACCGCCGGCTTTGATTGGGTCTACCTTGCCATTGAGCCAAAGGCAATCAGCGGCAAAGGAAGGGTCAGCGCGTGCAGTGGTTGTGCTCCGGAGGTTATCCTGGCTCAGAGTAACGGAGAGAGAGGAGTTGGTGGGCAGAATGAGCGACTCATTGCGCTTGCCCCAGTATCTATAATCATATGATAGATTAGATCTTGTCTGAGTGCATAAGTAGAATTAATGATCACTTTATGCAGGCGATGTTAACTGGCGCAGATGTTGTTGCTTGGTAGACGGACATGGTGGAATGAGAAGAAAATTGTTGGAATAGAATGGCGCCTTATAAGTTTCAATAAATGCGCATCGTACGAGCAAGTGCATAATCCTTATTCGCGATCGAGGCTGTTTAGCGATTAACGGTGGCTGTGCAAAGACGTGAGTGACCCGGTCACGCCGTCCGTTGCCGGTGTAACAGTGGCGGTGCCCCTCTGCTCGAGCTTTTGACTTGAATTATTGTTTCGTCCATTCCACTGACGACACCGACGAGTACGACGACGGCAGCGAGCGAGATATTCGTCAAAGACACTTAAACCGTCTCTCTTATTCTGTTTATACTATATCGTGTAAGTCTGACGTCTGACGTGTAGAGGTCTCCTTGCAGTGCATATTTCCTGCGTGTGATATTGCGTCGGCCCAGATGCGATGTTCTACCCTTCGCAGTCGCCCGCAATCTCACACAAGCTCGCAAACCACCAACACCATGTTAATGTTCAAGACCAGTCCCCTTGGTCTCGAAATGTAAATCACACACATACGCATCACCCACAGCAGAGCATAGGTCCACCTCCACCATCCCCAGCTTACTCGCTCTATACAAATGGTGCTGTGAATCCTATTCACCATCATACGCATCTTCCACTTTCACACCCCCAGCCCCCTCACCACCAGCACCAGAATTCTTTGTCTCATTCTCATTACCCTTCCCCACCCAATGGTCACATCCACCCGCAGCATATGGGCCAGGGTTCGCCAGGAAGCGTGGGCAGCCAGATAATAACGCCCCATTGGCAGCAGCAGCTTCTCAAGTGTGAGGTACGTTGAGCAGTGCCCCGTTTAATTTAATCTTATAATACGTCATACAAAGATGATCAGGTCCTCTCGGTCTTCGCATCACCGTGCCCGTGCTAGTGTCATGGCCTCACGCACGGTCATCAAATCCGCTATTCCTATCACAAATCCCAACCTTGTCAAGCCCAGTACGAGTACAAATACTGACATTACAGAATCTTCCTCGAAAGACCCACCCGGAACACCAGCTCTATCCTCCACCCCCGCCTTGAGTGCTGGCGAGAGCTCACCAGGCGCCACAAATGCTGTGGTCAATCACCCTTCCTCCACTGTTGCTCCTATTGCCGAGGCCCCGCGGCCTACCGCCAAACCCCCACAGAACACCTGGAGCTCCCTTGACATGGGTGGTATCAATATTAAAACCATCCCACCTTCCTCTGGCCTCTTCACGTTTACTTTCCTCATCAACCTTTATCTCAACCATAATGCCCTTACCTCTATACCCGCCGGAATCGCGAAGCTCCGCCACCTTGAGCTTCTTGATCTTAGTGGAAATAACCTCTCGACAGTTCCTGCTGAGCTCGGCATGCTCACCCAGCTGAAGGAGTTATACTTGTTTGACAACCACATTGTGACTCTGCCACCTGAACTAGGCAGCCTGCACCAGCTACAGACAATCGGTGTCGAGGGTAATCCTATGGACACGTCTCTCAAAGCTATTGTGCAGAAGGACGGCACGGCCGCCCTTATTTCTTACCTGCGCGACAGTTGCCCTGTCCCGTCTCCTCCACCAGAGCGTCTTTGGAAGTCCCTCATCTCGCCTCAAGAGCGTGAGGCCCTTGCCACGGATCCTGCCACAGAGACGCTCAGTGCTCTCTGCTACAACATTCTGTGCGAGAAGTACGCGACGGAGCGGCTGTACGGATACACACCGTCGTGGGCACTCAGCTGGGATTATAGAAAGGAATTGATATTGACAGAAATAATGAATTACGATACCGACTTTTTGTGCCTGCAGGAAGTGGATATCGCACAGTACGAGGACTACTTTGTGAAGCATTTGCAGGGGCAAGGGTATGAGGGAATTTATTGGCCGAAGAGTAGGTATAAGACGATGAGTGATGCAGATCGTCGGCAGGTTGATGGGTGTGCGACGTTTTACAAGGCCGACAAGTGAGTGCATTCTTCATGTTGACTTTAAGTCGACTTTATTTATTCATTCTATCAGGTACTCCCTTGTCGAACGTCACCTCGTCGAATTCAGCACCGTTGCAATGCAGCGCCCCGACTTCAAGAAAACAGATGACATGTTCAACCGTGTGTTAGGCAAAGACCATATTGCCGTTATCTGCCTCTTGGAGGCGAAAGAAACCGGCACTCGCGTCATTCTCGCCAATGCCCACATCCACTGGGATCCTGCCTATCGCGATGTCAAGCTCGTCCAAGTCGCGCTTCTCGTCGACGAGATCGAGAAGATCGCTGCGAACTTTGCACGGTTGCCCCCAAGGCCGGATACACCTCACGCGCCCGTCTATAGTGATGGAACCAAGATCCCGCTGATCATTTGTGGAGACTTCAACAGCGTCCCGTCTTCGGGTGTGTATGAGTTCCTCGCGAACGGGAGTGTGCCGCCCGACCACCCAGACTTTATGAGTCACCTGTATGGGCGGTACACCACGGATGGGTTGCGGCATCGTTTGGGGCTCAAGAGTGCGAATGCGGCGGCGGGTGAGTTCCCGTTAACGAATTATACACCAAGCTACCAAGGCGAGATCGACTATATATGGTATTCGACCGCAAACCTGGCTGTGAATGCGGTACTGGGAGAAGTGGACAGAGGCTACTTGGAAAAAGTGGTAGGGTTCCCAAACGCTCATTTCCCATCGGAGTAAGTCCCCACTGTCTTTTGGGATATAGACTCATTTACTGACGTGCTTGGTAGTCACATATGCATCATCAGCGAGTTCCGCGTGAAGCCTCCAAGACCCCCAACCTTGCTACCAACAGTATCTTGAGCAAGCTAGCAAGCATCCAAATACATCATTTATCGTCTCATTTCTTGTACGCACATGTATTTGGCGGTACATTGGTTCTACATATCGGGGTGCACACATCACATATTCATGATATTCTTTTTCATGTCCAAGTTTCTTATGTTTGTTGATGCTGCTGCTGTCGTCGTACGACGTCGTTCTTTCAAGTTGGCGTACGATTTTTGTTTTATCCTTTTCTTTCGTTTCGTTTGCCTTTCTTTCTCTATTCCATTTGTTTCTCCTTTCTGATGTTCATTATAATGTTGCGCCCCCTTCAAGTGTCATTGACATACATACATACGACAAACTTTGTAGCATGTAGCATGTGCTGTACGGTTCTTTGTATATGAAACGGCTATTCCCTCTACTCAAACTATTTGTGCTCCAGGTCGTGCCGGGTCAATGAGTTGAGCGAATCTAAGGATAATCAGATCTACGTGGGACGTCCACATGGCCCTGATCTATATATGCCGTGTGCTTTCAAATCCCTATCCCGGGATTGAGTTCACCATCTTGAGAGTTCGTGTCTTGAGTATGCATGAAACCTTTTCGTGTATCATATTCGCGATGCAACGTGCGAGCAATTCGATAGTTGTGCCATGGGCGGGCGAAAGCGCCACCATGATTTGCAAGGCTAACTCCCTAGAACCATTACTCCAAGTTCGGGGCCTTATGAGGTAGACAAAGCATGAGCTCGTGACAACAGAAAACATGATACCTGATGCATTCCTGAGGCCTGACATTCGAGCTGATTGAACCGAAAGGAAAGTCGATAGTACTTAGTACTGTCCCTGGAACCTCGCTATGGGTCTTGCTCAATCAAATCATCATGGCGCCATTCGCATATCGAACAAACGAGTAAGTTGATGTATGATCCCACGAATGCAGACGCTCGAGGCACAACGAAATTCGTCCGTAAGTGTCTCACAGGAGGTGAGTCTGGTACCGAGAGTCTACAAAAGAATAAGCGTAGCACTGTAGATGCACAAACATATTCCACACAGGGTTTGACACTGGCAAGCGCCACTGCCTGAAAGGCCTTGCAATGGAGAGGCCATACCTGAATTTGATTTATGGCCTCTTCCAATATTAGTATTATCAGCGTACGACAAACGAGGAATGAATATAGCAGGCCAGAAGGGAACGACGGTTCCTCCAGAACGGAAGCTGAAGTAGCTTATATATCCGCACAAGCCGAGATGGAACACGTCAAAAAGGTTTGCTATAGTTGGAAACTAGCCGTATAGAACTTGAAGCATCGAAATGGCGATATGAATGAACACGTTGTACGTGCTGCGCAGGTCGGGAAGGCCCGAGTCTCGGCTCTCAATCAAATATTCCAGTACCTCCTTTCAGTGCTTTCGGCCCGATAGATGGGGGAGCACCAATATCAAGACTCTGGTGCGTAAATAAGGAATCAGAGGAGACTGTGAACTCCGTGTCAGATGGAGAAAAATTACCACTCAATCACCCCAGCTGAATGCTCTTCCTGTTTCTGTCGTGAGAGTTCAGGCAATCATCATTGAGTTCCAATAACAGGGTACGACAAATGGGCAATAACATACGTACAAACCAAAAGGGAACGACGTTCCCTTGAGAACGGAAGCTGAAGAAGGTTACTCAGAGGTTAGCTGTAGGCATAGATCTAGAATGAGATGGCTCACATGTTGTCAGAGATCGGTGGTATATTAGCTTATATTGGCCGTATGTAGAATCTCGAGTTATGGAAAACGACGGGGCCTAGTCGCGCCTCAACCAATACTGCAATGGAATCGCCTCCTTTTTGGTGACCTTAGCATGGAAAGTTAATCGCCGTGAGCGCTTTGAGATTTGGTGTGGCTATACAGCAGTGATGGGAAGACACAGTACTGGCAAGATACAATTGAACACTGCCCTATACTTTCTCCTAGCAAAACTCACGCTTTGGTGCCTACAATTGCAATGTGCCTGATTTGAAACCAACGATGGACGCAAAAGGCTTTCTCCCGGTGTGCTTAACGCCCAGAATATTTCCATACGAAATTGCCATAGCATTATGCATGACCCGTCATTGAATAAATTATGCTAGAGCGCCTATAATCAATTACAATACATCCTTCCGAGATGCTAAAGATGCAAACCACATGTACAACATTGCTCCATGTCTAAGCAGCAAAGTCAGAGTACTGCCTCAAGCCTTGTATAATGTATCCAAGAACATCGTAGCGAGCTCGCTGACCATTTCTGGGCCGACGGCACTGGATTTTCCAAGTCCTGAAAAGAGTAGTTGAGTTAAACCATATATCTATCATGATCATGACCATTGATGAAGCAAAGGCGGAAAAGGGGAGGAAATGATAAGACAAAGCAGCAGACGCGAGTTGTGGTCATGATTTCGGGTCACAAAACTCGACCACAAATAGAATTCATCAATCCTTGCGACGTACCGTAGAGCATAACCATCGTCCCCTTCCCAGATGGCGCCGACTTGGCTTCCTGCACAGAGTCCCTGAGATCTGTGATGAACGTATCAACAAGGGGGAGCGTAAGGCGCTTTCAGGTAAACACATGATTCAGTCCCCATGGCTGCGGAAACAAAGCAAGAAAACCTACTGTGCATGCGATATGTACCGCGGCCGGTCCAGACAGCGCATTGAGATGCCAGCCTCTCTTCGACATCGCGTCTCCGACCTCGTGGACGTTCACCTCAGGAGACTTGGACCCGAATGCAACGACAGAAGCGGGCGGGGAACCAAGTACGTACAGTTCCGGGATGGAACTTGTGATGGTGTTGGCAATCGTACGCGCACACGAAACAATTTCGCGGCAGGACTTGAGATAACCGCTAAGAAATGGGCTCAAGAATTACAAGAACAAATCGAGGGAAAATAAAGATACGCACTCTGATCCCATGTATTGCATTGCTGCCCAGGTTCCCGCGATCAACGCACCAGGTCTAAGCGCACGGTAAGTCAGGCGCAAAAATAACGAAACTAGGAATAGACATACCGAGAGCCTGACAAACTCGGGCTGGCATAGACACCACCTGCAAAAAACTGAAGTTGGTAAAAACGTTTACCAGAATATCACGAACCTGTCCAGTAAGGTGTGATATAGTATTGATGACGCCGTAACGCAGCGTCGCGGTACATGATTACAGAAGACCCCTATAGGACCTGGTAAGCATATACGAGGTGCATGTGAACGAAGCCTGACCTTGGGTGCAAACCCATACTATTATGCCAATGAAACATCTTCATCAATTACATACAACTGAATTGTATGATGACAATTTACCTTATGAGTATCACAACTGATACTAGTAACTCCACGGACTCTGAAGTCGAATGGACTGAGTTTATACCTTGCGCCTCCGTCTTCTCCGTCAGAAAGACCTGCTTTCTCGAGGAACGGCATAATGAAGGATCCAAGGCAACAGTCGACATGCAGACCAATATTATGCTTTGCAGCAAGTTCGCCCAAAACAACTATATCGTCTTGATTGCCATCCGGGAAATTGACAGCTGATCCTACAAGCTGGACAACAGCGTTCAATACTGCCGCTATGATACAAGAGATGCTTACAAGGATTGTGTTCCGGTTGCTATTGGAAATTGTCTGAGTAACATATCATTGACGTAGGAAGAGACACTCACATGGCTCTACGAACGCGTTTAATGTTTACCTTTCGAGTTACTGGGTCTACTGGAATCAAGTGTAATTTTACTTTCATGTACGCTGCGCCTTTGTCAAATGCGGCGTGGGCAGTTGCTGGAACAATCCTGTAATATCGACATCAGGAGTAACTCACATCTTATGAGCCTCGATACCTACATCTCAGGCTCCGTGATACCCTTCACTTCTTGCGCCCAGTCTCTATAAGTTTTGATAGCCATGACAATAGACTCAGTACCGCCTGAGGTCATGGTACCAGCTCCATCCGGGTTGTTGTACATCCGTAGGCACATTGAGACGATCTCAGCTTCCATTTTGCGGATAGCAGGGAAGACGTCCGGATGCAAAGGGTTGGAAACTGTATAACGTTCGAAAGCAGCGACAATAACTCTTGACAAATCCTCTCCCCCATCTGTTTAGAAGGGTGAGATAGGAAATGACTGTGGTAGTGGACGCACGGTAGACTGCCCCCGATAATTTCCCATGTTTCCAATCAGCATGCGGACCCAATTCGCCATCCATCTTCTCCATCTCTGCTAATATCCACCCCACTGTTTTTCCTTCATCTGGGAGAACGAGATGCCGAGAAACATCAACTCCCTGGGGTACGAGCTTGCCCTCGATATCCAGTCTTGCCTTGTTCAGCTGCTGCTGAACTTCCTTCTGCACTGAGGGTATTTTCAACGCTATTAGTAATACTTGCTGTCTTTCGGTCAACTTTCATAGCAGTAACACTCAGTGAAAGCCACGCACTCTGTAGGTCCATGTCCAGGAGTCTCTCAGAGAGTCAGTTATGCCTCGAGCTAGGACATGCCTGCAGAGCTTGAGGGATTGAGTTACGACGAAATAAAAGAAAAGTGCTGTCTTTGCTGTCTCGAATGGTGTCCTGGTTCGTAAGAAATCCCTGACGATCGCCGAGTCTTGCAGAATAAGCTTGATAGAAGACATTTTGGGGCTGAAATCGACGAGCGAGCGTTCCGTAGTAGTAGTATGTAGAAGAGCAGTGTGAGTTGCGACAACCCGCCAGTTAACTCAGAGTTATAATTGGACCCTCGGCCGGCGGCAGATCATTTTGCCCAGTGCTTCCGACCACCAAGAAGTTGACATGAACAACATGCGGATGGTATATCTTTGACATTTAATCATGAAGCGAATATCACTGACTAAATGCATTCAAGCTTGCAGAAGAGGAGGAGAACGACGATGGCACTGAGGTTACATGGGGTGCGTTCCTAGTCTTTGACATTCACAGTCGATTGAGCGCTTTTCAAGAGGATCAGCAGCGTATCAACACGTTCTCTAAACTAAATACTCGTCTCAGAAGCATAGAGGAACGACTTGAGGAACTCAAGGTGTGTTGGCAAGCCAAATACTTGTTCTAATCTCACGATAGCTTCCAGCAAGAGAAGGAAGCATTGGATGACCTCGCTACAGAGCTCGAGCTTACTGATGAGGATGAAAGCGTGTTGTGCGTCTGAAGATCGTGCTCGCGCAAGAAGAAGGACTAACTTTGTCGGCAAAACAACCAGATACAAGATCGGCGAATCTTTCCTTCACCTGCCCCAATCCCGCGCGATGAAACGACTTGAAAAGGATCAGGCAGTTTTATCTGCTCAAGTCTTGGACTTATCAACAGGCGCAGAACAATGCGAAAAGGATATGAAGGAGCTGAAAGTTACGTTGTACGCCAGGTTCGGCCGAGCAATCAACCTCGACGAATGATCAGTATCAATGTAAAGTATCACCAGACATTAGGATGTTATCATCCTCATCGTAGTCTTCTGATTCACGTCATGCAGGTCGGTTAGATATGTATCTCATGACACATAATCGCGGTACCATCAATCTATCATAGGCGTGGGTCACGATTTGCATGCAGTACCTTGGAACCTGTACAAGCACGATTAGGAATCTGAATCCTGATATCATCACCAATAGCCCAACCGACAACCGTCAAAACTAAGGCAAGTCCCCTAATCTGATTCACAAATGGGGCAACATTCATGCACAATAAAATGGTTTGTGCCAAGGAATCTAGGTCTATAAGATAGCGTTCATATTTCTGTCGTCCTTAAACCTGAACTGGCTTGGGATCGAATGCTCCCATCGAGTCCGGTCGGTAGCTGGTTTCGCAGAACTCTCTAGAAAAGCGCATCATTCACCTGAGCTTCCGGTCCAATGCTGCAGCGCTGAGGAATCGTCATTGTCCATATGCCTTGGGCCGCTATAGTAGCGACTTTCGTTATCGTTTTGCTGACAATGCTAGGATGCCTGATAGGGGTCTCATGCCGACCAGAAGTAAAACCGACGGCCGCATCAGCTACATCAAAATGATAAGAAGCTAGGACTAGCAGCATTGGATCTATACCCGTTCGGTAATTTCAAGATTGGAACTCAAAGGATCCGAAGTAACGGCGGTCGCAATCCTCTCTGATGGCGGGCGGCGCACGGTGACTCGGGTCAATGAACAGGTGTTTCGTCTGTGGGACTTGAAGCTTGAAGGTCACCGGGGTGTTGAAATAATTGAAGGGACATCAAAGCAAGGTCCAGGCAGTGACGGTTTTCAGAGGCGGGAAATTTATAGCGAGTAGTGATGTTCAGGGAGAGCTCGTGATCTGGTACGAAACATAACATCTCTCATCAAAGCCATCAAAGCCCACTGCGGTTGTCTCGACATCGGTTGTCTATACTTAGATTGTCTCCACTCCTGGCCCATCTGAATTGACATCACAGGCCAGAACGCGAGCTTGAAGTTGTGACGCACGGACGCATGGTTGGTAACTGCAAGGAAATTCACTCGAACGTGATGATCCAGTCACCTGTGTTCGATATTCGATATCTGGGGGATTCCTTGCGGTCTCGACCTACACTACTAAGGTCAAAATTTGGGATATAGGCACGAGAGACTGTATCGCAAACTTCGTAGCCAACGTCCAACAAGGTCACTCGCGTGGACGCCCTATGGCATGTATGTACACGGCTTCTCACAGGGGCATCTTGTCATGGTCAAAACATTCAGGAATTGGATACGTCGACCTAGCAGCAGGTCCGCCCATATGAGCATTGGCCTTGCAGCACTCGCTATATCCGTACCATCTCTGGGAACCCTGCTGGCACCCTCGTATGCATGGCTGGTGATACAAGTGTCCACCTCTCGCGGAACTCGAAACTTAGATCGACGAACAGTCGTTAAATTTGAGCATGGCGGGCGGTTGTACTTATCCTGTGTTATTTTCTCCGTAGATGGTAACCCATCATCAGGGGTGGCATGGACGAAAATATCGCAGTGGGCAGTGTGCCGGAGAATTGTTACATTCTCACCGGCCATCGTCCGCACGCCAGGTACAGCATCGGAAAAGGTCGTATTCCGAGTCGGGGCCTCGGGCGCACATCCGTGGCATGACAGCAAGGTCATCCTCGACTTTGCCAAGTGCCATCGGAGTCGCCTAATAGTATTAATCAGGATAACGTTGCACACGACAAGGAAGCATAACGGGAAGCAAAAGAAAAGCCGACGGACCCCAGATAAGCTGGAACCTACTGCACGATGCGAAAGAACAGGTCAACGGATCCCGAATGCGTGGTCGTTGCTGCCCGTCCCGTCCCGCAATACAACCCACTAAACGCCGTACTAGAAGGCGTTTCTACACGTTGCGGTAAATCCGGACTAGGATGGAGATGAAAGAGGAAACAGAGAGCCCTCGTTGTCGTTAGTAGGCAATGCAGAAGGAATCTCGTACTGTCGCAAGGATGTGGTCACCGCATGGGATTGTCTGGTGCAATCGATCAGTGCTCCGTAGTCAGACCTTGATAGAAAGAATACCGGGATAGTCGTTCCTTTTTCAATGGCACTGCAGCGCAAGCCGCAGATTTTGAACTTTGAGACGGTGATCACTTTTTCTTGTAGGATGTACATGCGCGTGTATCACGATAGTGACGATACGTTGGATACGAAAATGACTTTTTTAGATTCGACTGTAATACAATCGCATCTTCTAACAGGCTTTTAGCTTTGCGACTCTTCCGTTATGAGAATGAATGTCCACAGACCTTGAGGGTGAGATTCTGGACGTAGATATCTACTGCAATGATTAAAACAATCATTTAATGATCGCTCGCTTGCATTGCAGCCGTATTCTTTGCAACAACTTTGCATGAACTCGCCAATAGTCTTCATGTGCACCTCTTTCAGCTAGCCACACATCCACTAGCATGGATAGCTGGAGAGGTGCACATAAAGACCCGATAACAACCGATCTCCAGGACCGCAACGTCCAACTGAGCGGCGTACATTTTTCATTCAGCGACCAGAGGGCACAATGTTTGCCGGTTCCTCCCGATGACGCATCTATCAATAAATCAGCGCTGTTCCAATGTCCGAACGATGTCCGAAGGAAAACAGGTCCGAAGTAGTCCGAACGCGGGTGCAAGTGCAAACATAGACCATTGATTAAAGTCAGCCAAGTTGGAGTCGTGCATCATATGTATGGCGCAGCATCGGTTCATATCGCCCGCAATAGATTCTGTCGGGTTTACGATTCGTCAGTCTCGATCTTTTCACGTTTGAAATGAGCTCAACAGTCGAACATCGTGCGTTTCACTTTCATGTATTTCCACGAGAGACTTTGCTCAAGGGGCTTCTTAACGCACTTCCAGATGCAATGGAACATCAGGAGTACGCTGAGAAACCCCTTGCGCGTTGAGTGCTCACAACCCGTCTGAACCAATCCGGGGGAGCCGGAGCACGGCGGTCGTAGGATGAGTCATTGTCGTTGTCTGCAGGGCTTTGCAAAACAACGCCGAATCCCATGGCATGTCAAAACTTTAAAGCAAAATCAGCGGATATCAAGTGCATATCGAGCGTGAGATTGGCGCCCGGATCAAGCGTGCGATGTTACAAGCTTGTTCGTGGTCGGGAATGTCGTAACTCCTCGCGGGGTGATTATAGCAAATGTCTCGCTTGTCAATGGACATTGACTCGTTGAGTCGGAGTATGTGCATGAATAGCGATATCGCAAGGACCATGGCGATTGATAAGAGAGAACCACAGTCTAGAAACACCGCAACAGGAGATGATAAATGTGATCCAGTGAGTAGACGACCAGTGGCAGAATTATAGTAGAAGAATGGAAGAAAGGGAGAAAGAGGGACGTACGTATCTTATTGTAGTATTAGAGCGTGTGAAATAGGATGAGTTGTGTCGCTGCGCACTACTTGTGTGGATCTCCGCTAGAGATAAGATGGCGTCACTAGAAGGAGTATCGCGGTGTGCTGGCACACAAAGGACTCCGGAGAAACTTCGGAAGAAGCGCGTGCTGATTTTGCCAAATTTTACTGAGGTGAGACGCCAGGTTTTAATTTCATGGGCTAGAACGACTGAATAAGCACGGCCTTGAATTACTTGTGTTACCGGACAAAAGGCGAGAGTAAACACATACTAGGACGTGGCTACGTTGCAGTGGTGAACAGCTCCAAAGGCCTGGGCTTTCATCGAAGTGGTGGAGAGTTCGAGGGTGTAATGGAATGGATGAACAATGGTTTGGCGAGATCCAGTTGATATACAGCATGATACCGAGGTCTTGGAAATGGAGGACATGCCACACACCTGCTGATAAGTAACACGCTGCATTGATGAATGCCAGCGTTTGTATCCGCATCGGACGCAAGATGAACCAACGGCTATTGAACGGATGTGCCTTTCATGTTGTGCGAACATGGTTGTAGCCTGGCCCAGGCGATAACCCTGGGATGCAAAGCTATGGAAAGGCGAGATAAGTGTTGCGCTGATACAGTCCCCGTAAATGACGATGGGAAATAACTAACCGCTGCAGGACCGAAGGCCGATATCGATGGAGGCTCTCGTCTTAATAGTGGCTCGGAGACTGCCGTTACGGTAAGGGTCGTCGATCCCGGATCAGGAATTAGCAGCCGGCTCGTCCTGTGCCGCAGGTAACGCCGCAACGGAATGACGATTATTTGAAAGTTATAAGAATGACTCAAGTCTCGCTCGGTCGACGTCTCCTTTGTCGCTCACAATTGTTACAAGGTTTGGGTGTCCCATAAATTTCAGGACCAGGTCCAAGTGCTAGGTGAGTTTGGCTTGTGCGTCTATAACTCTCCTCAAATTCCAATCAGGGTCTCTCCGCCAAGATGGCGTTCAGTATAACACGCCCGTCCTCTCCCCAACTCCCTACTTCTACGCCCGTAGATGACCATCTTAGCTCAGCTCTTCACGCCGCTCTCAGTCGCATACACGACGACATGGTCCACCAAGACAAATCACATCACCCTCCACCCGACAAGTCTCGCATAGACATAGTCCTAGACTCTGATGTTCTTGCACTAAAAGGAACAACGGTAGACATAGAGCCTGCCTTGCTTTCTGGCCATGTCGTCCTCACTCTTTCCGAAGCGACATCCATCAAAGAAATAAATCTTCAATTCCGTGGCAAAACCCGCGTGCCGCCTCCTCTTCACGAACCGTACGTACTTTCTTTCATGTCATCATTCTTCTCTCATTGAAAAATTCACCTAGAATCTCCCTTAACTCATCTGGGCAGACATATAGCCTCTGCACATATGATTGGTCCTTCCTTGAAGGCGAGAAACGCCACTCTCACACCCTCAAAGCAGGCAAACACCTTTTCCCATTCTCGCTCGCCCTCGGCGGTGCCCTCCCCTCCTCAATCTACCTCCCCTCCACTACCTCCCAATCATTCATCTTATATAAACTTCGTGCAACCGCCGTTCGTCCTGGCCTCGCGCACAACCTCCACGCATCCCACCCCGTTTCCCTAATACGGAGCTTCGCAGCAGACTCACTCGAGTATCAACAGACACTTGAGATAGAGAACACTTGGCCCGATAAACTCATGTACACTCTCGTCCTTCCCCATCGCGCTTGGGCTGCCGGCGATACCCTCACTGCCCTCTGCAAATTTATCCCCCTCGCCAAAGGTGTCCGCGTCCTCAGCGTCCTCACCAACCTTAACGAGACCGTGAAGATTCCTTCAAGGGGAAGCGAGTTCACCAGAGCCGTTGTGGCTACAAAACACGAGGTCACCAATGGCAAACTCAAGCTTGTCAGCGAAAGTTGGTATGGCATCAGGCAGCCCCTCGGCCCAGGTGTCAGTGTGCCCACATCCCCTGCTGGAGAGGATAGACCGCCAAGTTTCAATCCACCCGATCTATCCCTCCGTCAAGTCCCTAGTACACCATCTTCGTCCTCTTCCCATTCCCACTCTCAGCCAACCGCAAGCTCCTCCTGCGCTCCTTCACATGATCCCGATCACTCCCATGACGAACCCCAAGACCCCGTCCTAGACGAATTCACCTCCACAGACCTCATTTCCCCGCTCTCTCTCACCCTCCCACCAACTCTCCCACCGTCTCATGATCTCGACCCAATTCACGTCTCACACCGAATCCGCTGGTCCATCATTATGTCGAACCTCGATGGGCATACTTCTGAACTCCGTTGCAGCCTCCCCATAACCATACTCGATGGGCGTCTCCTCACAGAAGCTCGCGCCAGTGGGCGTTGGGTCCGCCGCGTCGTCTTGGGCGATCACGTACAAGGTGAAGGCGAGAGTGCTTGCACAGGCATTTTTGGGGAAGCAGAAGACAACGAGGAGGAAGGTGAGACGCTTCCCAGTTACACCGCTCACGTCAGGGACCGCGTCGCCAACGCCTTCCTACCCGCCGGATCCACCATGCGCGTCATCAACCCCTACGTGTCCACAGCACCACACATCTCCCCCACACCAGGAAGTGCCACCAGCGCATCCTTCCCGCCGCGTTCAGGAATAAGTTCGCCACCACACCCACGCACACATGCACATGCATCCACACTCCCACACAACGTACTCGATTGGGGCAATTCTGAATTTCTATCTCGTCCACGATCGCCGCACTCGAATTCTGATCCTACGAGCCAAGTCCCAAGTCGGCTTGTTTCGCGCGCGCCTAGTCCTGAGCGGCGTGTGTGGGGAGCAATACCGCCGTCTGTAGCTATCTCTGCCCCGGATTCGCACAGACCTACTCAGGCTGCAGCATCTAGCTTAGAAACGCATAGACCTCCTGTGGTATCGGGCCCTGAAACGTATACCCACTCACCGCCTGCATCCCGTACGCGAGGCACGTTGCTGACGGTTGCAATGAAGCCGCTTCCTTCTGGGTGGCTTAGTGGGGGCTCGAGGACTGGGAGTCATTCGAATCTTGCGGGGATGACAAGTGGACACGGGTTGGGGATGTCGAGTATCAGTGGGCCGTATGGGGCGTCTGGGCATGGGGGCGTATCTGTCTTTGCTGGATCTGGTGGTGTGAGTATGAGTGGAGGTGGAGGAGCCCATACCCATTCACGATCATTTGGGAATCTGGTATCGCCACTTCAACCGCTCGAATACCCACAAGGATTGACCTCGAATACGGGAGGATATCCACGTTCGCGCGCTGCGTTTAGTGTCGGTGGAAGTGGAGCACAGACGCCTTATTTCAGCGGTGCGCATTCGCCGCATAGCCCTCGTACACCTCCTGCTGAGATCGCGGAGAGCGCGATTTGGGGAAGGGGGTTTACAGAGGCGAATTCGGGCGGTGGTGCTGGTGGGGTGCACGGGGAGGAGTTGGATGGTGTTGAAGTGAGTGCGGGAGGGGTTCAAGAAGGGAATGCAAGTGGCGTTCTGGATGGCGAGAACGTACACGCGAATGCAGCACCCAACTATCGCGTGTCGTTCCAGGGATGTGTCCCCCCACTGTCGAGTTTAGCGGGTTTGCCGAGTTATGAGGAGGCTGCTGGGTCTGGAGTGCGGCAGGAGAGGGGACGGTCTGGTCAACTTGATGGGTTGGGGTCTGGGTTGCGTTTGAGTTTTGATGGTGGACGTTCTCCTCGCGATGGGCGACATCCTATCCTGCAAGACGGGTCGCATGATACCTTGCATGACGAGCCACTTTCTATCTTGCGCAACAGGCGACATTCTAGCACGCACGACGGTCTCCATCCAATTCAGCACGATAGGCCTCCTTCTTTTCCACACGAGGCGCGGGACGGAATACGGTTGAGGGTGCCGATTCCTCGGTGGAGGAGGGAGGGCGGTGAGGGGTCGTAACGTTTGTGAGTGCTGCTCGCACTCGAGTTGCATTCAGCTTGCCATTCCTGCCGTCTCCTTGGGCTCGACCGGGCATTGACCCGGCATCTTGGCTTAAACCCGTACTTCCTCTCATTCGACATCGCATCTCCGTGGACCAAAAGCATCGTTCAAGAACGACGGACGTCCTCCTACAACCACCTCGTCGTCTCATACCTAATAATAATAATATTCATATCATCTTGCCTCCCTATTCTGTCCTCAACTCGCATCCCCATTCATTATAGATCTCTGATAGACTGTGTATTATGTGTAGACTTATATTGTATGTATTAGGGTCTCGGGACTTGGTTTCGAGGTTGTAGTGTAATAAGTAACGGGCATATGGGGAATACATTGCATTTGCTGTCACGACGACGAGTGCATTGTGCGTACGGTGGATAGTACTTAGGAAGGACCAAGTACGAGATGTGCGGCATTGAAAGCTACGGATTCCAAGCACCTGTTGGAAGGACGAGGGGTGGGCTACAAGTGTCAGAGGACAAGTCCTTTGAGTGCTTTATCCGACACATCACCTTTCTCAAATTCATCCTGCGTAAACATATTGTTGTCTTGTACATAGTCCTCGGCGCTGCGGGGGTTTGTTTCTGAATCGTAGTCGTATGCCAATTAATTCACTATGTTCTGGTCTAGACTGTAGTAAGTTGACAGACGGTGTGCACCGAGTGGGAAAAGAGCTACAGAAAGGTATTTGATTTGTTGGGTTTGGGATGGTTGAGACCTGCACAGTACTATGCCAGCTGCGTTGATGAGACAGCGCCAAGTACTGTCACTTACCTGGGTAAGGACCGAGTAGGATTGGCGATCTGGACCACAGCATCGAATTGTTTGGACTGCAGAAGGAGTGGCGCTTTGGCTCCGCCGGTGTGGTATGATAGATTTTGGAGATAAAATCGCTCCCGTCACTGAATGGTGTCCATAGTGACTAGTGAGCGCCGAGTGATGCTTGATGCAGCATGGTTGGGGCTTATACGGCGAGGTTGCGTACGGCTTGACACGGTAACACCGTTATTTCAGGAGCACTGATGGATAAGGATTCAAAGTGTTTACCTATTCGTTTCGAGGCGACATATAAGTATCAAGATAAATATTGATAAAGCCGCCGTCAGCATCGCCGGGCCGCCTTCTCGTCCGGGACGGCAGCCAATTGTCTTCCACCCGTTGACTCGGGTTCAGCACTCCAATTGCTGATCTTCTACTAACCATGTGATGTGCTCTCATGGGCAACTTCCGTGATCTATGACATAGGTCCCTAGGTGGCCCTGACCGCAGAATTGAAGCTAAAAACAAGGATGGTTTCAAGTATCGCTCTAAGCCGATCTCAATCCGCACATCTCAGTTTTCAGTATGGCGACTGACCCATTTCCCCAACACTTGCCCACGCTGGACCGGCTGGGGGTCACTGATCCTTCCAATGTCTCCTCGTCTGAGGTAGCCACCGAGTGGCTCGCCGCTTTCTCAGCTGCAATAACTCAATGTGATACCGCAGCTGTTGTCGACCTCTTTCTCGAGGATGGCTTCTGGAAGGACGTGGTCGCACTGACTTGGGATTTCAGGACATTCGAAGGAAGGAAGGACATCAAGAAACTCTTGGATGCTCGTCTCGTTGCTACGGGTCTTCACGAACTGTGTCTCTTACAGGAGCCCTTGAATGAACCTGTACTGCAAAAAGTTTACCATGATTTTGTTTGGTTGCGGCTTTGCTTCGGGTTTACCACCAAGTATGGCAAGGGTACCGCAGTCGTTTATCTCGTTCCCCTTCCAGATTCAAAGTGGAAGGCCTACACTCTGTTTACCTGTCTTGATTCGTTGACCGATTTCCCTCAAAAGGTGTGCATTCACGTTCCTTTGTGAGCACTTGCTGACCCTGAGGAAGCTCGGTCCCCTCAGAAACAGAGAGGCCGATCATGGCAGTTGGGAAGAGAAGCGGCGCCAAGAGACTGAGTTCTCGAACAATGACCCAACGGTGATTGTCATCGGTGCAGGACACAGCGGCCTTGAGAGCGCGGCACGCTTAAAGTACATTGGTGTACCAACGCTTGTCATCGATAAGAAGCCTCGGGTCGGGGATAGCGTTCGTCCTGTTACAATTTTGGTATTCAACTAAAGCTAAAGGCTCAAGGGCGGTTTCATAGTGGAGAGACCGTTACAAGGCTCTTTGTCTGCATGATACGATCTGTTGGTGGCTTTTACTCTACGGAAAGGAATCGACTGACAAACTTACAGGGTACAACCAAACGCCTTACCTGAAGTGAGTAGTTCATCAGAACTTTCTTGATTCTTTCGTGATGCGTTTTGCAGCTTTCCACCAACATGGCCAGTCTACACCCCAGCTGCAAAAGTACAATATTACCCACATAATGAACGTTCACTAATTCTAGTGATTGCAGCTGGCAGACTGGTTGGAAGGATATGCAAGTTTCCTTGAACTCGACGTTTGGACGGCCTCAACGATCACCAAGACATCTTGGAACGATAGCACGAAAACCTGGACTGTTGAGGTCAATCGCGGCGGTAAAGGTACTAGGGTTCTGACCGTCAAGCACTTCGTTTTTGCCACTGGATCTGGCGGTCACCCGAAAGTTCCCGACATCCCTGGGAAGGTATGTGACGCTCGGTTGCTCAACTGATCGAAACGTGACTCGTGGACGCAGGCAAGCTTCAGAGGGTCTGCCATGCACTCGTCAGAGTTCAAATCCGCGGCTAATCATATCGGTAAAAAAGTAATCATAGTTGGTTGTTGCAATTCTGGTTGGTCCGTCACATCTTTCGTATCGAACACGGTCTAAATATTTCATCAGCACACGACATTGCTCAAGATTTTTGCAATCACGGCGCCGACATCACAATGTGTGTCCTTTGGTAGTGTCATTTTCATATCTCACCGATTGCTAGGTATCAGCGATCGTCGACGTTCGTGATCTCGGCGGAGTCAGTGGCAGCAATGCTAGGCGGTAAATGTTCCCGCGATGGTCGTTAGCTTGGTTTGACTTTCCTTGCCCAGCTTTCTATAAGGATGACTTCCCCACCGAGCTGGCTGATACGTATAATACATCGCTCCCTTGGGCAGTTGTTAGGCGGCTGCATCAACGTATGGTTCCCATGGTCGCTGAGACCGCAGACAAGTATGTCGGACGACTCGAAGGCTCACTTCCAAATGCATTAATCATGATTGCAGGGCGATTCTAGATGGGTTGGCTAAGGTTGGCTTTAAGACCAATCTTGGCATACATGGAGCAGGTATCATGTCTCTTTTCCTGGAGCGCGGTGGTGGCTACTACATCGGTGCGTGTACCTCTGATGCACGACGAGGATGTTTCTCAACATCTTCCAGACACCGGAGCGAGTAAATCTATCATCGACGGAAAAATCAAAATAAAGAATGGTTCTGCAATTGAGTCCTTCACGGAAAACGGCCTTCGATTTGCGGATGGCACCGAGCTGCAGGCAGATATCATAGTGTTTGCCACGGGGTATGGTAATATTTCACTCGGTCGAGCAGGACTCATACTTGCCTACAGTTATGGCGATCCCCGTGACTTCATGCGCGAGGTCTGTGGAGATGAAGTCGCATCAAAAATCACCAGGGTCTGGGGTATAGACGACGAAGGGCAATCTGCGGGAATGTGGAGGTACTGTGGGCATGATGGTCTGTGGTTCACAAATGGTATGCGTATCGTTCTTGTTATGAGCACGTCGGTTTCATTTTCTTAATGAACAGGTAATTTGGCCCTATCGCGCTTTCACAGTCTCCATTTGGCTATGCGTAAGTCCCTTAAGGTATATATAGAGCGTTGCTGATGATCGCAAATGTAGAAATCAAAGCGATAGAGGAAGGTATTTTAAATAAGGCCGACGTGGTTATTTGAGGATGTTTCGAGGATTTGCTCACGATCGGAGCTGGAAGACGTGTAAACTGTACGAGTATTTATTGTGTGAAAGGTGTGTGTACAATGAATTCAAGGAAAATTTTCTCTGGAGCCCTCGTATATCTCGGAGAACAATATTTTTATTGACTCATTAGTACGGACTAAAATCCATGTCACCAATACGTTCGTCGTCACCAGCGGCACCTCATCGTCCTCACCACTAGCAAAAGGTCACAAAGGTCGAGGAAGATGGGCCCGGGGCGGTGGCAATAATGTGCCGGACAGAATGATAGCAATCCACGTACTAGCGAGCCAGACAAAGCCGAGATCACGGAGAATCAAATAGACCGTTGGGGCTATGTTCCTTGCCTGGGCTCTGCTGAGCCTTTCAAGTTGGAACCTACGTTAGCGGTAGTGAGAAAGTGCTTTGGATCAGAGCTCAACCAACGTTACTTGGGGGGGCTCGGGCACGACCGATGCTGAGGTTCGCGGAGCTTAGTCAGCATTTCATTTCAGCGATTATTAGCTAATAGCATGTGGGATCAAGTTGCCAAGTGGCTCCGGGAGTTTGCTTTCCAAGTCTCCAACGTTCTCTACATTATATCCCGCATGCACTAGTTCCTTAATCAAGCTAAGCATGGGACTCCGTGACATTAATGGTTTTCTCAAAATGTGGCGTCAGGGACTCAGTGCATTTTACGACAAATTGTAGGTGGTTTCAAACATAGCTCTCCGTTGAAAAGTTCGTTCCAGACCCGCGTGATCTCTGGAAGTGAGCAGGGCCCATCACGAAATTTCAGCCCTGGCAACATGATAAACTGCTGGACCAAACACGGCGCCTCGATAGCCTATCATAGGTGTCATAAATGCCTACGATGTGCCCCATGGATCGAGAGCGATACTGACTCGGAAGCACAACCCG
This sequence comes from Suillus placidus, assembly GCA_016628565.1. NCBI lineage: Eukaryota > Fungi > Basidiomycota > Agaricomycetes > Boletales > Suillaceae > Suillus > Suillus placidus. The sequence continues at coordinate 133,354 of JABBWD010000052.1, forward strand.
GAGGCCAACGAACGCAGCCATGGGCACGTTTCTCCTACTAACACGCAAATTGTTTTCTCACTCAACCCGTAAGTTACAATGGTTCCATCAAGCTTCTGTATCGCCATGATTTGCACCCTCCGGACTCCCGAGGCCCGGGAAAAAATGGATGCCATGTGAAAAGACAACATATGTCTCCTGCTTGTGGAGCACCGGCGTTTTGCTCGCGCGACTAATGCTATGACTCCTTAGTAAGTCAACATATTTAATTGGGGAGATCGAGTTTGTTTTCATATGAATTTATGAACTTGTCACTGATATGCGTTCTCCTGGATAAGTCCGTGCCTTTTATCCGCGGTGCTTGTGGATACCCAGGAAAGCCACGTACTGATGGATTGAACAGTGTGGAATCCCCTGGACTCGGAAATGAATGGTCTGATGCGATTCTTCGAGCCTATGCTATGGAGAGAGATATAAGTGTGTGTCTCTCAGCCAAGGGAATACCAAATTCGTGCTGCTAATCGTCCACTTAGATCTAGCGTCTCCTAAGCAGGTCATACAGAAGGAAGGCAGTCGTTTCTTCAATTTAGTTCAGGATGGACGATTATGCGGATCTCGTGGGACGTTGCCAAATTGTCGCAGTGCGTACCCCGCTTCACCGATCAGCTTTTAATTGCTCACTCGAATTCAGTATGTTGAAGGTAGTCTATACTCGGAACCTAATTTTATCCTTCATGACTGAATTCCCGGGACAGTCGCATCCGCAGCAGCTTTGGTAAGGAGGAACGAATATAATGCAATCCTACTGCAATCATAACCAATTTCCCCCCAGCTTTTCGACTTCTGCATTACTTTCGACTCAGAGGTCAGTTTGTTTCAGTGGTCATATGCAAAACTGACATATTGCAGGTTCGTTGGATATGGGGGAGAAAGTGGGGGATCATGAGGATAGCCTTTATTATTTCTCGCTATCTGCCGGTTGGAACTATCGCTATGTACTTATTTTGTAAGTACTCGTGCCATTCCGTCTCCTTCGCTAACGAGTCCTTCGGATAGACGGCGTCGAGTCAACTCGTGGGGGGATTGTAAGCATGGACTCTTCTGGCAGTTCAAGTATATCTGACGAGATCTCAGCCAAATTCTGGGATGTACATTGCTATAATTGGCAGTTGCGTATATGATAACTTCACTCACATCACTCTGAGTGCTCAATGCTTTTGCTAGCCATGAATGCTTTGGGTGCTGTTGCTGCTGACGGTCAGTATCAACTCCAAGTCAAATCGCTTTCTACCCGTAACATCTTTTCAGTCATGCTCATAGCAAGGACGCACGCTTTTTATGGGCGTGAAAAGAATATATTAATTGCCATGTCATTCTTCAGCACGGTGACCTTTCCTTCCCCTTGGCAATTTTCTTGTTGCTCAATATCACACATTATTTTAGGTCATGATTGCAGCTACCCTAATAATTTTGTACGTTGTTGCAAGTAAATGCGGAGGTCTGTATCTCTCCCTCCACATTTCTTCTGCTCACCGATATTTCAGAACCTACGTGTGACGCACCCATGGGACAAGGATTCTTAAGCATTATCTATGCTTTACACATTATGTATCACCTTGGTAGGTACTATTTGATGATTTTTCCCAGCGGCTGCTGACCTCCCCCAGGATTGATGTCCCTGACGGTGTACAAACGTTTCAAATTTTACCGACAGGAAAACACTCCATTGGTTTCTACTGTATATTGGGATGGCGTGATTTACATGCTGTGCACTGCCCGTGAGTCTTATAGATTGTCTTTATGATTACGGGCTTAGTTTTTGTAGTGGCCTCTATGGTGAATTGCGTAGGCATTATCGAGCTTCCTGTGAGTAGCTTGCCTTGGTCGTATGATAAGCTCCTGATCAGGCTGCCAAGTCACCATATTCCAGTCTTTTCTATTGGTAAATCCTACTACGGTTGACCTGATCTTCAATTCTGAGTTGGATAAGCCCGCAGGTAGTTGTGCGCAGCGTTTTTGCCTCACGCATCCTGTTCAATCTACAAGAAACAAACGATGATTCGCATGATGTCTTTATAACCAGGTCAAACGCCTCGAGGGTGGTCATTGCTGGACCGATCCAAACATCTTCATGTGTGGACCGTCTAGAGCTGTTGGATATTACAGACGGTTAACTTGCGTTCCACTATGGCTGGATATTATATAGAGACTTTTAACTTATTTTCAACCATATCTGTAGCTCTCTCCCTGCATACATGTCCCTTGCTACCCTTCCCGACCTCGATACCAAAGACTTCGATGTTGCACCAACAATACACTCGAAAGCATCTCACTCCCCCCGACCAACAAAAAATCATTCTGTATAGTTCAATTGCCAAACGTCGCAATATTATCTGATACCATAGTTGAACGTTGAATGAATGGCATATAACCAACATCACAAGACCCTTTCCGTTCCATGCATACAAAGAACATCCAGCGATTAAGTATACAAAGTGATGAAGCCCATATCGAAAGCACCGTGAGGGTACTATGTTGAAGTTCAACGCGTCTATCGTGCCGACACCCCGACAGCCCTATCTCTTTCACTGGGTTATTTACGTCGAAACCGGTCCTGGGTTAGGGAACACCTATCAAATCATCGGGACCTCCGATAACTACGCCATCGATATCAGGCTCAACCAGCCTCTCGAAACCCGAAAGGACTGGCGTGGAAGGTTTATCGTTGGAACAGTCACCTGGGTGGAGCCCGGCGAAATGGAGAGAATCCTCGCAACAGTTGATATCGTACATGATATTCCCAGTTGGAACAGCCATGGTCGGGTCATGTCCGCTCTGATCAGGCATCATGTCGGAAAGCAGGTTGCACGATCTGCATGACAACATGTGCCGGCTGCTGGAGGGTTGGCCCGGGATTGGGAATGCGGTGGAGTTTGTGGGCGGCGAAAATCTTGCCTGTGTAGTGAGCAACCGACATTTTAAAGAAAACGCACGAATGGCACTGGAGTGCACCTAAATGCGATGGGTTGTGCGAGTCGTTGAAAGAACTCGTCAATGATGCTTACTTATAATAATTTCCTTGGAGCCTAGCCATAGTTTTATTTTTCATTCTCCACTTGTAATTTTGTATCGTTATGTTGATTATTGTTCACTGGTAGCGCCATGGATTATCGATTGGCAATGCAATTACTTGTATAGCAATGACGATGCTTTAGCCATACAGCGAAGGTATGAGGTCAGTGGAGAGCTGATTTGGCGGTCGACCGGTCATACTTTGCACAAATGAGCAGGAACGAGTGCAGGCAATTGAAAAGACGGCAATCCGAGTTGTCGTGGATGCTAAGGATGAACGTTAACGTTGATGAACTCTGGTTCACTTAGGTAAGACGTATGGACAGACTTGTTTGTCTTGGTTTGCTCGACAGCTTGTCCCACCATTCTTTGCTCACTGTCTCGGGAAATTCATTGGTGTCGCAATTATGCAGGACGGCAGAGCACCAAGGTTTGCCTTATCAACTTTTCGTATCATGCAGAGACTGACTGGCTACAATTTCTAGGATCAGGAATCGGGCGCCTGCCGCTATCCAGGTTTGTTTCCTTGACATGAGTGTCCACATTTGTTGACTCTCCATATTTACATTCATAGATAACTGCAGAGCAACTTCTGCGAGAGGCGCGTTGTTCAAATTCCCCGCCTTGCAGTATCTAGAACTTCATGTCCTTTAGGCTCAAGAGCGTCAAGAATCCACCTTCCGCGCTCCCAAACAGCGTGTTGAAGATTTCGAAGAACTCCACGAGTACCGCGGCCGCAAGCGCAAGGAGTTTGAAGAGCGAGTTAGAAGGACAAGAGGTAGCATGTGAGTGTGGCAGTCGACCTTGATGATACTCCCGCTGAATATTGCATCAGCAAAGAATGGACTCAGTATGCAAACTGGGAGGTACGTTGTTCAAAATCTTTGATTGATGTTGCGGTTTGATATACATTCGTATCAGGCTAGCCAAAATGAATTTGACCGATCTCGCTCTATCTTTGAACGCGCTTTGGACGTGGACCCTCGAAGCGTTCAGCTATGGCTCAGTTATACCGAAATGGAGCTCAAGTCCCGAAATGTCCAACACGCACGCAATCTATTCGATCGCGCCGTAACTCTGTTGCCTCGGGTAGATCAGCTCTGGTACAAGTATGTTTACTTGGAGGAGCTTCTGCAAAATGTCCCTGGTGCCCGACAAGTCTTTGAGCGGTGGATGCAATGGGAACCGGATGACAAAGCTTGGCAAGCATACATAAAGATGGAGGAGCGATATGATGAAGCGGACAGGGCCAGTGTTATATACGAACGATGGATAGCTGTCAGGCCGGATCCGAGGGTATGGGTGAAATGGGCAAAGTTTGAAGAAGAGCGGGGGAAGTTGGACAAGGCAAGAGAGGTATTCCAAACCGCTCTTCAGTTCTTTGGGGATGAGGAAGAGCAGGTAGAAAAGGCTCAAGCAGTTTTCAATGCTTTTGCTAAAATGGAAACTCGGTTGAAAGAGTACGAGCGTGCTCGAGTGATATACAAGGTACGTCAACACGCGCGTACTCTGCTAGGCCCGCTTCACAGTCTGAATAATAGTTCGCACTATCACGTCTTCCACGATCAAAATCTGCGAATTTGTACGCAGCTTATACCAAATTCGAGAAGCAGCACGGCACACGGTCCATTGTAGAATCCACTGTACTTGGTAAACGACGAATCCAATACGAAGACGAGGTTTCGCAGGACGGACGAAATTACGACGTCTGGTTCGACTATGTTCGGTTGGAAGAAGGTGCCCTACGAACGTTGCGAGAAGAAGGGGGCACCAAGGAAGAGGAGGATGCAGCCATGGAGCGCGTGCGAGACGTTTACGAGCGCGCTGTTGCACATGTACCTCCTGGACAAGAAAAGCGTCATTGGAGACGGTATGTCTTCCTTTGGCTTGAGTATGCTTTGTTCGAGGAGATCGAAACCAAGGTCTTTTCATTTCCACACATCACTTATTCACTCTGACATTATTTATTCTGCAGGACTATGACCGTGCACGTCAAATATATCGTACCGTTCTGAATCTTGTGCCGCACAAGCAGTTTACTTTCGCAAAACTGTGGATCATGGCTGCGAGGTTTGAGATCAGACAATTGGATTTAACGGCAGCGCGCAAAATGCTCGGGACCGCCATTGGCATGTGCCCGAAGGAGTCTTTATTCAAGGGTTATATTCAACTCGAGATGGATGTATGATCTTCGCTTTCTCGGCTTTACGATATACTGATATCATATTTAGCTGCGAGAATTTGACCGCGTGCGGACATTGTACGAAAAGTATCTTGAGGTATGTCATGAAGGTCTCTTTCTTTCCTTGGCAGTAATGAAACATCTTCTGCAGTACGATCCTACCAACTCAGCGGCGTGGATTAAATACGCTGAACTCGAGACGGCTCTTGAGGACTTCACCCGTGCAGAGGCGATCTTTGAACTCGGGGTGTCTCAAGCATCACTATCGATGCCCGAAATCCTTTGGAAGGCATATATCGACTTCGAAGTCGATGAGCAGGGTGATCGAGAGAAGACGAGGTCACTTTACGAGCGCCTGGTGATTCTCAGCGGACACCACAAGGTGTGGATATCCTATGCCGAGTTCGAGGGGTCAAGTATTCCCTTGCCCAGAGCTATGCGAGAAGAAGAGGAAGACGAGGATGCCGAACCTCGTGTTGTCGCTGGCAATCAGGAACTAGCACGACAAGTCTTTGAACGCGGTTACAAAGACTTGAAGGTCAAGGGCCTAAAAGCCGAGGTATGAGCAGCAGTTTTATAATCAGATTGGAGCTGAACCGCTTTCATTACAGAGGGCTGCTTTACTTGAGTCGTGGAAAGCGTTTGAGCAAGAACATGGCAGCGAGAGCGATATAGCCAATGTGGAAGGCATGATGCCTATAATCGGCAGGAAGCAACACGTCGACAAAGAGACCGGCCAGGTAGTGGAAGGTCAGCGATCCACCCCGTATATAACACAGCTTCCTGATTGTTCTTACGCAGATTGGGAACTTGTATTCGCCGACGACGAACGAGAAGCCAATCCGAGATCTTTCAAGTTCTTGCAGATGGCTCATGCCTGGAAGCATTCACAGGCCAAGAAATCTGGAGGGACTGGTATTCTTTCTGGTTTCACTCCTGCGACGACGAGTGCCCCTGAATCTACTCAGAATGACGATGTACGGATGGAGGACCGTAGGGAGCGTGACGACTCACATAGCGATGTCGCTAGTTCTGACGGTGAATGATGGTTGGCCAGGTACCTGTTGGAACTTTATATTCTGTAATTTCTGAATGCATTTGCTTGTTGAGACTCTAAGCTGTAGACATGGCACGTGGAGGTTTGTTGTGCGCAGTAAATGTAAGCTTTGACACTTGCCTTCGCGGAGTTCAAAGTGAAGGGGGTCTCGTCTTCGTTTTAGAATCTCTTTCTTGGAAAATTCAAGTGAGTGGCGCAACACGCTATCTGTGCACAAAAGTAATTGACAAAAGGATAAGACGGCCAGGCCCCAGATTTCAAAATACCGTCCTGTGTGGGTCCACTGACCCACGAGGAGCTGGGCACATGTACAGATATGGCGTTGCACTGCCAAAGCGTGCCCAGTACAATGGCCCCAATCCAATGCATCAGCGGCGAAAAAATAACCCGAAGCACATGCGACAATACCCTCGAAAGGCAACCAATACGAATCTTGTTTTTGTGGGTCCAAGGAAAATTATTCAACTGATACAGGCAGCCTACGTTCTGTTTTCGAAAATGATGAGGACAGCCGGGTGGAGTTAACCTATGACAGCGGTGCTCATCAACTCGAGGCTGCGTGTTGACGATCGGATAGATAGCGCTTCTTCCATCCCATGATGTCCTTTTGCGTCCGCGTCCGCCTGGAAAATTTGTCCCTCGAGCAACTGAGGAATGCTTGCCCATTGTGGCACACACTCCCGGGGAAAGACATTGATGCGGTCGCGATTTTTATTGGACAGTGCTTGACTGTTGATCCCCGTGAATGGCCCACTCCCTTGGAACTCAATGGCTTAAAGGTGTATAAGAATGTCACGGTGGCGGCGTCCAGTTTGACTTCTAGTGCCTCGTTGCTGGTGGCTTCCTCGCCCAGCTCTTGCCTCTCCTCTGGAGATCTATGATCATGGGCACTGGGTAACACTTAACAGGTCAGAATGATTTTGAACCGCGCGCAATATCCGAATATGCGGCATTGCAATGGACCGGCCCCCCAGCCTCCCGGATACTGTTACTGGCTCAAGAAATATCTCTCTCGAGCGTTCAATGTAACGGTACTTTGGTTGAATCGAGTAAACATAAAAAAAATTATTGCGATTCATGTGTATTAATACAGATGCAGCAAGAATCGTCCAAGATACACCACTATTTTTCAACAACATTATGCTCCAAGACATTGTTCGACGGCCACCTTACACACCACATCAATCCTCTGCGCACTCTCCTAAAACTCTCGGTCATGCAAATTACCGCGCAATGTAGCCCGTATATAATGAACTGGAGGCTGATCAGGACACCAGCGATAAAACACATGACCAACACGGCAGTGGGCCAAGCGGACCATGCAACTGAAAGTAAAAAAACCATTAAGGCGCATGCTGACACAAACATGCACACAGCAGGAAGACGCGACGATATGCAAAAGAACAAATATTTGCCATATACGTCACGAGCAAGTTTCTAGGCGGTTCTGAGCATTATACTTCGATATGCGTGATTGAGAATCACCTGAAACTGTTTGGCATTTGCTCCACTGTACACCAAGAGGAACCAGCCATCGATTGCGAGACCGATACCCGAAGCGACGCTCCCCAGAGCTATTGAGCTTTGGGCGAAAGTGTTGACGGAGAATAGCGAACTGGGTGAAAACCCGAACACAGCTGCGTCAAGCCTAGGAAAACGGATTAATAATTGTGGAAAGAAGTTATCTTTCATGATGCACGTACCCGGAAAGAGCGACCAGCTACAGATAATCAAGGCTAAATGAGAGCAAGTAGAACAGGTAATGACATCACACACCGATGCACCCACAAAATACCATTCAGACCTGAGTTTTTCCAAGATACACTCGTACTCAGAGTCATTGCAAGCCTCTCGGAGTGAAGAATAACACGAGAAAGAGTCGACAAGGGCGTCGATAAATGACAACGAATTGTCCACTGATAGCTGCTCTGTGTATCTGGGTAAAAGGGAAGGCGCAAGGGGAACAACATTGACTACAGCACTCAGGTCCGCATTGTCTGTAGATGCATAGCTGTCGTAGCTGTCGTTGATGCGTTTGACGTGCTCGTCAAGCGGGCGGTCATCATCTGTATCAGAGGTGTATCCCCGACGGATACGTATGCCAGAGAATTCAGGTGGTTCTGGAGGAGTTATAGCGCGACTCGAACAAGAGAAGTTACTTGTCCTATCTGATTCTAATTCTGATTCAGACGTCGGTGAAGAGCGCCCAAGTGCTAGGATTACAGTTGTCAGCCAATGAACACGAGCGACAAGACTGCTCTTACACTTAATGTCATCGTCATATTGGTCTTCTGATGTTAATGAATCATGTAATACGTGGAGTCCCGTCTGAGTCTCGGGGACTTCAAGCTTAGCAACAAGGGAAACCGAAATCGTTCTTCCTCGAGCCAACCCACGCGCAGAGGGCTGTACCACAGGACTCAACGGTATTTTGAAAGCTGGAATACATCAGGCACGGCATGATGGCAATCCGCAACACTTACAATTTGCAGTGCCTTTTAACTTAGATAGAGCCTGAAGCGACAAGGAAGTCTTTGCAACTAGATTCCGCTTCTTCTTGCGTTTCTTCTTGCTCAGCGCCTGGTGATACACATTGATGTCTACTTGAGAACGGGAGTCTGTACCCTGCCTGGTCAAATGTATCAGTAATCGGAAAGACAAAGACACTGCAATAGTGGAGAGATGACAAACATCATAAAACGTTCCCTGAGATTTGGGTTTTGTCCATCACATCCTAGGTTCACTTCATAGGACTGGTGCTTGTCTACCACCACAGAAACAATTGGTCTCCAAGACTTTTCAGGACGCAAAGGCTGATACCCTTGGGCACGAATAACTGTGATTGCATAAATGGTAAGTCAAGTAAGTGTCCCGAACTGTCTACAGTTGGTGTATACGCGCCGGTGATTACCCAAGGACTTAGCAAGCAACGTATTACTAGTGAGCAACTTAACCCTAATACCATCTGGCTGATATGCGCACCGTGACTCTAATTCGCCTGTACATTGCATGTGCACTGTGCAGCGAAAGTACCTGGGAAGACGGCTGGTGACGGTCGATGACAGTGTGAGATAAGGCTAAGTGGCAGTGCTGAATTTCCTCACGCTTTCCCGCGACGCTTTTTCAAAATAATAATAATAATTAGTTGTGTGATAGCTAAACGCGCCAAATTCATCATACATAAATGCTTCCCAGACTGCCAACCTGATCTTGGCCTGATCGAACTGCAATTGAAGGTGCGGGAACATGTGGGTGTGGGTGATCATTCTTGTGTAATCATGATGCAGGTCGGAAAATACGTGCACTAAGCCAAACAACTAGTCCATATTCAGCCTGCGCACGGCCATCTTGCTTCATGGAACAATAAACCAGGGGCCTTGCTGAGGATTCAAGATTTTTGTGAGTTGCGGGATAAATCGATATTTACATACTAATGATACCATACAAAAATGGAAGATGAGATCCAACAATTGATCAACTTTTCAATTATGATACGGTTAGGCAATGCGGGTCCTTGCAGGCGCCCTTGATCAAGGCCTCATCGATACATCCAGAGTCCAGACATGATGCGGCTATTGTGATCGCCGAAAGTACCGCACCATTCGTTGGGGGTTTCCAGCGCAACCCCCCAGCTTCAAAACTCCGCGAGTTACGCGTCATGGTAAGTATTTCAAATAAGTATTTGTCCCAAACTATTCCACTCCGCGAGGGCGGTATCAAAACCTCTATAAAAACACGCATAAGCATTAATGGTGGTTTGCGCAACGGCGGAAGAACTTAATTGCGAACCTGCAGCTCGTGGCAACAGTTCAATAGACTCGAATAATTGGCATAATATCGGTGCATATAATTGTGTGACGGTGTTCTGCATTGCAATTTGTGGGCGCATGTTTTCCCACTGACTTTCGGAATCATACCAGAATCATGACAGATCGCGATCTTATTCAGTCTCCTTTTTCTGTCCATGTTTTATTGTTCTCGACGTTGCGAGGGATACTCGAGGCTGAACACTAGCCTTACTGGTGTTTCGTACCCGGTCTCGCACAGATAGAAATACCAGACGAATGAGAGGTATGTGCTAGATCCCCATCAACACACTCCACAGATTCACCATATCACTAGATTCTATCAGAGCTGCATCATGGTTTCCTTTTGGAAGAGCTTTTACACTTCGCGCGAGCAGGTCCTCGCCGATATAGAGAGCATCCTGGAAGCTATTCTTAAACTCTGCACTGCCAACTTGGACTCGCTAACCCAAGAAGAACGGTCGTCTTTTATGGACGAATACTGCAGGTACCGTACATGCATGGTGCCCTATCATATACTACATTTTAATGGCTGGTAGCCTTGCCGATGCTCGTGTTCGGTTGAACAAGGGCACACCTAATAGCACATTGACCGGGGCACTCGACGAGTGCGAGAAGTTGAAGTTGAGGATAGAGGTTCGTTCTTTCTGATCTCTGAGCAAGAGCTATTTTAATAGCAGTTTACAGAGAGCGTGCAGGAAACACCGAGAAGACAAAATAAGAAGAGGGCTAGCATCTCCAGGTAGGCGCGCCATCTACCGTTGCTGTCGTTCAAGACTGAGTGCCACATATCAGCTACCCCTGAATCTCGGAAATCATCTATTGCACTGGTCGATCCCGATCCATCTGAAACCTTTTCAGCCCCCACCACAACAAGCGGAAACGACTCGCACCCAAGCCCCTCAACAGGTACAAGCAGTACTTGTGTAGCCCATGAAACAATCTCGAGCACTTCCGCAGGTATGTGCACCACATTGTGGCCCTCATGTTCAACAATGACGCCATAAACATTAGTATCCACGGAGGGAAGTCCACATACACCACCCGTCCGACACCGACTGCATGATATTCGGCCCAGAGTCGTCTGTTGGGTCACCCACATTCAACATTGACTCCCAGGAGGCAACTGGAGCAAGTAAGCTACATGTTTTTTCGTGCACGCTAAATCTGCATACTGATTAGTCCTTTAGCACACACATTCCCTGGCGACAGTCCTTCTCACGGGCTCTCAGCTAAGAGACTGCCGCCCGCAGGCGCTCACCAGCCGCAGGCAGCTCACACCATGAAGCGTGAGCGTGTCATGTATTTCGCCCCTGGCACTGTAACAGGTAGCCCGACCTTCAACATCCGGTCTCCACGTGCTTCTGGTACCAGTGAGTTTACTCCTAATTATAGTCGTCTGATATGAGCTCGGCGTTGACTGAATTTATCTTCAGTCGAACAAGTCATTTCTCACCGCGCAGAAACGTTGACTGAATCATTCCGTTAAACAAGCTGTTTATAATACTCACGAGCCTTGTGCTTGGGAATGTGAGCATGGAGAATATTGTACAAATTGTATATAGTAACTGTTGTTGTGCATAGTAGAATAGTCTGTATTCAAACCATAATAAAATGAAGAGTACAGTCGTTCCTTTTAATAGGAGACCTATATGAGATCGAATTCTTAGGAGTACAGTGTGCACAAAATAGCTGGTTCAAGATTATGAATGTGTACGACTGAAGTTACGTAGTGAGTGGAGGTAGGTTAGAGCAGGGAGATGTCGCGATAAAATCGGAGACAGCGGCGAAGCCAATGAAAGGCATCATGGAAAGGCCGCCTAAAAACCCATTCCTCCTTAATAACTGCCCTGGAGCGTAGTTCAGTGCCTCGTATATTCTTGCGCAGGATTGTTCTGCAACATATCCGAAATCAGAGGTTCCATAAAACCCAGGCCGCGATAAACCTATTATTCGTAAAGGTGTTACCACGAGTGAATGAGCCTCGTATGTCAAGAAGCTGTTGTTGCAGAGCAACGCCCAGATATCACACGCCGGTCGGAATGGGCCACAGGGTTCATCAGACAACAGAAACTCTGGGACGTTCTTGTAGTACCCTCCCCAAATCGGAAGTTCTAGGGGAGCACTCTTCGAAGCTTGATCATCGTGTACAATGTACATTGAGATATTCCGAAGTCGATAAAAAGGTATCGCGGATAGCACTTCGTACGTACGTGAACGGTGGTTCACCCGATCTATCATGTCCAGACATCTAGAAGGTTGGTATGGATGGTATGGATGTGGGCACATCTCCTTGGGATCCATCATGAATAATATAATGTTCACAGTCACTAGAAAACCACGAATCAACAACGAAATAAAATATTTGCATACCGATGGGCTACGTGGTGCTTATGCATGAATTGCAAGTCCTATATGTTAGAAAGTAATCATAATACGCACCACGGACAAGTGAATGGTACCGAGTAACGTTGAGAAAAACGATACATCATGTACAATTCAAATAGTTGTAAATATGGACCCACTAGATGTAATGATATTGACGTAATCCAGCAACTTTGTGTCCACTTCTACTCCGCGAGGGCAGTAAACCTAGTATGCCGAATTTTGACAATTTAATACTAGCCTATGATGAGGCCTGAGGGCTTGCGACTCATAATAATAGTTTTATATATATTTGAAGCACATGCGCTTAGCAGTCCACGTTGTAACCCTGCAACGTTGTGGGGGCGATTTTTCAATTTATGGGCGTTTGTGGCGACACCCTTCCCAGAACCGCCTGCACCACTGTGAGTCCTTCAACCTTATTCTTCTAGCGGCTGTGTTATTGTTCAATGCTCTTCAATCGTCGCGAGGGAAACTCAAGGCCAAACACTAGCCTTCCAGCCGGCGTTCCTGGCGAGGCTCGAGCAATTGTATACTGAGTCCTTTGGTTCATAAATATGCTATGTTAAATGATGGCCGCCCTCATACCAACGGCTCCGCACGGTTCGGTTCAGCATGTTTCGGTCACTCCTTAGGTTCCCCACCAAGCCCCACGGTCATGAAGACGCAGAGAAAGAACTCGTCAAAGTCATGGACCTTTTCTCCAAATACCCATCACACCTGGTAGAAACTGACAAGACCGAGTTCAAGAACGAATACGAAAGGCATGTCTTTTATGTCGAGTTGCTCCTCTTTATTGATGGTATCCTCTGCAGACTTCAGCGCGAAATTCGGTTGTATAAAGCAGGGGAATCAACAGCAAAACTGAGGAATGTGGATATAATGTTGGATGACTGCAGAGCCCTCAAATGCAAAGTTAAAGTTACGACCCTGCTCCTCTTTCCTCGCAGATCTGTGCTGATATTAAATTGTAGAAGACGATCGATGATCGTAGAGTAGCTTCAGTGAGAGGAGAAGTTTCAGCACCCACAGGTGTAGGTGGACTCGGAGGCCACCAGAAGTTGAACCCACCTGCTAGAGATGCATTAGAGACAAAATCTAGCCACTCAAATCAACCACCAAACGTCAAGACCATACCGTCGTTTCCTACAACATCGGCAAGCACGTTGGTCACTGATAAGACTCGTTTCAAACCTCAGTCCGAAGGTGTCCCTTCGGTTAAGCCTCGTTCTGGCCTCCCTCAAAGTGAGTGACCTTGCGATCCAAAAGTTAAATTCTGAAACATTTTTAATCAGGTCAACATATTCCTGTGTCCGCTAACTTGAAGCAGGCAATTTCCCAAGTAACGTCAGGAACCTCGTGTGAAGTGGACTCGATGGTCATGATGGGCACCAATGCGAAGTGCCCAACTATGAATATCGACTCTCCAGATTGCGCCGGTGCTAGTACGAATTTCGATCTTTGCTTTTGACGGCATTGACAACCTCAACCACAGAAATCCTCTCGCACGGGCCCCAGGTTGCTCAGCAGGTACCTCAGCCCGCTCGCCCTCGGCGAGCCGTTGGTAGGCGTCCTCGACAGCAACCCCGTAACTTCATGAAAGGAAACTATTCGAGCAATAGTTCTATGATACTCTGCGGTTCCAGTGTGATGGGCGCTACGTTGAATATCAACGCCAGAAACTCCTCTGGAGCTGGTAAGCACTTTCTGTCTATCCGCAAATGTCAAATCAGCTGAAAAACACGTTGCATAAACGGCAGTGTTTCATCATGATAATCATTTGAAGAGAGTTCAATAGAGAAGAAGGATAGCCCATAGTATGGGGAGCACCAAAGACCTGGTCTGGCCCTGAGGCTGGGTGCATGATATGTTCAACCGTTACTATCCAGATAGTGTCTCAGCCTCAATCCAGGCAATGCCGATGTTAGGATCTCCACAATTAGCTTTCGCTGTCGCAGAAAATTAGCGGCTCGTTCTGTATTGTAAAAATGTTCATTCATTCCGGTATGCCATAGATCTATGTAATTTAGCATCAAAAAGTCTTATCGTGAATGCGGTCGTAGACTCGGGATTCCGCCGTTAGCTAACGGTTTAGTAAAAAAAGACACTGGTAGTCGACACGATGGTCAAAATTACGTGCTTTGATATGGAAGGTGTGTTATCCGCGCATCAAGTGACACGAAAGAACAAGATCGCCTTCCGTTCCCATGTGATCGCATCGACAATCCGTGACATCGTGTTGTCGATCTCATTGTTTTCCTTGGTGGCATGATGGATGGAGGTTTTTTGTGCGAAGGAAATCCCCATCTGCATTGGTGAATTTGATATCGGTGTTTCTGGTAGTATTCGCCAACTATCTTCTGTGTAGTAATTACCAAGATGAACCACTATCAGCAACGAATAATAACGCCATTTGCAAGGGCTCGTGGATCATGAGTGAACTACTGACGGGCGATTCAGATTAATGCTACTGTGCTTACCCATCACGCGAGGCAGCGCCGTCGACATGGGAACAGGTGCGGGCTCTGGTGCGTCACGGTTATACACAAAATTTTAAAACAAAGTTGTCGCTGTCAGAACCCCAATTGTAAACCGATCGTGATGCATTACTTACTGCGTGGGTATTAACCACAAAGCGGGAACCTATTATCTTGTAACGTGAAGCTGTCCAATGCGTCACTGAGCGCGAGCACCTCGGACACCTTTTCATACGGACCAACAGGGACAAGAACTCACAGCCTCACGTTGTTTTGGGCGATTTCTGGCTAGACATTTCTTGGACATTTCAAACATCATTGAATTGAACGAGTTAACGCGACCCCCCCTCATTCCAAACTCCGCGAGTAAAGGTATTACGCAACCGTTCTCTCAAAATGATCTCAGCTCTCTCTCCGCGCTGGAGGTAAAAAAACAAACAAATTGTGATACGCCCTCAGTATCTACTGGTGACGCAACGCCAAAAGGGTACAGCAGCTTGTGGATTGACCTTAGTACACAGTACCATCGAAGATCTGGGCATGTCAAGTTGTGACTCGTGTTGCCAACTAATATTAATGTCATAGATTTGCATATACAGTTGTAGCAGTGTTCTAGATATACATCGCAACACTGCAGAAGGTATGCAATCATTCCTGAAAGCGAGGTACGGCTGGTGCACGCTTGACAATGAAACCTATCCGTCGCTTCCAATGGGTAGCACTGCGATACAGAGTTTCGAAGATATCTTCGTCTCTTTCAATGACACGAGAGCGTAATTTCCATGAGCTGAGCTGCTGTCGAATTAAGTCAAAACGCTCGACTACCACGTTCATCGTAGGTCTCGCATTGGGATCATTCTGAACCATGTCATCTACGAGAGGTTTCAGAAAGTCAAAACCTGTTTTTGTCTTGATCATGGTGATAAGCAGTCAACCGAAGACGTTTGGTGTAAACACCTACGTCCATAAACTCTTCTCTAATGACGTTGCCGAGATAGTAGACATCAGTGGGGAATGGGTTCACGGGGACGTCTGCATTATTTTGAAATTCTGGTACAGATTTGTCGCCGCCAAAAATCGGGTACTCCAGGGGAGTGGCCTCGCGAGGATCGTATCGACGTGATAAGCCAAAGTCGATGAAGTAGTATTTTGGTGGTTGCTGGGTGCGAGTATAATGCCTCACATGGCCACTGAAGTCACGCTTCATGCGAGGAACAACAGGATGATAGGGCTCGGCATAGAGGTCTTTGGCGTCCATCATTATGTTCATCCACATGCAGTCACTGGCTGTTGGTTAGTAGAGAACGAATGAAACAAAGGTTCTAAACCACTCACCGATGTGCCACATGATTATTGTGCATGAACAGCAAACCCTATGATATCTCGCTGAGACGGTATGGAATTTTGCTGATGACAGTTGTACCTACTTCAAATAGTTGCCTAAAACACTCCATCACCTCACCAAATGTGTCGAATGGCGGCCGAGCGAAAGGAAGTAACAGTGGCATAACAATTAATTGTCTATCTTCATCGTTCGGTGGCGATAACACCTCAAAGAAAGGAACACAATGGTTTTTGGGATGCGACACAAGTGGTTCTGACATGAAGCGTTGTCCAATCTCTACCTCATGAGGATGTAGCGACTTCTCCAGAATTTTGAGAGAGACATATACACCGTCGAATACACGTGTTGCGTCCATGATTTGGCCAAACTATCCATCCATCAGCCAGCAAACGGTGAAGTGCCGAAACATCTCTTACTCGCATACAATGACCATCTTCGCAAGCAAATGGATTGCGATCGGTACCCTCCCAGGATGGCACCCAATCTGGCGCATACCGAGGACGAAGGAGATACCCTTGACTCTTCAACCATAGATAATGTTGACACCACCAAGTTTCGTTCGCAGTCAAAGCTCCAGGCCGGCGATCATGTTTTGGTCCGAAAAGTTCGAGCTCCTTGCGAGCTCTACGTCTCTTATTTTCTGCGACCTCTTCGGCCTTGAGCTCAGCCTTTGTCTTGGTAGTGCTTTTGCCCTTCGGAAGGGAAAGTGTCTTCATGGCAAGATGCTGAAACAAAGTGCATGAGGCAGTTTGGATGCTCCAGCATAAACAAGTGTACACAAGGACCCATCCCATTCTATCAAGCTCGATATGGAATAATTAAAAATCATAGTTTCACTCCACTCGACCCCCAATACTACTGTACATATGTGCATGTGCTAGATATTTCGCATATCCAAGTATATAACTGACTATTCCCTTGTTCGGTTTCCACGACGGATAACTTTTGTACATACATAAGACCTTCTACTTAGCCATGCTTCCGAGTCCTGATTCGACGCCTCGCCAACGATGTCCTCCGAGCAAGAACGCCAAACTGTCCTCTTTCCTGTGAACCTCGGCTCCCCTTCTCAATATGATCGATCGATCTTCCCTCTCATGAAAATGAAACGCATGAACAGCTTGGATCAAGTGGATATAGTCCTTGAAGCTACAATGGATGAATTATTCAAGATACGTGAAATGGCAGGGAATTTGAAAGAGTTGGAAAAAGTCTATGAGAATGCCAAGGACGAATATGATAAGTACGTTTTGTATACACATCATGTCGTCGACATATTACTAACTAGCGTTGAAGGTTAAATTCGAAGAAAGAAGAATTGGAAAACCGAAAGACGACCTTCAATCCCGTGAAACTGTTCACGACATATCGTTCTATTCGACTACTCGCAGGAGCAGGTAAAGACTTGTATAAGCAAACCAGGGTACAGTGGTACTACCTTGATTGTTCGCAGCATACTCATACAATTTGCTAGAGTACATCTGAAAAGTTGAGGAGGCGGCTACTTTCTGCAAACGGACAAGATGTTCAACCAGTTGACTGTCTGTTCAAAACTTGTGCCTCTCGATGTGCATAACTCATCACTGACCACAGATGACGACTTACCACCTGACGCTCACATTAGCGCCATCGCTATTCCACTGGAATCGCCACTAGATGAACCCACGGCTACGTTCTTCACTGAAGCGGCCAATTTCATTGCTTCTCAGGTTAATCTCCTTCCTGACGACAATCCTTTTGGAGATGATCAACGAGTAGAAGAGTGTAAGACTCGGATCACATCCTGATAACCTCCGTGCTGATGTCCTTGCTTGCTGCAGATTCTGAATATCATACACCCTTTGATTCTGGAACCCCCGATAGCGGGGCTGCATCATCAGCCGGCTCTCGTTTATCTGAAGCATCCTCGGGGCAGGGATCTGGCAATAATTTTTTCATCTTCAACAACAGTTACGTTGCCTCGAGATCAGCCATTCAATCACCGACTCTGAACCGCGGCGGGTCGCATAATCAAGGATCGTGTTCGTACTTTCAACCCTATCATCCCAAAACGTTATTCATCACACACATTAGCTCATCGCCATTGACGCCATCGATTATTGAGTATCACTTGTATACAACGTCTCAAATCACGATTAAAATATATCATATGGG
This sequence comes from Suillus placidus, assembly GCA_016628565.1. Lineage (NCBI taxonomy): Eukaryota > Fungi > Basidiomycota > Agaricomycetes > Boletales > Suillaceae > Suillus > Suillus placidus. The sequence goes on from JABBWD010000052.1 coordinate 151,811, forward strand.
CTCTGAATTGCAGTGGTTTTCGTTGGGGATACGCTAGACGTTCCGTAACACGCCTCATACAATGTTCATGAGATTCCGATAACGTCAAATAGTAGTCGACCAATGCTTTTGTGTGTTAGTCCCTCCTTGTCGCTGTGCGCTCAAGTCTCAATAATAATGCTTTACCGCCAAATCTGCTTTTTATGCTCCGCGACATTAATCACGATCTCTCCGCGTCACTTTGCTTATCAAGATTCCCCTCCAAACTGTATTTATTAGGAGTTTTGGCTGCCCGTATCAGTTGTTGACGGAAGGACTGGCGATAGTGAAGATCGGAGATTGCACACTTATTCTTGGTTGGGAGACCTTCCGCATGATTTCAGCTTACACCGCATGTGAGCTCTTCGAGACATCGAAACGTCCAAGAAGCGCCTACAAAACAATATCAATATCATGCCAATGCCAATCATGCACAGTGGCACATTTGCCAAGTTTGTCCCCAGTCAGCTTCAATTTATAATCGAGCGAGTTAAGCTTAGAGTTGCACCATCAGGTGGAACCTTCCCCACCCAAGTATGTAGCATATTCCGTTCAAGAAGTCCGCAGGGAAAATTCAAAACACGTCGCGGGAACAAAGACAAACATCTCCATAACATAGTAATATATTAGTGTCTGTAAAACTTTAGGATATCAAAATCCAGCTGAACAGATGTTAGTACACAAGCAACATGACGTAAAACTTGGCCTGAAATATAGCAAAACAGGTACGCAGCCGGATGAACGCAATTGCACTTGAACGCTGGAGGTTAACAAAGCATAGATTGACAATGATTCCTGGCGTTGTTTGATGTAGGAACATTGTGGCGTCCATCATAACGTTAAGCGACAGACTTCCTTGCGGTAAAAGTGGTGACTCGCACGCTGTAAAATAGGCGACCAACTTGTTGACAATGTGAGGTCCATGTGTGAATTGTAGCCCATCCGGCTGTGTAGGTTTTATGCAGCGTGCTGGGGAGGGGAAGACGTATGGACACTGACATCCGCGATCTAAATCACACCCTCTAATGGTTCCTGTGGGTGGTAACCAAGTCTGGAGCGAACAGAGGTCGAGGATACAGTCACACTCCTTGAACCAGCAGTAGTGATTGTTTTTCTCCCATAGCTGTCGTGCGTGCGAGATCCATGAGCGGGGTATCATTCAGGAGATTACGTTTCAAGAATTCGAAGCCTATGCCACAACCTGGGATGAATATCCTCTCTGAACCCTTATATATCATGGAGAATATATGTCAAGGCAGCTTACTCGCAGTGTCAACGCTTCGATGCGAGCGTGAGGACTGCTGGACGGCCTCAATCGTGACTTTGTGGTCTAACAACCTAGTGGTTTTGGTCTGTGCGGCGTAGGGTAAGCATCACGTTGTCCAGCATGTCGAGGAGTTGGCACTTGCTGAATACCATATCTCATCAACGTTGGAGTTATCGAGAAGTTTAGACTGACCTCGATCTGTCAACGGGTGTCTCCTCTGCGTGGTAGTACAACCTTACTCACGACACTCGCGTGCACTGTTTCGCTGCATTAACGTGGGTAGTCATTGTGATCGTCGGTTGATTTGTATCCGTGTGCCACACCATAGCGCAGGCTGAAATATGGACACGAGGAAACTCGTGTATCTGCATATTATTGATCTAGTGCGATCTAAAATATGAGAATATAAGCGAACTTATCCACCTCACGGAGCGTTTTGCATCGAAGTGCGGGAGTTGAACCCTCGAGAACTATGAATACAACAATCTACTAGCCATCTCGAATCCAAGGAAAGTCGCCCCGTTCGCAAATGGTGAACTGGTGGACAATGAGTTTGTGAAACATGTCTGAGAAATCAGATACGTACCGAATCAACGTGGGCCCCAGACCGCGCGTAAATGCGCCAATTCCCTCGGTTCTCCAAACTTTCCGCACACAATCCCGTGCCGAAGAATATTTTTGTCCAGTGGCAGGGGTAAATCCGTCAGTCTGCATTCTAGATTTGATCATGTCTATAGGGTATATCACTGCCCAAAGCTGTCGCGGAATTAGCTCAGTGTACGCGTGAACATGCACTGGGCAGAGGAATGGAACTTACGGCGTATCCAGCTGCCGCGCCATACAGAACGGAGTTCATAGGGTTAATCTGGTCCCGTCGTATGCCCTTCTGGATTATTTCGCGTTGTACAAGCTTTTCATATGCCAAGAAGTAGGCGCCGTAGCCTGCCGCTTCACGTAGAAAGGTGACAGACTGTCCTTTAAATAGTCCAGAAATGCCGTGTTGTGAGACAATTTGTTTGATTGCGTTAAATGGACCTTTGTATATTGGGTTCGTATTTGACTGCGTCTGCAAACCTAAGGAAGAGGTTAAAAGCCAGATACTAGTCATACACGTAATACAGGGGACTCACGAATGCGAATGTGTTCCACCGGACCAGAAACTACACCATTAGCAAGCCCTGCCGCTACTCCAGCAATGACCAGTTGCCTTCCACCAAGCATCTTTCCTTCTTCTCCCCCTTCACCTCTAGCTAGATTCTGAGCCGTAAATATCCGCTTTGCATACTCGAGTACTCCAAATTGTATTGATACGCAGACACCAATTCCCAGCAATGGTGTTAACGTGCCCTAACAAAATCATGAGAGAAAGAACAGAATAGAGTGACAAGAGCATCACCTTATAGAATGCCAGAGGTCCTTCATTTTTCAAAATACCACCGGCACAATGCAGCATGCCACTGTAAGTACCCTTTGCTGAAGTTTGCATGCGCTGAGGAAGAGTCATAATGGGTATGAAAGTATCCTTGCTCGGATTTTATAGCCACTCTCACCACTTTCACGATGTCGAAGGGTTGTCCGACAAGGACCTAGCACGCGAGTTGAGTCAACACGTAGCACTGAGCCTATTTCACACATACCTGAGCTATTCCTCCAGCCGTTCCAGCTGTAAGATCCTTAATCGCGTTCGACATTTGCGACTGGCTATTCCTGAAGGAGAATTAACCTAAAGTGCGACTTTGAAACGTTGGAACTCGAGATAACCAGCTGGCATTTATACAAATCGCGGAGTTTCACACAAAAGAGTACTTGCCGACCACTAGCGCGGACGTAACTCTCACTTACTAGCCATTGCCACGACTATGATACGTAGAGATACAGCAGAACAAGTGTGATTATTAGTTTCATCAAGTCAATAAGACAGACTGTTGGCTACGTTGATGATGAATTGATGAAGTGAGTATATAGATACTTGCTCCGGTCTGCACCCGGATGCAACTTATGACCTTCCACTAAGCATCTCATCTCAGTTGCCCAGTACTCATGACTGAGTCTAGATCCAACGAGATTGACACGACAGCGAACTCGACCACCAACCACATTGGAGATGAGGAGGCGGATGAATGGGTTGAAGAAGACGAAAATTATGATGACGATGACTACGACGACGGAGAAGAAGAAGCGGAGGAAATTGCGCGTCGGTTGAAGGAACAACTATGGGCGGACATTAGCAAAGCGCAGGCAGACCGCGTAAACGTCACTACGACGGCATCAATTCCCGGTGCACCACTACATGGTGTTCCGTCTGCGGTTCCTTCTCCAGTCCCGATCACACAACCGCCTCCCCAATCATCTACTTCGTCCAAGAAGGAAGAGGCCGCATTGAAGACAATGGGGAACGTGCTGAACATTGCAGGAAAGGATCCTCTGGTTCACTCAACTCTAGCGTCTGCAGTGGTTCCTGGTGCAGGCAACAGCGTTCTGGAAATACTCAATGGCACAGTTGCCGCTGGGACAATTTCCAAAAACCTTGCAAAATCACTCAGCATGACCCTTGTATCTTTGGCTCGCTCCGACGCTCTTTTTGCCGCGATGCGTCATTCTAATGCGCCCGCACTACAGCTGGACAAGGGCAAGAGGAAACGCGTCGAGACCGAAGAAGAACGGCAGAGGAATGAACCACGAGCCTTAAAACGGCCAACTTTTGCACATGGTCATCTACAGAGCCAGATAACAGACGCAGTTCGCGTCGTTTCAGAAACTCTAGCCTCCCATCCACCTTCCAACGGCCCGCCAGATCCGTCGATCATATCCTCAATCCAGTTACAGTTACACCAAATATTTCTTTTTGCGGTCACCTCTTCTGCGAGAGGAGGACCTGAGACAAACGCCCTACAGGAGATCAGTGGACTCATTCAGGTGGTTGGAGTCTTGAGTGGGAGCCTCATTGGCCCAACCGCTGTCCCACCGAACGCTCATAATCAACCCCCTGACATATCGATGTATCCTCCCCGCCCATGGATACCGCCAGGAACTGGCCCTCAGCCCGTCCCTTTCAGCGACATTGGTACCGCAGTATACCCCTGCCTAGTGCCAGGTTGCCGCAAGATTTTTGCGCGACTATTTAACCTACGAGCGCACCAACAAGTGCACGCAGTGCACAGGCCGTATCGTTGTGCTGCATGTCCTGCCTCCTTTGCGCGAAATCACGACCTGAAACGTCATGCCAAACTACACGACAAGACCGGGTACCAGTGCGCTGGCTGCTACAAGTTGTTCTCGCGGCGTGACGCAATAAAGAGGCACAAAAACAGCAGCGCAGCTCGTGGTGGCAAAGGGGAGGCATGTGTCAACGCGGCAATCAAAGAAGTCGAACTGGATAAGGAGGGTGGGGACGATGCACTACGGGAAGGTCGACGAACACGGATGTGGGCTGATATTGTGACGCATTCCGTGGCGTCTACAGCAAGTTACGGAACGTTTGGCGATGATTGGGGTCCAGAGGAAGGGGAAATGGATGGCGACGTCATCGGCCATGCACAAGAGGCTGTGCTTAGTCTCCACAAGACGTTGCAAGCACATGTGTCCAGCGCGCTAGGAACAACAGCGGATCATAATATTCCCTCAACGCAGGTTGATCCGGCTGGAGGCCAAGCGACCTTGGCTAGTGTCATCGCTAGGGCCCAGCTGCAAAATATGCCCTCTTCGCAAACTCAACAAGATAATTCAGCGGTGAGCGCTGCCGATTCTAGCATGACCGAATCATCATTTTCCCCTCTGGACGACGGGTGTTACGCTCCGAATAATGATTATCCTGCTCCAACCGCGGAGAGTACAACTGTTTCTGCACCGCCTCTCTCACTGTATGGTCTTTCGGAGGAACAAGCGCGACTTTTGGAGCAGGCAATCGCTAATGCTGCGTCTGCAGCTCAAGCACAGGCAGAAGCAGAGGCTGCGTTGGAAGAACAGGAAGAGGACTATGAGGAGGATTGCGACGAACTGGACGATGGTGACAATGACATGGAGATAAGATCAACTGTTGGGGACGAAGTCCCTTCAACGTTGGGAGCATAACCTTGTCTATGTATTGCGAGTGCGCCAAGTACGTATCAATCTCTGACAATTAGTACTATAGCTTTCGGCCACCTCCCAGGCATGTCCAGCAGCCTTCAGCCCATCTGTAATGCATCTAATCGTACAATTGTTGATATCGTCCAAAGTAATGAATATATGTACACGGAATGCGAAGAACTTGAATAGCAATGGCATGGTAGCGAAGTGAGTAACGAGCTGAATTCATAGAGGTCATCGCTTACTAGTCATGCCATCAAGATACGGACCCTACATCTTTCCCCGTGTTTTAGGTGATCTGGGTATTGTGTAGAGTTCTTTGCGTTTTGCCTCTGCTTGCCGCCAAAACTCTTGGCTTTGCGGAGACTCGCGTCGCCACGCTTCCGCAATGACTTGAGCGGGCGATAAGTTTGCGCGATATATTGACCCTGTATTCCCATCTTGTTTTGGGCGGGGATCGGACGTCATCGCATTCTAGAGTTCAGAAAACATACGAGTTCAGGATTCCGAAATACTAGAGAAACCGATGTAGCAAAATTGGCGTACGGCAGCTCAAGGTTCAAACGGGTGGGACATGGACAGGGACCGAGTGATTGGACTTTTATACAAGGTTTGGTTACTGGCCAAATCTTATTCCTTTCCGTCTGCGGGAGCGCGTCGATTCTCGAGGCAGACCAGGGCAGACTCTCCATTGTTGTTCGCCATATATGGAAGGATCAAAGCGGGCGGATAGACCACCGGCCGGTATATCTTGGCCTTCTGCGATGAGCGCAAGACTTCGCGTAGTAGCCGAAAATGGGTAGTGAACAAACGAATTGCCGTATAAGGCAGTTTCAAGGCGGACGGCGCACGTAACTTTCATGGATGAGCGCTGTGTTAGAACGCCTCGTGCAAATTGCATCAAGACATGTCATAGCTGAATTGGCGTGCATTGTCTGAAGTTCACAGGGCAAATGTCCGTGACAGAATGACTCGCCTCATGGTTCAATGTGAGCTTTCAATCACATTGGAGGAGAGTGAGTCAGGGGACCAGCCAGACCCACGAGTGTGGCAAACGCGGCATAGCGACGGTGAATAGCCTGGGTGTCAGGGACATATTGCTCAACTCACAAGGCACTGTTCTTCGTTCTGATTGGAGTACCAGCCAACGGGAAGCACGGAGAAGAAGCATTCTACTTCGAAATCACCTCAAATCTGGTGGTATGAAGTGACTCACATGCATTGTAACCCAAGTATGGGAAGATCAATGTGCATTGTACGACCCCATCTTCGGAACATATGCGTAAACTGTGCAGAAAGAAGATAAGATTGGCCAGTACCAGCAACTGTTCCAGTAGACACAAAGGACTTGTCCACGCGCTCGCAGTTGCGGAAGCCCGAATAGAACCTACAGTAAGGTTCGATGTGACTGCCATCATGATGGGCGGCCACTAGCTTAGTTCCGGGGAATGAAGGTGACGAAATGCGGGGTAAATTGACGTTAGGACCACAACACAACAAGGTATTACAATTTTATGGTCTGTCGATCGTTGAGTCTAAGTCGTGGCACTATAATGTGTGTCCTTGGTGTGTGCCGCAGTGTGTTCTTGAGGGCCCGCCGGAAGCAGACTAGACTCAGAAATAGGGACCGTGTCAACCAATCATTTCACCACCCGTGACCAAGCCACCTGCTTGCGGCCTGCCGCCTCGTGAGTTTCACTCAGTTAATTAGTGAGCAAGCTGAACTCACCTACTTATAAGTATACTAAATCTCTTCGTTTGTCTGCAATCATAGCCTTCCGAGCACTGCGCATCATCAAGATGGCCGAAGCGTCCGAGTCAGTGTAATGATTTACATACGTGACACATCGCTCTGATGGATTTTGTCTCCCAGATTTACAAATTTCCTTGCGGGATCACCTCTCAATCGTCTATCATGGCTGAGGACATCTCATTCATTCCTCAATGCAGTCGTTTTGTCACCTACTACGAGGTGGATCTTATTCAATGGGGGCCAACCACTTATCGCTTCTCAAGTTGGTACACAGAAACGAAGTCTGGCGTTGTTGACCACCGAGGACGTCAAACCCTTGCTCGGTGCAGAACCGTTCTTTGGTCAAAGCGAGCAGGAAGGGGAACATTGCGCATCTGATGTACCCGTTCTTCAGGCTGCCCGAGTCCGCGGTCCATCAATAGTCTTCCTTGGTTTGAAAGAGGCGGAAACTTCAGGAAGTGCTCTCCCATCTTCCGAATTCAAAGATCCCCATTCTGCTGTTGAGAAACTCACTGGAATCCCTTACTTTTCCGCGGATGTCGGGGACCTTGATGAAAATGAGGTCAATGAAGCCATAGAGAACACCGAGCTTGCAAAGGATGGCTCGACGCTGACTTTTATGGAGCCACGTGCAGCGATGTCAAGCCTTGATGTATATACCGCAGCGATATTTGCGGAGGCTCGGAGCATGGTAGATTGGAACCAAAGGAACAAGGTATGTGCTAGTCTTTGCAGAACAGAAGCCTTGTACGGAAATGTGATGGTCCAGTTCTGTCCTGCTTGCGGTTCACCCGTATATTCCTTGTGGGCTGGATGGAAGTTGGGCTGTACATCTCTACTTCCCTGGGCCGACAACACGGACAGGAAACCTTGTCCCTCTGGGTTCGTTCCAACACTGCGTCGGAAACAATCACTCACATGATATGAAGGCGAGGGCTGCATAATTTTGCACATCCTCGGACGGATCCCGTTGTAATCATGCTCGCCGTCGATGAATCAGGAGAGAAAATCCTTCTCGGGAGAAATGTTCGCATATCGGTCTTCAATACGAGCTGTTTTCTAACGTATTCCGTGACAGAAAAAATTCCCCGGCCAATTCTACTCTGCACTTGCTGGCTTCGTCGAACCAGGCGAGTCCTTCGAGGACGCGGTCAAGCGGGAGATGTGGGAGGAAGCTGGAGTGAAGGTCTGGAACATCCGATATCACTCTGGACAGCCTTGGGTACGTTGACTCTGCGCGGCAGAATTCCCACCTATCAACCACGCAATTTAGCCATATCCAGCCAACTTGATGGTTGGCTATTATGCGACCGCGGATTCTTCTGCGCCAATCCGTACAGATTTGGATAACGAACTTGAAGGTCAGTCGCTGCTGCTGAAACGTTGATGTTGGAGTTTGACTCAGGGATATGTCATAGATGCTCGGTGGTATACCAGAGAAGAAGTTCTTGCTGTCTTGAGACACTCTAGTGGAACCCCCTTCTCTCGCCGTGACTACAAGAAGATCGCGGAGATCCAAGATGGTCCCGATAACAACCCCGCGTCGGCGAAATCTCAAGAAGAACAGTCTGTAAAAGTTAATAACAACGACGAGCCGCCCTTCAAGATACCTGCGCCAACTGCAATCGCAGGCGTTCTCATTCAGCATTGGGCAGAAGGCAAGGGAAAGATACCATTAGAAGTGGATGTGAGCGGGTCTACGGCAAAGGCATTCAGTGAATAAGTAGATTCTGTAGAAGCATAGCATATAAATAGATCTAGGTATGATTCAATTCATTCATTTGGTCGGAAGAGCTCATACAGTGTGGGACTCCTCGCCACGATAGGTTACCACTACATGGTTGTCGGAGAACACTGAAGGAGATGATAGTTGTGGACATCTACAATACAAATTTCGAATGGGAATCAATAGTGATTCGGAACTCACTAAAGAATACGGCTGTGAACTACTCAAACTGTAGAGTGGCTGTAAATATGTAACAAAAGACAAAGGCGTCACGGCCAATGATGCGGCGGCGGCCGCGCAGTGAACAAAGGGAAGGCCCTTTCAGATAGCTAATAAGCGCTGATAGACTGGCAACGAGTGTGATTGTGATAGAGAGTGTAACGTACGTAGTCATCTATGTAAACGAATGTGATTCGGCACCGTAGTCCCAGACCTCAAATAGTGGAGACACAACTAAGAACACCCAAAAGCATCGATGATAGAGTCGAGGAGCATATCGTGGTAATCACCACCCGCCTCCCACATCGAGAAACCGCGCAACTTGGTGTTCTTGATATATTCGCCCTTGGCAGCAAACGATTGGACATTGTCGAAGGAGATCATGACTTGTGAGGTCTCATTGTACACATACGGCTGTAAAAAGCAATGAAATGAACACTCTTCCTTCAGGGTGGAAAATCACATTTACCGTCTGACTGCAGGTGTCATATCTGTAGTGGATGCCATCAGCAGGCGTGCCTTCTTTGGTGAGGAAACCGTTGTCAATGAGGCCCCAGAAGTTGAAAGTGCCACCTGGGCCCTCGTAAACGCCACAGACATCAACAGAACCAGTGTTATCCCATGCATCACCCAAGGGCTGGTTGGAGGCGTTGAAGGCGGGGTATGCAGCCAGCGTCTTCGCATCGGACATGAATGCGTTAGAGGGAGGGACGCTGAATGAGTGACCGTATGAAGCAACACCGAGTACGATCTGGTTGACTGGCATCCCTGCGTCCGTCCAAGCCTTGACTGCAGAAACAGCAGAGCCTTGTTGGTTCGCGGGCGCGGCGCAGGCATCGTTCAACGGTGCGTTAGGCCCCACAGTCGAGGACCAAGGGCCCCAAACGTCGTAATTCATCACAGCGACGTAATCGAGGACGTTCGCAAATCCAGTGGCGTCAGTAGAAGGACTTCCAGTAGCATTAAAGAAGGGTGTCAGTCCTACGGCGGCCGAGAGGGTGAGCTTTGCCGCTACCGGGTTGTGGCGAAGCTCCTGGAGGAATGCGAGGAAATTTGCCGTGTCGTTCACGCTAATGGTGTTACAGCCGATTCCCTGATTGTTCGGGGCCTCCCAGCTGTTGGAAATCATGATTGAGGTGAGTGCGTGATGCCGGAGTCACAGGAATCAACCTACTCGAATTGGATGCCATCAAGGTTGTACTGTAAAGCAAAATCCACCACGGTCTGGACAAACGCCGTCCGATTTTTTGCAGTGGCAAGGCTAGAAGAGAACCAAACACTCCCAGTCCAGCCTCCGACAGCAATATGGGCCTCAACGCCCTGCGCGTGGGTTAGATATCAATTGTAGGAGCGGCAAATCCTTATTTGCTCACATGTGCATGGGCCTCAGAGACGAACTGAGGGAGCATCTCGCCGTCAGAGGCTGCCAGGCTCAGACTAGTGCCATTCTGAGTGGTCTCTCTAAGAGAAATCAGCACGATCGCGTTAATTGAAACTATTTGCGTTTACGCCAATACAGGTAACTTACGCAAATGAGTAGTACAGCGTATTGTACTTGTCCCAGCTAATTGAAGACAGCGGGAATCCATCAGTCGTATGCCATCCAGCGTACCAAGTTGCTACGACGGGCGTAGTGGAACGGGCGGCAATGGAACGGGCGGCAAGTGGACTGGCGCTTACATTAATATTGGCTAGGGCAAGAAGAGGCAAAAGGAAGGTGGATAGCATCATGAGAGAGCCTGAGAGAACTTGTGATCGCGGAGACAACTTCTTATAGCCATCTTGATTTCTTGGCTCGTTTGGAACTCAATAGCGATCTACGTGGTTGCAAATTTGAAGACTGGCAGTCGGACTGCCCATTGGATGATCTTGCGGTACGAGTGACTCGGACTCTGGCACCATGGAAGCGGTCACTCGATCGGACTTGCCGGTGATCGCAGACCATGGCCGCATCCGATGATGTGCCAGGATGCGGAAAACGGCAACTTCATAGGGCAATGAATTAATGATAGTTCATCCATGACCATATCAGATCAGTGCGAATCTCATAACATTGCCTGCAAGACCCCGTCACCATCTCTCAGTATACACTCCCCTTCGAAAAGTACACGGTCAGACATCCCGTTGTCTTTGATGTACTGAACGCAAGCAACATCAGTTGCTCCTGGCTGGCACCAGACAGCGGGAATCGAAAGCTCCTCGACTTGCTTGAGCAGATCGATAGTAATCTTGTCAAACCGTATTCAGTAGCGAAGCTGCGAACGTGGCAACATACTACTGACCTTGGCGGGCGTTATGATACTTACTGACGTTTCGGTTGGGTTCGGAAGGTCAGTCAAAGATCGTATGGTCTTTATGCCCTCCAACTCGTCATTCGACGGGTGGACCGGGGTTACTGGCCTGTTCCGTTGGATGTACCATTGCAGAACCTATAGACGATATTGTCATGCCTATGACAAATCTTGAAACAAGGAGTACCTTCGTGCCGAACTTTGACTGGTCTGTAGAGGCACCGACCACGGCGTAGTGCGGAAATGACAAAAAGAGCTTTTGCTTTTGAATGGTGTTTGTCATGGTGGAAAGCAACCTGAGATGCATATCTGTGTGCACGTGTGAGACCGTGAATAACGTGTCTTCCACTGCTCGACAAGGAAATAATCCATTTATGGCCGTTGTGACGCATGCATGTGGATCTTGGCTTTCATTCCATGCTTATGCTTGGACTTTTGTAAGTGCTGAAAATTCACAGTCTAATAAAGAAGGAACGGTTGTTTTGCTTGTATTCGGTGCCTAGGGGAGACTAATTCATGTAGCAGGACGTGGCAAATATATCAACAGCCTTGAATAGCATTGAGCCCCTGCAAAGATAATCGAATTAAAGGAGCAGGGATACGATGTGCGTAGAAATAAACATTTTACCCTGATAAATTTTACCGACGATTAAAAGGCCACAGCGGAGACAGGTCCCCGACACGAGGGAATTCCGAAGGTCGTGTGCATCGTAGTGGTGGCGGCATTCCATTGGAGTACTGTGCAACGACCACGGAATGACCCACCGCCGAAAGCAATGGTTGCTAAAGACGCGGAACAAATGGAAAGACCGGAGATATACGAGGTGTGGATTCTGAGTAAAGCAATCTATACTATCAAAGAAGTAGAAGGGTTTGCGGGAAAGGGTGCAAAGTACATACGTTGCAATGTTTCTGGTTTGTAGTTCTGTCGGATGAGCTGAGCAAGGTGGAAACGGGGCAGAGAGTGCGTGTACATGTGTCATGCGCTGTGAGCAGAGAAAAGAACAACCTCACAACATAACTGTCACGGAACTGCAATTGAACAACCTGCGACGAATTGGTGCACATATGTCGGCAACGCGAGCCGTGGGAGTGTTGCGCACGGGCCAGGTCGAAAAGATATATAAACCTGGTACGAACAAATTGAATCCTTAGAACATACTCAGCTAGGATCTATTTTATAGAAACTAACTCGAGTCTCGCATGTTTACACATGCCACATCCTTCAAATCCACTCGATGACAACCGCGCTCTCTCGTTCGACAGAGAACATGGCCTTCGCGTTTACGTGGGGTCTCGAGGACGTTTGGTTCTGTTCTTCGCGCGACTGCTTGCAGTTGATCGAACCGGAGCCAGCGAGTCGAGCGTCTGTCTGATGGATTTCTAATTGTATAATACGTGTTCAATATAATTTCTTTGAATTCCCAATGTTCCTTGCAATGTCAAACCAATTACTTTGAAGCTTCAATGGAGAGAACGCCTATTAAGATCCTACATCAAGTAGCTAGCTTGCTATAACAGTTCGTCTTGGAATGTTCAGACAGTGCATGCTACGCCAATATGTACCAGCTGGTGTTGGAGTTGTGCAGTCAATTATAAGCTTGAACATGTATTTCGAGGACCTTGTTCAGTTCAGGCCATGAAACTTTTTGAGTTGACTTTGCCTCCCTGGTATTCCAACGTGGTTGTTCGCCACATCGCGTTCGGCATCCTCATCGGGTTTACTATATCTGTAACGTCGACGTCCGTATCATCATATTGGCGTTCTCGACGACGTCAAAGCCTTTCGCAGGAGCAACACCAGTTTCGGCCAATTGAGTTGAGAAGCGATGAAGTTGTACATGGTGTCACTGGGTTGATAGGTATGTGACTTGGCCTTTTGAGCGTTCTTCGAGAACATCCAAGTTTGAACGACCGACCAGGAAATACACCTTTGGTGAGGATCGACTCATTGAGTGATGCTTTGGGAGTCGAGATTCTTGGAAAGGCAGAGGTGTGTTTTCAGCTAGAACATGCCCCTTCAATGTTTCCAACCTTTCGGCAATTTGTAGTTTCTGAATCCCGGAGGGAGTGTCAAGGACCGAGTTGCTCTGCGCAGTGAGTTCGTCGCGCAGCAATCGACCTAGAACTCATTATCTTGCGAACATGAAGTAATCGAGGAGGCGGAGCGGCAAGGTTTGCTGCACCCTCACACTGGATCCCGCATCTTTGAAGGTACTGTTGGATCTACTGGCATCTCAATAGCGACGATAGCCAAGGCAAGGCGAGTGACCCTAGTTCTGGTGCGAGAACGTCGCATCTGATAACATCATGTTGCAGGGGATATGATACAAGTAGGCAAATTTCTCGAGCTGTTGGACCCATCTCATCTTTCTTAGCAATTATCATGCCGGATGATGTTGCCCAGGAGAAGGTGAATGCTTTGCAGGCCCTTGGAGCTGATGTTCAGCGTGTTCGTCCTGCGAGCATCGTCGACAAAAAACAGGTGCGAACTCATATCGTGGTCACCATTCTATGTATTTACTAGGATCGGCATGGTAATCGCAGTATGTGGTGAGCAATTTCTTTGTCGAGGAAAGTCACACAATGAACATCCACGAATCTGCAAAAAGAATATCGCTAGGCGAGCAGCCATCGAATTCGGTCGTTCAGATGTAGTGAAAGGCTCAGAGGACGCCCATACCAGCCATGAGCTCCATACAGGTTCTGCATCTGTAGTTGTCACGACTACATCGTCGCACGTTAATGCAGAAGGCACCGTTGACGACCCGCTGGATGAAGATCTGCTAAACAAGCCAAGGGGCTTCTTTGCCGACCAATTCGAGGTGCTCATCTTGATAAATAAATAGTAATCAAACTCACATATGCGCAGAATCGCAGTAATTTTGAAGCCCATTATGGCGGGACTGGTCCAGAAATCTGGCGTCAAACTAATAGTCGTGTTAATGCATTTGTATCTGGAGCAGGTTCGTGTATGTTATGTTCAACTTGTCCGGTTTTTTAATACTATGGACTAGGGACGGGCGGAACCATCGCAGGCATTGGACAGTTTCTCAAATCGATGAATGAGGATGTGCAGGTTGTCCTAGCGGACCCAGAAGGCAGTGGTCTATACAACAAGGTCGAGGCCTGTCTTTCTTGGCCGCCCGACTTTCTCTCACACATATTCAGGTCAAGCATGGCGTAATGTACGACCGCAGAGAAGCTGAAGGAACAAAACGAAGGCATCAAGTTGACACAGTAGTCGAGGGAATGTGCGTATACAAGCACCATTTTCATTATCCCGTCTGACCTATTCTATCTCCAGAGGAATCAACCGGATGACAAACAACATCGACCTTGCGATCCCGATCATAGATGACGCGTTCCGGTACGTCGATACCTTCATCTCCGACCTCAATGGGAGCTCACCGACACCGAAGGATAGCTGACGTGGAAGCGGTTGCCATGTCCCGATACCTCGTTCAAAACGATGGTCTATTTCTGGGCTCCAGCAGCGCCTGCAATTTGGTGGCATGCATCAAATTCGTAAAGAAAAGGGGATGGCGGGACGGTCAAACACTTGTCACGATCTTGTACGTTTCCCTTGACACCCGTGGAATGAATGATGTGATTCACCATCTTCCCAGATGCGACTCTGGTAATAGACATTACTCCAAGGTGAGTGCATGGTGTCCGGGAAGACCGAATGATCTCTAACGCTTTTGTGCCTGGGTTGTCGTCAGTTCTGGTAAGAATAGTATCGTCATGTCTGGTTAGAAAAACGTTGACATCTGCGTAGGAATGATGAATATTTGCGCAAGGCTAATATTCCGGTCGACCGCAGTATAATCGACAATCTGATCGCCCAACCTGGTTCTGGAGCTTGAAAATCTCAATAATGAATCCATAAGTTGCATGTGGTAATAATGTATGCGAGTGCTATGGTACAAATGCTACTTGATAAAGCAAACGGCAGGATAAGATAGCAAGGACGTCAAATTGAAGGCCATAGTGGGGCAGATATGCTAGGTGGTGTGTGGTTGGGCATTGGTCTGTGACCAAATCCGTTTTGACTAATGGAAAGATTCCCTGTTGCGGGGGGATGTGGTGAAATACGTGATGTCTCCTTGGATGGAGATACACTTAGTGATGTATGGGGGACGCCGTTCATACTAGTGAATCTCGTTAGTATCCAGCTACAGTAAAAAAAAAACATATACATACGAGGTATCCTGAGCAGCAGCAGGCGGCGGGTCAGGCATGATTTTGAGGAAACCAGCTTGAACCAAGAAGTCCCAAACTTTGCTCGTCTTGTTCACATCAATCTTGACGAGATCTCGCGCTTCCCTGCGGCGAAGCTTGCCTCCACGACGAGCGTACTCCCGAACGAGGGTCTCCTTGATGACAAGATAAGGTTTGGGTAAGATCCGGAGCTGGGAGCAGAGGGTCTGCTCGGCTGGAGTAAGCAAATGCAAGGATGGGCTATTGGCAAGATTGAGAGGGGCGGCTAGATAGTAGGGTAAGCCATTGTATGATACTTTCGGATGGAATAAACGAACGTGGTCTGCGGATCGGAGGACCCGTTCCAGCAGGGGTCCCAAGTTTCGGAGTTGATTCTCTCTCGTGACTTTTGCGACCTTCTGAGTCTCCTGCAACAGTTTCAGTAACTTGGAACGAAAACAGAGAAAATGAAGAAACGACATACTCGTGCTGCCTGATGCACGAAGCTGTGCCAGACGCTCTGAAGAATAATAGTCGCGAGATAGATTTGCTTTCGCTTGAGCCTAACCGTACAGGTGAGCTGCATGACTTGAGAAAACAGCGGTGGTATTTACCCTGCGAATGGAATCGAGTTCAAACTTATCGATATCGGCCGGAGTGGTAAGCCCCATTCGTCGATAATGCTGCAGTTCTTGTATTTTCTTCCTTAGCATGGCTTCGTCTGTTGCAGGAACATCATCAGTGCCTTTCCACCACAACGCTAGAAGTTCTCACAGAGAATATCGGCTGTGAAAACTTCGAAATCCTCAGCAGTCTGAAGTCGAGCGAACGGTCGGAGCCTCTGAACAATGTCCTTTTCTTCCCTCGGACGCTTCTTTTCGGCAGCTTGCATCTGAAAAGGAGTGAGTTAATGACGTGCGTAACACACGACGACATACCTTCTTGTATTCCAAGAGACCTCGTTCATACATGATAGCTTTGGCCTCTCGTCGCTTGTCAAGACGCTGATTATACATCTCCATCAGAGTCAGCTTAAAGGCGAGTGAATCTTCTGTTTCATATGGAGGAGGCAGCGTTGCTTCTTCCGCATTTGCGTCGTCCTCCGTTGAAGTCTGTTGTTCGCCAGACGGTTCCTCTGACTTGACGCGCGAATCGCCGTTTATTGTAAGATGTCCGTTGCCATTCACGATGCCATTGACACCATTGACAGGTGGCTGACTGCTGTTCCTGGAACCAGCAACAGTTTTGCGCTCTTCCTGCATCCGTGCCCTGGCGCGGACATCTGCGTCGTTCTCATCTTCCATAATCTGATCACCGCCCCGTGCAAGGCAAATTCCGAATTCCAGATCCTTCACAAGATCCTCTGCTTCATTATCGAGCTCGTGTTCAAACTCGAGCCTACCAGGGAGGAAAGTGGCAATTTCGTGTACACCAGGAGCAGAGGTTGGGGCTACCTTGGGTGGTGGAGGTAAAGAAGTGGTCATGGTTGACATTCGCCTGCGCTTGCGAGCCTGGAATTCATCTGGGTCGATATTGAATTCGACGTCCATCCGCTGTAATACAATCAGTGAAGGGGTAGACTTGAATCATTTAGACGTACAGGAAGCGGCCAATCGCGGGAATCAACATATATGCTGTTGTAGTGATCTTCGACATCTTCTTTTGTGCGAGTACCAATGTGTTCTGCGATCATCTGCCAATTTCCGAGGCCTTCCTGAGATATTCCCTCGATGAGTAAGAGCTCCCTATAAATACGTTTCAGATGGAGCGGTGAGGAAGGCATTGATAACTTACTCATCTGCTCCCCAGTCAGCAGAGAAAATTGGATACGAGTGAAGTTCCTAGCATGCCAATCAATGCAATAAAGTGTATCAAGCGTGAATATGTCGTACAATAACTCGGTATGCATGAGCTGCTTTATGTTTGGCAAACTCTTTGCCGGCGCAAAAGCAGGCGGGGCAAATATCCACACCATCTCCTGGTTCACAGACAGGATCGGCGCACTTGATACGAGCAGAATGCGTCAAGTCGCATTGACAGCAATCACATTGAATCTGCAAGCCGGGCTCGTTTACAGCTGCACAGTTTACGTAAATGAAGCGTGAGAAAGGTATTCCATGAAGCAGACGATACCATTGGAATGGGTGGAAGGAACCACGTACTTTGGATTTCATCCGGCTGGTGTTGTCGTTTTCTATGGGAGACAGTCATCCCAGAAGAAAGGGATGGGCAAGCCCAAGGTACCGGGGCTCGAAAGACGATGGACCTCTGAGCTCGCGATCTGAAACAGGTTAGCGCATAGACAATCGTATGCGCGGGAGGACGTACAGAGAAGTTGTATCTCAGCTCTCTGCCAAAAACGAAGGGGGCACGCGCTGTCGGCGACAGAAATTGAAGAACGCGCTAGTTGCTGTGCGACGCGGAGTGACCGCCGGAGTCCAGCAATCTCGAGAGGAAATCTCAGCAGGGTACTTGTTGCGAGACCCAAGGTATTGGTCGTAGGATAAGGAATCGAAAGATGGACAAGGTCTCGGCAACGTGCTGAACTGGCGCCAATGCCAGAGACGAGGAGGAGAGTATTTACATGTATTTGGTCTCCCCGCCCTCTCCAAAAGCGGATTACACGTGGGTTGGGCTTCGACCACAATCAACCCTTCACCACAACTTCACCATGTGGCGCGTCTCTGAAACGAATGTCGACCTTCAGTACTTCAGTACGTACTTGATGTATTAAATCGCGGATTTGCGGAATGTTATTTCTCTCTACTCAAGAGACATCCGCTTCAGCATTGATATAAGTACGTTATCGCAAAAAATGCGTTTCTATGAACCGCCCTTCAGGCTTCTAGCATCTTTCTGCATTCTCGCAGTTAGCTGCATGGTTCGATGTCATGGAATGAATGGGTTGACTCTATTGCCTTGGTCAATAGTCTCACCAGCAGCTGGAGTTTCTTGGTTCCCTTCTTGGGCCTAATGTCGCCTCCTCTCCAAGCCTGTGAGGAGCCATTGTTTACTGGACGTATAACAAAATCAATCACTCTGTCGAGACCATCCATCCTGTCCAGCTCCAGAGTACGCACTGGTGGATGCAAGGCTTGAAACTCTGATCACATTTCGACCGATGCAGTCCTGAGACGAGCGCAACTTTGGTACAGGAACATAGCGTGACTACATTGCAATGCAGATGACCGACTCGACGACTACGTAGAGTTCAACAGTTCATTAGGCTATGGCGACATGGAGCCAGTGAGTGGATGCCCTTTTCGGTCTCATGTCGTGCAATATCTGATTCAAATTCCAGAGCGCAAGAATGAACAAAAATGCAGGGCATTCACACCGAGCTCTGGGCTAGAACGATCGAGTGAATGCAAAGGACTTGCAAATAGGCTCGCATGTTCCCCATCGTACGTCGATCCAAGGGCTTAAAAGGGCACCCAAGGCGATCCCGGCAACTTCACAGCTGGATCCGAGGATTCCGAGCACGAACGTACCCGTATACCATCGACGTTTTCAATCCACAAGTACGTGTTCTCTTAGGTCACCAACCAAACCTACCATCACTTTGCTTTAGTGGGGTGGTTTCACCCCCTCACATTATCCATTGCCAGACGAGTACTTAGGATAGGATATTACACGAACATGACAATCATTGATGGATATCAGGATACATCTACCATGAGATAAAACTACGATCCAACGAAAGAACTACTGCGAAAATCAAATTGTTGCCTATTGGCTGGGCTGATCGTTGTCGGTACCAGGAGACACACAGCAGAGAAATAACACCACACGAACCCACGGTTTGGGATTCTTGATGCGTCTGGCCTTTTCACTAGCTGTTTCCGGCCGCCGAGCAACATACAAAGCCTCCGCAGAAATAATCAGAGCCCGGGAATTGACACACTTAAGAAAGACATACCTGCTTGTCCCGCATTGCAGAAACTTCGACAACATGAGGATGGCACTGATGAGAGGAAATGGTTGGCCTTGGCAATTGCCGGAGTTCGATCGCTTCATTGGTGTCGGGTGGGGAGCGGAAGAGTGAGGACAGGCGACCGGTGAGTGTATCTGGAAGTGAATCCGAAGGCATTGGGAGTTGTTCAGGTTGGGTTACTATGTCGGCGTTTGGTTGAGAGCGAAGGAACAAGAACAGTCGACCAATGAGAGCGCGCGAACGTAGCCCCACAGGCATTGAGGATTGGTCAGGTTCGGTTACTTCGTCCAGAGTGTTCGGTGGAGAACGAAGGAGTGAAGACAGGTGACCAAGGAGCGCCCGTGGATGTAACCGCGAAGGTGTTGGGGGTTCCTGAAGTTCGGTTGTCTCATCGGTGTTCGGTGGGGTACGAAAGAGCGAGGACAAACGGTCGAGGAGTGAAGGCTGTGATGGTTGCTGCGGTTCGGCGTCATCACTGTTGGGCCGAGAGCGGTGGAGGAGCAAGAAAAGGCGAGGGAAGAATGTAGAGGAATGAGGATGGGTATCGCGCGTTCCGGCGGACAGTCCGGACTGAGCAAATGTCTGAACAAGAAATTAGCAGGAATGTAAATGACGCACATCATGATGATCATCGCCCCGTATGTCGTCAAAAAAACCTGGTGGGAGTTCACTGGCATCCCCAAGCTGGCCCGTAGCATCAGCCTGGAATGTGAATTATTTAATCTTATGGTCGTTGAGAAGGTTGATAGATACATCACGTACTTGTAAAAATGACTTATCATCTATCGACGAGCGGGAGGTGTGCTCCGTGCTTAGCTTATCTTTCGAGGCCTGACAAACGTTGTCACTAGTGTGATAGAATGAGTGATATATTGACACTTACAGGTTTTTCGGATAGGAGGTCTCCGAGGCCAGCTTCTTTGAGAATGGCATGAACGTCCCACACGTATGCATTTGTGTCATCGCAACCTGTGACTAGCAGCTTTCCATCAGCGGAAAACGCTGCACAATTCACGAAACAATCGTGGTTCAGGGATGGACCGACTTGGAGGTTCCTGTCGAGATCCCAGATACGGGCTGTATTATCCCACGATGCACTCGCGAGGAGGCGGTCATTGGGAAATAAACTGATGGCATGGACTACATCTTCATGACCCTCCAGAGTGGCGATCTGCTGCCATGTGTCAGTGTCGAAAATCCTAATCGAGCCATTCCCTCCGGAAATAAGCTTCTTTCCATCTAAGGTCCAAGCCAAGCTCCAGACCATTCGATCGTATTCGATTGTCGTGAGTAGTTTCGGCGGCTGCGGATAACGATTGAGGCTGGGTTGAATCGATAAATGTTGGCTGACATCCCATATTTTGATTCCATCCTTCTTGTCGTACCCGCTTGTGGCAATCATTGTAGCGTCAGGCGAGTAGCTTATCGCGTACACTGAATTGTGCCCCGTGTGCCATTTGGGATCGTAGCCTCTGTTGACCATCCACAGTCCTGCCCTCCCATCCCTGGATCCGCTCATCAATCCTTCACCATCCAGACTCCAGCACATCGACCCCACATGTTCAAGGTGCTTTGCTCTTGCGATGACCTTTCCCGTCTTAATGTCCCACAACCTCATCGTCCCATCCTGGCTTCCACTTGCAATTGTCTTGCCGCCTGGAGACAGTGCTATGGCCATCACTCCTGTAATTGTAACTCCCTCATCTTCCACATCTCTCTCATCTCGCCAGTCATTGCCTATCTGTGCGCCGCTTTCCAGGTCCCATAGTCGTAGTGAACCGTCAAATGAACATGTAATGACGTCCTGTCCTCCAGGCAGGGGCACAACGCCTTGCACTGACTTGGTATGACCTCGCATGGTCTGGGGGGGTGTTACCTTCGATGACGTCTTTTTCATATTAGCAGTGGAGGATATCTCTCTCGACTCCAGATCAAGCAACTCGCTTAGATCACCTACTCTTGATTGGTAGACCGCATTTATGCTCATTCCTGTTAAATGGATCTTATCATGAGTGATACCCTGGACACTTCTGGCAGGAAAAAGCTGAAGTGGGAAAAAGATAGAGCCACTAACCAGGATCAAAGTGTACCTGTTGAACCACCTCAATTTTAACGATCATGCCCCACGAGTCTAAACAGGGCCTCGTGAGTAATCGCATTTCAATTGATATGAATTCAGGTGAAAGCGGGTAGGATTATCGACTCACCGGACGCCATAGTATTGGGTGGCATTGTGTGCAAGACAACAACAACCCAGTGTAAGTCAAAAAGACCTCAGCAAGTTGCTCTGGCGGACGATCTTCTTTATTTGAGATCCCGTAGCACCGACCGTACATAGACTGGGAATCGGGCAAGTCTTCGTTGAGGTTGAGTACTAAGGTATGTATTCCGTATATCATCCTGTGTCCTCTTCACAGCCTCGTGGCGCTGCCCATGTTCGCGACTCCCACGAAATGTGGAGGTCCCAGGGCTGTGGGCACTGGATCTGGCAGATAGACTGATGTCAGGATAGTTTAGAGACAACTAGCGAAGGGGTCGCGTGTATCTCTTTGTGCAGGACGGTTAATATCCGCACTGAGTGGAGAATTAACGTTCCACCGTAATCTTCCTTGCAAATGACATCGATATGTGAATGTCACCAGTCGCGAGCTGTTCGCTGCCGAATTTGCCACTGGCACAACTTCGCCGGAAGTTGCCGACTTGTGCTATTAAGAAAGCCATCCAGTCGCCATCTCTCCGTAACCATTTTGTCAAGGTGAATGGATAGACATTCTCCTGCTCGCGCCGACCACGAGATATTGTTGATCACCCTAAAAGCACCATCAGCACCGCATCACAGCACCATCCAGTGGCAGACACGACGAATCCTTACAATCCAACTGGGCACTATGTTTGAGATTAATTTCTGACAGTAACAAAATCTCCGTTCGGGATGTAATCCACGGAGAGCATTCCCGGAGCGGTGCCTACACCCCAATCGCGATATCGACTGAAACCCTTCTAAGACGTCACTGCTCGCTGACGACTAGCATAGGAAAATATCAACTGCAATGAAACTTGGCGTCTGGTTGATGACAATCAGCTGGGCCCCATAACGAACCAATTCTGGTGATGAAAAGAGCGATATCTTACATCCAGTCGCTGCGTCGCTAAGCAGATCTCTTGAGATGCACTTCTCCAAATCCTAGTCCTATTGTAATTGACAGTTGCCAAGTAGTCAGATAGACGTCAAATCAAATCTCACATAGGAGATAACCGAGCTGATTGTTGTGCTTTAAGCGAGCGACATCATCCAGTCGCAGCATCTCACCTCACGTGCGCCACTCGATGTCCTAG
The DNA here is from genome assembly GCA_016628565.1 of Suillus placidus. Taxonomy (NCBI): domain Eukaryota; kingdom Fungi; phylum Basidiomycota; class Agaricomycetes; order Boletales; family Suillaceae; genus Suillus; species Suillus placidus. Next base: position 174,626 of record JABBWD010000052.1, read on the forward strand.
TGCTCGTTGGATTGGATTGCTTCAAATAGGCAAATGAGTTGCCCTGAGTCCGAGGTTGAGTACTGAGTGCCCATGGTTAATAGTGTCCCGAGTGCCATAAACCTAGGGAATAAAAGCGTGAGGCCACAACGTGAGTGCAGGGATCAGTTGACTCACGGTGGTCATGATGCCAGTGGCAGACTCGTCGTTCTGCTCTAGCAGTACTCTTTCGACGTTAAGCGTGTCATGACGGGTGTGCAAGGCTCGGTAACGCTTGAAAGACGAGGGATGGGATATACAGATATTGTATATTGCCATTATTCAGAAGACATGTACAATGAGATAACATCACAACTCAATAAAAGAGTCTAGATGCCGATATGAAAAATGGTTGCCCATGTGCTACGAGGACCGTCGTCGGTACCAGGAGACACAGCAAAGAAACAACATTACACAAGCCCACCATTTGGGGCGTTTCGCATTCTTGCTAGCTGTTTTCGGCCACCGAGAAACATACAATATACAATGCCTGCATAAAAACTCCACCAAGTAGAACACTCAAGAAACACATACCTACTTGTCCCGCTGTGCAGCGACCTCAACAACACAAGGACTGTAACAAGAGGAGGTAGACAGAGGAGGGCACGTGGACAGGACCCAAAAGAAGGTGTACAGGGCGGAGACGGCTCGTAGTGGAAGACTGGGAGCATACAAGTGAGAGCGTGAACAAGGCTGGCAACGTACACGAACACGTTCTATATGGAAAAACCCTCGTGGTGGCCGACTGGAACGTGCATTCCGTTTGGCTGGATCTTGCGTGGCACCAGCTGGAATATCGATGTTACAATCGTTACAAAGGTGAAGAACGAGATAGCGTGCACTAACAAGGATTTGTGCGAGGAAATTTAGCGTGGTCCACTTGAGAAGCTACGAGATGATACATACCTTTTGTTGGAGAGATGTTTATGCCCAACAACATTTGTGAGTGGAGTGGCGAGTGGGGGCGATATTTGTTGACATTCGCATCCGGTCAGGAGATCTTTGACACCGGATTCTTGGAGGATCGCATTGATGTCCCACATGTAACATTGTAAGTGTTGCTGTCAATGCAACCTGTGGATAACAATTTTCCATCCGCAGAGAAGGAACTTCAGCTTCAAAGCTGCACAAGCAATTTGTCATTTGGGTGCTTGAGCGCTTAGGCGCCATTACTCAGCGTGCACGTGATCAAGTTTTTACAGCATTCTTCGGACATGGTGAAATTGATTTTCTGTTGATTTTCTGAACGCTGAACCTGCTCCTGCATGCGTACTGCAGGCTACAGCGGGCCTGCCAATACCATTGAATTTCAAATGTATTGCCATACACAGACCCTTACCTGCATGCTGTCTCGCGGACCGGCGCGTTCCTACAGGTGGAACCCGTAACTTTTCGATTTTCTTTCCGAAGTGAATCTCGTCGTGATCATCGTGATGTCCTCCTGCATTGCTAGCTCTAGACTGCGACCATAGCTTCTATCAGGGTCATTCAATCATGACGCTACACAGGCGTCCAGACTGCATGCGGATTGCACTGTTAGAGTAAGTAAGTCTAAGTTGCAGATTTGACCATAAAACAGGTTACGAGTTCATGCCTTGAAGCGGGCAATCCACTCTGCCGCCAAATGCGAGTTAAAATGTCTCAGCATATCACAAAATCAACAATAGCATCAAAGCTATGATCGCCGATCGGTCCCGAGTCTATTCTTTAGACGTACTGGAGGCCATCATAGTGACCGTGTGTGTAATTCTGTTGGAATTAATGTCCATACTTGCTCTACTGTTGACATCACCTTCAGGTTGCTTAAGGTAGCAGCCCTAACGCGCGCCGCGTATCTTTGTCGACGTTGGACTGATGTATAGTCGGTCGGGTGCAATGCACTTTAAAGGTACGCTGAGTGGAGCATGGTCTTGTCTAGTGAGACAATTAACGGAAGAAGCAAGTTGTTCTTTTCAGCGTCTCTTTCCACGTCGTGTCCTATCATTGTGTCCCATGCATCCTGGTCAGTGCACTGAGCATCACCTCCGGTAAGTCTTATCGCGTGCTCGCAAGCTACGAGCTCTCGAGACAAATTGAGCACGGGCGATGCATTCATTCGGCCAGTGGCAACTGTGCTCGATAGTTGGTTGGTTGTTGCATATTGTGCCTTTGTAATACAAATGGGGCGACATCAAAGGTAATCAAAGCATCCACTAATGCTTGAATCGGTTGTGGACTTTGAAGAATGGCTTGGAAGTTGTGGATGTGGACGACCGTCCACAATAGCCCAGCCCATATATATTGCAAGGTAGATTTGTCGCTGTTGCAGACACTCTTCACAATCTTTGTAACTCTTCATCCATTTTTCCCAAATATCAACCATGGTTTCTTTCAAGAAATTGTTCCACAAGTGAGTCGACCGTTTTCAAGTGCTACTTGTTGGTATCATAGTAATCAATGCCCTTCAGGTCCCACGACGACAAGACGCTGTCGCTTAAGCATTCCAAATCGATGACATTCGGACTCTCTTCGCAAGGGAACACGCGTGACCCTCGTACCGATCCTTTGAAACCCGCGTACCGCGGAAAGACCCCCCTTAAAACTTCGGACATCGTCTACATCGAGCAAGCTCCGGGGATATTGGACATCCAGCGCGCGCAATGGTACCCAGATCTCCGAGACCTTTCACCACCTTGCGACCACTTTGACACGTACGCGGACTTGTTGGACCAGTTTCCAAGTCCCCCACCACCACCACCGAGGCCCCCCCGCAGCGCCCTAAGAACGACTTCGTTGAACTCAAAGAACAGCAGGCCCAAACTGCCCCTGCAGAACGACACAAGCTATCAGCATGTCGCAGGCAGACAACGAACAATTCATCGATCCCCTTCAGTCGCGTGCTTTTCGCGGCCCACGGCTGCGGCCTACCCTTCCCTTGCCCGCAAACAGCAGCGCGAGGCCACCCCTGATCAAGATGCGGTGAATGTGCTGCACATAACTGGTGGCCAGGTTCCTGTATTTGGGAGCAGTAGGCCGGCGGACCGTGTTTCGAGCGCTGGTCGCTCGTACACCCCTGCCCATGTTACCCCCGCTCCCCCCGTTCCTACCACCCACTCCCCGCATCCACCGATCTCGCGCTCTGCACACAACTCACGTACAAACCTGCGGCAGGTTCCACCTCACCTTACTATTCCACCCATTGCTGCTCCAGACCATGGACAGTTTTACTGGCCTCACAATAATTATTTGGAGGAGCAGGACCCGAACGTCATCAGTACCATGATCAGTCGTTATCCGGTAGCTCCTTGCTACGACCCTTCGCGAGAGCAGTTACGGCCTATCCGTTTTGATATGGAGGACCCAAGCCACTTCAGGAAGACACTTAGTTACTTCATTCATATGGCGGTAGCACAGGGTCGTCCCCTCGATGCACGCGCAGATGGCCCTTACCACCGCATCATTGACGCGGGTGATCCAACTGGCATCGTGCCGGAGATTGGCGCTGATTGGTCTCGGCAGATGGAATATCGCTGAATCTGCGCTGACGGAGGTTAGTTCGCCAAGATAGAGTCATGGCGCTGTTCTACTTAATCATGTGTGTTGTCACGTACATACAATATGTATCATTATGGATATGGATATGATCTATGAATATGATCTATGAAAAGAAATCTATTCGAGTCCTTGGTCAGTTTGACGCATACTGGCACAGTGTAAGTACTACGATGGGGATGGTGTTTTCGAGTGCAATCGATTTTAATACCATCCGGCAGAAAAGTCATCATTCGCTATTACAAACTAGTGCACTGAGTTCCTATCACCAAACACTTTCGCGAGGAATGTGGGTAGGTCGTTCATCAGAGACAATGAATCAAGCAGTGGCGCAAACCTACTTTGCTTGAAGATCTGATGAGATCGATGTATGATCATATGTCGGTGCCGAGACCAAAATATCATAGCATTCACGTAGTGGCTCATATGTCATGCTTTCAAGTCAATTTCATATTATGGAGTGTCTCAGATGTTCAAAGGTCATCCTACAATATGTATTGCGCAAGCAGCATTGAAATTTGTGCAGAAGCAGCCGTACTAATCGACTCCGAACTATGTATTGCACCATCAACCGCGGCACCAATGCAGAAACATAACTCACTGTCGCGACGCGCTGTTCTGGCTGCTACATCATCGGTCGGGCAAAATGTTATCACTTGGCAAACGAGTGAGATGTAATGCGCCGATGGTCAGGGATCTGGCCACCCACTCCCTATGCCTCGTATCGTCTTGTTGGGAGTGTCAGCGTCGCGTGAATAGCTTGGACCGACTTGACAATGTCCCGTCTTTATCGGATTCAAGCCCAGGGCCTGACGATGACCTTGCCCAATTCAACGTCCCACAACCTCACTATCCCATCAATACATCCGCTTGCAAATGATCAATGATGAGTAATGTTGTGACACCAGCCTTCCAGTTGTCCATCCAGTACAGCACTACCTCTATCCAGGAGGGCCATGTCTCCCAAGACAAATAGTTAGATCTTTTGGGTGACTCAGACGTCGGATGAACGAGCGAGTAGCAGATTGTCTCGCGTACTTCAACACATGGCAGAGTGTGGTGATCGAAAATTGTGGGCGACGGTCAGCTCGAAGGCCTAGATCTGGATGCCAGTGTCCAGTGTGTCTGAAATATACTGATTGATACGTAAGTTTGTGCCACGCTGAGGTCCTCCGGATCCAGGCTACATAACGCTCACCACCTATGCAAAGTTGAAGGACGAGTTAGGATGCGAGATGTCAATGGATGTTATTGATAGTATAGCGAACAACACACAACAGCAACGTAACAAAACATAGGAACTAGACACTAGGATGAAAATAGTTGTCCATGCGCTACGCCCATCAATGACTGTCGTTGGTGGACGGAGATGCACAGTAGAGAAACAGCACAAGAGTCCACCGTGCGGGGTTATTGATGAGTTTCGCTTTGTTGCTAGCTCTATAACGACTTGCGCAAGTGGGACATTAGCGTGTTCATTCTTGAAAAGTCACAAGATGATACATACCTTCTTTTTCAGTTCAGATTTTTGTGCCTAACAATAATTGAGAATGAGATAACGAGTGGGAGTGAAGAAGTTGGCACTCACATCAGGTATGGACAGGAGATCTTCTAGGCCAACTGTTTTGAGGATGGCTTGAATGTCCCGCACGTACACGTTGTTATCATCACAAGCTGTGGATAGCAGCTTTCCATCAGCAGAAAAGGCTGCACACTCGACGTGGTCTTCGTGTTGGAGGGGTGAACCGACTTGGAGGTTGGTGTCTAGGCTCCAAAGACGCGCTGTATTATCCCATGATGTACTCGCAAGGAGGCGGTCGTTGGGAAATAAAGTGATGGAGTAGACAGACTGTGTGTGACCTTCAAGAACGGTGATCTGCTGCCATGTGGCAGTGTCGAATATCCCAATCGAGCCATTCTTCAACCCGGCGATAAGTTTCTTTTCATCTGACGTCCAGGCCAAGCTCCAAGCTGGTAATCTGTGTTTGATTGTTGAGAGGAGCTTGCCCGTCTTCGCGTCCCATATTTTGATTCTCCCTTTGAATCCGCATGTCGCGATCATTGTGGTGTTGGGTGAGTAGCTCACCGCATACACCGACCCTTGCCCTGTATCTATTGGATTCAAACCCTGGACGGGTTCACCGCTCTTCACATCCCACATTCTTGTCGTGCCATCCCAGCCTCCACTCACCACTCGCTCACTATTCGGACTCCAGCATACTGACTTCACAAATTCAGTGTGCCCTTTCCATTTGACAACAACCTTTCCCGTCTCAACGTCCCACAACCTCACTGTCCCGTCCTGGCTTCCGCTGGCAACAGTCCCGCCATTTGGAGACAATGCCATCGTCAATACTGGTGCCGAATCCCCTTCATCTCGCCACTCGTCACCTATCTGTGCACCGCTCTCGAGGTCCCATAGTCGAAGTGAGCCGTCGCCCGAACACGTGATGATGCGCCGCCCGCCGGGCAGGTGCGCAACGCCAACTGCCTGCTTGGTATGACCTCGCATCGTCTTGCGGGGGGTTAATTCTGACGTCTTGTTCATCTCAGCAGCAGGAGAAGTCATGGTGGGCGTTCGGGGATATCAAGGGAATCGTGGCCCATATGCGCGAGAGCAGCTTGCTGGATCTTTGGATTTGAATGGATTGTCTTGCGGGGTTATAGATCGTGGGCGAGTTCACTGGCCTATCTGTTTTGACCTCAACTCTTGTTGACAGACGAGCATGAGACATTACTCACGATCTGACTTGTTTAAAGGAAATCAATCCTGACCGCTTCGGGACGGGTATATGTTCGCTGTTGGATCTGTACGAGGATACAAGATACCAGTCAGCGAGCAGGCTTATAGCTTCCCTTATCCTGGGAAACTGTCACTCAACGGCTCAGAAGACCTTGGCACAGATGAGCACCATCGACGAACGAGAGGTGCAGATTGAGAGCTGAGACAGTAAAAGTTTGGAACTCAGGAGAGGTTGTTCAAGTTGTCTACTAAGGCGTGTGTTCCATCCAATATCTTCGTCTCTATAGGTTCACAGCAGGTGAAGCGCCCAGGCACGATACTGGTGCCATGTGCATTTTCCGCCGTCATTTCCCACCTTGAACTTGGCGATTCGTGTCAAACATCTGACAGAGTGTCGTACTTCATTTCCGTGTTCTGCAGCTAGTCTATTTCAAACTGGATTCGTGGGACGGTGAGGTGTGCTACCCTGTCTTGTGTTTCTTATTGGTGGTAAATGCATCTTTTCCTTTCGAAGTCGACGAGCCCTTCAAGAGTATTACTAGTATGTCTTTCTTTAAAAAATCCAAGATTATATCCTATTGAGAACTATGGAGTGCATACAATTGTAGGGGACTCCCGGTGTCCCTGGTGCGAGGCATACCCTTGACCTAATTCTGACTCGGCTTGAATAAACTCCATATTAAAAGAAGTTAAATCTGCAGGAGAGTTAGTGCCTTGCAGGATGTTCGGATCAGGGACCAAGATCAAGCGACGTTTCACATTCTTCAAAGAAGTATCTATGTATAGCTGAGTCTAGCGCTCGAGAATCTGGGGAATACGTTAAGCATGTAGATGAAATGCACTTGATAGATGTAAGAGTTCATGTTACACTGAGGTCCTCCAAGACAGTCCTGACCAACTGATGCAAATCGACCTATCACTTCGCAGACGAATCAGAATGCGAGGCGCCAATATCGTCATTAACAGTGATAACGGAGAAACACTGCGAGATAACGAAAGGAAGGTATCAATATGAATACACGCTAGTGGATAGAAGGTGCTTGAACACGCACAGCACGCTACAGGATAGTGACTGTGCGCCACAGGATGGGGTTTTACAATTCCACGCGTTGCTTGACGTCAATTCGCTCATGATCATATGATACCACCAGCAAATTGCCATTGGACGTACGAATGGGGTGACTGATATTTGAACGATTCTTAGCTAGGACTTGGGAATTGCCAAGCACCAGTGCCCCCGCAAAGCACTGGTATTAACAAAGCATGAGCGTTCGTGGCGTCAATATCGGTATTGCAAGAAAACTCCGAGCACTCATTTTGTAAATGCAGGCAAAGCGCCAGCCAATCAGAAGACGAGTATTGGAGTGAAGCCTGGCCTGGGCCCTGGCCTATTAAGTTACAGAGTTGGAGCAAGGCATGAGAACGACGATCTGTTAGCTCGATGTCGATTGGCCACTTTAAAGTTCGACTGGGGCTGTGAATCAGAGAGTGCTGGATTATAGAAGGAAAGTGGCACGCTGGCTTGACGCTGACCGAGGCGGTTGAGGGTCGACGAGTAACTCAGGTATGTATGAGGCGAACAGTTGAACTTGGTCAAGGATTTCTAGGCGAATGCCGTAATGCGACAGTCAACCAGAAGTTTTCGCGAACCGAGCATTCTTTTTAGCGCTTTAGACTTAGGAAGGACTGTCTTCCTTCATCCGTAAAGGCCTGGCTAGGGAGACTATCACTGGCAGAGGTTGAGCCTCATCAAACCCAAGTTCACAACCGAGGAATCGCATTGGCCCCGCAGCGGTTTTACTAAACCTCTAGGCGAGTCTCTGGAAATTATCAACGATAACTATGCTTACCTTGGTACTTCTCCAACAGTGGCGATGGCTAGCTCTTATGTCGAGCGGCTCCCTGATGACATCCTTTTCATGATTTTCAAGTTGATCGGCGAAGATAAGGAAGCATTGCGTGAATATCTCCAAGAGAATTCTTTCAGGACACGTTGGGACGACTGGGGAGATGCACTCGATTATGACGACATAGAGTGGGAACCTGCAAGAAATAATCCGCCGCAATCAATGCTCTTACCAGCGGCGGTGTGCAAGCGTTGGGACTCTTTCTTGACGCGGACTCCGTCAATGTGGACCGAGCTGCAAATATCCTTCACGGAAGGTGCTGCAGCTCTCGAGCACGCGCGCAAATTCATCCAATATAGTGGGACGTGTCTCCTCCAAATCACAATTCTTTGGGACGCTCCCAGTTGGATTGTGCCGACTATGTGGGATGACACTGATATTATCACTGAAGCCACGGTTGGAAGTGGATTTAAACCTGCATCGCGCGGAGAAATCATGGCCGGCGTTCATCTCGCCTTGGTCATCCAGGAGTTATATGCCCATGTCCATCGTTGGCGTGAATTTACGCTCAGAACGACTTCCTTTGCTCACACATGCCAAGCACTTTCGCTCATGTCACGTCCTTCGGTCCATCCAGCCCGCAATCTGGAAAAACTACATCTTCAATTCATACTGAACCCACGTCATGTAGCTCACTCTATGGACGAACCATCGCTTTTCCCAGGCTCAGTGCCTCCCATCCGTGATCTTCTCCTTTTTGGCATAAGCTGGACCTGGCCATCCTCCCATATGTTTTCATCTCATCTTTCGGATTTGCGAATCCACTATGATGATTATTGCAACGACTTTCGTGAGGATATCAGAACGAGTTCTGATCGAGCCAAAGATTTCTCGCGGCTCCTTGGTGCGCTCGTCAACCTGAGGACACTGGCACTCGAGCTAGAGCTCATGTATGACAGAGACACCGCGTCCATCGAGCTGCCCCATTTACATAGCCTGTCTATCAAGTCACGCTCAATGGCATCCTGGACTCCCGACTTTCTCCATAGCGTCAAAATGCCCAGTCTCCGCATATTGACGTTGTGTGTAGCATCATTAGGGGAAGAAAACAGTGTCGCAGGGGTCTTCAACGAATTAGCCACGCTTACCGATTCTGACGCGGATGATCTTGACCATCTCCTGGAGTTAGATGAGCTCCATCTCCTTAATTTCAGACACCGCGAAAATCCTGGGCTCCTCCATCGCCTGTTTGTCCAAATGGCAACTGTTGAGACATTGACGCTGGGACCACGGGTGCATGGTGACAATGTTGCGCTGGCAATGGCGCTGCTCCCTACGCCATACGGACTGGCGGATCTCCCTCTCCCTGGACTTTGCACACTGGTCGTATTTGATGTTCCAAAGCACGTCATGCGGATGATCGTACTAGAACGAACGTCAGTCGCTGGTCCATTACAGGAGCTTTACTATAATTACGATCGAGAGGATGAGAGTGTCCGAGATGATTGGCAACATGAAGCCGAGGAGTACCATCGTATTGGTTTCATGGATCCAGGACGGGTCCAAGATATAGTTGACAGGCGGTGGTCATACTTAGCCTAGTCCCTCATTCACTTACCATGTATACGTTGCTCACAAACTCGGGTCGAACATGTTAGCAAGCTCATTCAGACCTCGTTGTTTAATCATTAGTACTTGACATATGGGATCTTCGCAGTTGTAATTTCACTGGTTCTGGCTAGCAAGGACGGACCGAACGCTCATGTTCAGTTGAAGATTTCCAGTGTCGCGGTAAGCTCACGTTACAGGGGCGCACCCCTAGTCAAGCCCAGGGATACTAGCAGAAAATGAAGCATACTGGGTCAGCCGCAGCCAATACCAACGAGATTATCTTTGGAGAGTCAAGGTCGGTGTCAACGCCATAAAGGGAGATTATCCAGTCGCTTGGTATTCATCAACAATGAGATGGGGTGGATAGATGTTTCGCGCTGTAACGGTGAATAGGTATACAACGGCAGGGGACAGCCAGTGCTCGCGGACCGCATGATATTCTCTAACTCTCACTTCACGCATCACCATGTCACAGCATCAATGAGGCTTACCATGCAGCAGGTACTAGCTTCCAGTAAGGCAGTAGGCAGTTTTGGACAATAATGAAATCTATTCGGGGTGGTTCGGAGACGTTATCTCTGCCGATAGGTATGCCACTTGTATAGTAAATTGTCAATTGCAACATTCGGAGTTCGCATCGCACCGAGATCCTATAGGCTAGACAATGCTCACCGATTGATGTGCAGAGCATGCTGTCACTTGAGGCACAGTTTAGGATGTGAGACGTCAACGAGTGTTGTTGATGAGATAGCAGAAAACACTGCGAGATAACAAATGCTGGATACCAAGGTGAATGTGATTGTGCATGCATAGTCTAACACAATCAGTGACCGTCATTGGTAGGCGGGGACGCACAGCAGATGAACAACACGACACGAGGCCACCATTTGGGGTTCTTGATGCGGTTTACCTTGTCGCTAGCTCGTATACCGTTGTGAATTAGCTGGCAGCTTGCGTCACGACATCGGGTCGTAATGTCGGCTTTGCACAGTGCTCTGTCATGTCCGACTCGGTGTGGGGTGAATTACTGGGATCCTGAAGGTCGTGTTTGACTGGGAGACGAGCAAATCCTCGTGAAAAGAGTAGCTGGATCTTTACCGGTTGTAGGGCGACTCGGATGTCGTATGAACGAGCATGTAATGGATTTTCTCTCGCGTTCTTCAACAGTTTGAAGATCAAAAATGTTGGCCAAAAGTCAGCTCAAAGTATTATGTCTTGATGCCAGCGTCCAGCGTGTCTGAAATGTACTGATTTATGAGCTCCTCCGGATACAAAACTCACCGACTATGCAAACTTGACGGACAAGTTAAGGTCCGCGAGATCAATGGATGTTATTGGTGAATTGGGTAAAGAAAAACACATTACAACGAGATAACAAAACAGAGGAACTAGACACTAGCACGAAAATAGTTGTGCATGCGCTACGCCAATTAATGACCGTCGTCGGTGGACGGAGATGCACAGCAGAGGAACAGCACAACACGAGCCCACCATTTAGGGTTCTTGATGCGTTTCGCCTTGTCGCTAGCTCGTTCAGGGCGCCGAGCAGTGTACAGTGCCTGTAAAGAAAGTTTAAGACACCAGCCATTGATAACACATCCCTGAAAAGATGTACCTTCTTGTCATCTAGTGCCGGAACTTGAACAACAGGAGGACTGCGGCGAGAGGAAACACTAGGTCCTGGGCGTTGCTGGAGTTCAACTGAATCACCGGCATTGGGTTGAGAGCGGCGGAAGAGTTGGGGAAGGCGAGCGAGGAGTGCACGTGGAGGTGATCCCCAGGAGGGTACAAAAGCACGGAGGCGGTGACGTAGAGAGGAATCAGGACGGAGACGGTTGGTAGTGGACGACTAACAAAATAGATGTCAGAGAAATGAGGGCAAATTGAGACGGTTGTAACGCACAGGATCGTGGTCTTGCACGTTATCAAAAAAGCCTGGTGGCACTCTACGTGGGGTTGGACGGATGGGTGGACGTCGCGTAGCATTAGCCTGGAATGTCAATGTCACAATCGATATCAAGGTCAGAAAAGGCACAACGTACACCTGATAATGACTTGTGCGAGTGGGACATTAGCGCGCTGTAGTCAGGAAAAGCCACTATAGCTAAATGATACATACCTTCTTTTTGAGTTCAGATTTTTGTGCCTAACAGCCATTGAGAATGAGATAGCAAGTGGGAGTCAAGTTGATACTCACATCAGGTATGGACAGTAGGTCTTCTAGGCCAGCTGTTTTGAGGATGGCTTGAACGTCCCACACGTACGCGTTTTCATCAGCACAACCCGTGGATAGCAGCTTTCCATCAGCAGAAAAGGCTGCACACTCGACGCGGTCTCTGTGTCGGAGGGGTGGTCCGACTTGAAGGTTTGTGTCAAGATTCCATAGACATGCCGTTCCGTCCCATGATGTACTCGCAAGGAGGCGGTCGTTCCGAAATAAAGTGATGGAGTAGACAGACTGTGTGTGACCCTCCAGAACGGCAATCTGTTGCCATGTGGCAGTGTCGAATATCCTAATCGAGCCACCGCTCAACCCGGCGATAAGCTTCTTTTCGTCCGACGTCCAGACCAAGCTCCAAACGTCATAATAATCTTTGATTTGGTTGAGCAGTTTGCCCGTCTTTGCGTCCCAAATTTCGATTCCACTTTCGTTGAATCCTCCTGTCGCGATCATTGTTGCCTTGGGTGAGTAGCTCACCGCGTACACCGACTGGTGCCCTGTCTTGATTGGATTCAGACCTTTGACGGGTTCTTCGCTCTTCACATCCCACACTCTGGCCGTCCCGTCGTATGATCCACTCACCACTCGCTCACCATTTGGACTCCAGCACACTGACATCACAAATCTAGTGTGCCCTTTCCATTTGACGACAACTTTTCCCGTCTCGACATCCCACAACTTCACTGTCCCGTCACTGCTCCCGCTGGCAACGGTTTTGCCATTTGGCGACAATGCCATCGTCAATACTGGTGCCGAATCCCCTTCATCTCGCCACTCGTCACCTATCTGTGCACCGCTCTCCAGGTCCCATGGTCGAAGTGAGCCGTCGCCCAAACATGTGATAATGCGCTGCCCGCCGGGCAGGTGCGCAACGCCGAATACATAGCTGGTATGGCCTCGCATTGTCTTGCAGGGGGTCACTGCTGACTTCTTTTTCATATTAGCAGCGGCAGAAGACATGATGGGCGCTCGGGGATCTCAATTAAGGGAATCGTGGACTATATGCTTGAGAGCAACTCGCTGGATCCTTGGATAAGAATGGTTGTCTTGTGGGGGTATAGATCGTGGGTGAGTTCACTGGTCTATCTGCTTTCACCTGAATTCATGTCAATGAAAGTGTGGATTACTCACGAGAGGTCGAAATTCGACCCTCACTCACAGGACAACTTCGGGACGATATATGCAGGGGATATTCCTCAATACCAGTCGGTGAGTGGTCCTATCTTTTCCTCACTTCAGCTTTTCCTACTCGAAACAACCAAAGTATCACTCACGACAAAGCCCCACTTAGAACAATCTGATGCAGATTCACTCCACACAAGAACGAGAGGGGCGGGCTAGTAGCTGAGAAAGTGGATGTTTGCTTTGGGGTCGAGAGGGTAGCACGAGTGTTGGTTCAAGTTGCCTACTAAGGTGCGTATTCCGTACAGCATCCTCGTGTTCTCTCCACAGCTTCACAGTGCTGTGCAGACGAAGCGTCACGTGCGTCTATTTGGTCCTTGATGGTTCGATGGCGTCTCCGCTTTCTATATGTTTTCTACCAGCCTGTCGATGTCGGACTCTACTCAGAGGACGATGTTGCACCCTTCTCTGTATTGTGCTCAGCACATCGATTGTATCTGTGGTGCAATGACGAGCAGCCGCATTTTCCAGACCCACGCACTAAGTTGTATTTGTCAGCTCCGGTGTACACAAATTTGGGTTGTCGTTCAGTGTTACAGAGGCCGTTGGCGGTAAGTTAGCAACCATATCCACTGTCCCATCAACTCTTACCCGATGTCCGCAGACGCGCATGAAGCATTCTTCGATTATTTTAATATCGGTACCATGTATACAGGAATCGCTCACTCCTGCGTTCCTGCAAACTTCGCAGGAGATCGATGCGACAATCTAGGATGCTTGTCTAGTTCTATTTCGTCTCGCCTCAGCTTTTATGGGACTTATACTGCATCACGGCACAGACAAAGCTCTGCTGAAAAGGTGCGCTCAGACATCGTTGTTTTGCTCTATTCTTCTCAGTCATCAATTTCCTTCAACCCTTAGCCCTATGACAAGCTCCTGCAAGAGCGGGTGAAGCTGATCCTTGCACATAGCCTAGACTTCGATGCGTCCGAAAAATTATGCACTACTGATTAGAAAGCGAAAGACGCTAAGAAAAACCGTCTGCCTGTGGCGTCTCTTCGATCGATCCACTTCCCAGTCACAGGTACGCCAACTTGTATGCGATGTGATTTTGCAGCCGCACTATCCATGTTGACGAGCTTGAGCATGTCCATACTTTGCAAGAGAGGACGCGCGCATGCAGTAGAGCACTATTTCCTGCAACATATTAAATCTGACAAACATTTAATCTAGGATGTAAAGATGCTATGCTGCAGTAATTTCACCACGGACGTAGGCGTGCTCAAGGTAATCGAGCGCGACGGGATAAGGATTGTCACGTCACTTCTATCGTGCTGTATACGGGCGACGGTGGACGAGCGTTCGCCCCGTAAGCTAGGAATAGCCACACAGTTACTATTATACTGTATACCGTCGACCAACGTGGTTCCCCAGGCATGCTCATCCGCATGTGTGCCACAGCGGCATCTAAGATCAAACCATACCGTACTCACCCGAGTTGGCTGCACGCCATGGCACGCTGGTAAGGAGAGCCCCTCTGGAGTTGACACTTGCGCTTGTGTTCCTGCTGCAAACAAGTGTCATTGTGGAGAGATGAGTGTCAGCAGTATTATACATCAATATTGTGTGATTCAGTCATTCTTAGGATTGTCAGATGAAATCCTAGGTCTTTGTAGGAGTACAGTATCTAATTCGTGGCAACATGCTGGAGACAGTTCCACGACTGGCTTGGTGTTTCAGACTAATTAAATGTTGATTATCCTATTCTTATAGTTTGTACTTTGGTTGATCTTTCCTTGGAATTTCTCGTGAGGCACAAACGCGCATGAACGATATACAATGAACCATCGACATGATACGCAGCACAAGACCGCGTTTACTGCCAGACCTAATATCAGCATTTCGTGAGATGTGTAACAACCTATTCATACACAATGGGATTCACTACTACGTCGAGGGAAGGAATAAGAGCAACATACTCTGCTCGCGGCACATCCTTCATCGTCGCCCTGCTACTGAAAATCAGGCGCTCCAGGGGACACTTTGACCGTGCAAAAAGATCCCTCAACTGCTCATGAGGCCATAGACTATTGTAAGTGCAGCAAGCTTCAAGCACGCGCAAATTGGGGAGTGATAAAGCATCAACTAAAGAACTTATCATCATCATAGAGGTATCATCAATCATGCATAAGGATTGAATGTTGGTGTGCGTGAATGGCTCCAAGGTCCGTTGTTCGTAGAATCCTGTCCCGCGAACAGTCAACGAGGAGAGGTTTGGACATAGATGGATCAAGTGGAGAAATGCATCCGGATGTCGTAGGGTGATCTTGACGTGTGTCAAATGGGCCCATATGGGATCGAGAGAAGATACACCACGGATGTCAAGCGTCAATGGTATGACATCGAGAACACGCATTGTGGATGGGAGTTGCGAGAAATATTGTGCCATATTTCGAATGCCGAAAGACCCCATCCCTAGTATGACCAACTCTCGAAGTGCTGGTATGTCTTTCAACAAAAGTAGTCGCTCTGCTTGTCGGGGAATATGTATAGAGAGAGATGAGATTTGATTCATGTAAGGCTGAAGAAGGCTTCCTAAGAGTTTGGTTGAGGGGTAGCGCTGGAGTACTAATGAGAGCGGATGTCCTCGCGATCGCTTGAGCCAGGAGTCATAGCAAAAAGCTGCCCGCTGCCAGGCTCTGTCATCGGCTTCCACATCTGACTCGGACCCTTCCGATTCGCTGTCAGCGCTGTCCTCATCATCCTCTTGCCTGACTCTGCCGATATAGATTTCCACATGCAACCTGCACCATAAGCTGGGCATATCCACAACAATGTTCCTCCATGGTCGGCATATTCTGGTCAGCAGCATGGGCGCCAGGTTTGATGCGGGTGTCAAGTATTCATCTTCCGGGAGACAGCGGTGAAAAATTTGGGATAAGACTTCTGTTGGCAAGCGCCAGAGAGCTGATTCGAGGCCCTTGTGGAAAGTCATGGACTGGATGATCTTCTCCTTCTGTCCGGCAAGTTGCTGGTGAATTTTTCTGATGCCGTTCATGACCATTTTCAGACCTGAGATCTCGCGCAACACTGCATCCAGCTGCTGCTGGCGTTCAATGAGGATGGCACTGATGCTCTTGCTGTTGGGCTCGATGGTAGGGTGGTTGATATTCGGGATGCCGGCTCGGGAGTATGGAGTGTCGAGGTCTGGCATCTGCTAATTGTCAATATCGCATCGGATACTACATCCACATAGACATACAAATACTTGTGAACGCAGCTGAAGCGAATTATTATTATTTGCAGAGAGAATGAAAACATTGGCACTTACGATGTTCTGCAGTGCATCAATGATGTCTGAGGCCGACGAGAGATTGTCTTTTAAGTTGACTGTCTGCATGTTGTTTGCACTAGCGTATAGAGGCGTGTAGGTCAAGAAACGAAGTTCGAGGAAGAACGAACGAACGAGTCAGTTTTATGTAATTTTATCGACCAAAATGAGTGGGTCACCGCGCTCGCACGTTAATCTCACACCAGAGATAACTGTGACCAACTTAGGGACCGAGTCGCGCAGGAGAAGGGCCATTCAGATTAGGAATCAGCATCGACTGCACTTGTTCATCGTGATCATCCCCTCACCTGCACAACAACCTTCGGAAGGGTGCCGGTTATGCTTTGAGCAACCACTGGCAGGCCGCGACAATGAAAGGTTGCAAAACTGACTTGACGAAGTGTGAGTGTTCCTTGTCCCCTACTGTAATCATGTTTTTGATGGTATGGCGGGCGTGAATGTAGTCAGTGGGACGACGTGTATTGAAAGCGCCGGGTCCAGTCTCCCCCAGGCCGACCAATATATATAAGGAAGACCATCGGTGGCTCATGTTGGAGATCTAAAGACTGATTTTTGTGAACGGTACGAAACTTCCGTAGCTTCACGTCTTTTCATTTCCTCTAAAATCCACTCCTTCCATCTCGACGTACGCGCCCGAATATGGCCGCAAACGCGAGCGAAGCGTATTTGTCTTCAGCGCTGACCTGAGCACCAGCATGAAGAAGAAAGACAAAGGTAAATGCAAAATTAATCGACGCTTCAGCTTGCCCAAGTCAACTCACAAACCTACTTCAAAGGCATCCACACCCAGGCCTACACCCAAACCGCTTCCAACATCCGGTACCTCCAGTCTCAACTTTGTGATATACTGCGTACCTTCTTGTATAGGTCAAGCGCCAGTTTCTGTGATTATATGAGGCTGGGCCTCCAGTACTAACGGACATTATTTTGCTCTTGCTGTCTCTGCGCACTTTGTCTAGGCGTATCAGGCGGAGAGCATGGGAATAAGATAGATGCTGATGGGCCGTGCATTCCTCTCGCTTGACGCATAGCCCCGCACGTCCGATGCAAGCAGCTGTGCTCTTCTGGAGGTGCATTACCCTGGCACAGTTTCTGGATATTCGATGCAAGGGCTTGCTGACAACTGTACGATATTGCTCAGTGCTCGGTACTCAGTGCTCACGTCTCCAGACACTCCTGGACCTGATACCCACAGCGCATACAAGCCTACAAGCCCGGGTAAATGTCTCGACTTGTCAGCGAACGTGGATTGTGGATGTCCACTCCGAATCACTGAACAGTGGTGTTTGAGCCCCGATAATATAATATTGGTGCTATAGCTGGTTATCGCATGCGTTTGGCACCCCACATTTTTGACTTAATGCCTGGCTGCCCGCAAGGTTCTCGTGGAGTCCATCAATAAACACCTCCGCCGCATGTGCAAGACCGACAACCCTTCAGGTTTTCCAGAGACTGAAGTAAAAGATGAGAAGATCAGTATGATACTTTCTCTGATCCGCGAATATCTTTGGTCTCTGCGTCGAAAGGGAGGCGCACGAGCCAGCAACTACATGGTTTACCCCACGGATGTCGCATATCTTCGCAGACGCTTTAACCAACTGCGCCACTCTGCTCAAGTCCTCGTCAAAGATATTTTACGACAGATGTGCCCGTGGACAGTACTTTATCTACCTACCGCATATCATCAGTAGTAATGAGCTGAAACTGAGAGAATGACCGTAAAATTACAAGGAGGCTATAACGCAGACGAAGAAGACAAGTAGATCTATAAACATAAACTTAGGGAATAAATAAATCAAATACGGCACGCTATACACCTGCTTTCGCCGCCTCCGCCGAAATAGAATACGACTCAACACTGTCCTGCTCTGGCCTAGCTGCTTGTGCCACGTTGGTCCCTTCTGCTACGATCGATACAGTCCCTGCGAATGCTAGACTTGTAGGTGCCGCAGTAGCTCGGGTCGCCCAATCATTTGTAACTGCCCTCCCCCGTGCCACACGTATGATGATGAACAATTGCGTAATGCCCTATTTTTTGTGAAAAAAATTAACTAAAATCAGAGACGCAGATGACTCAGATTTCTGCCCGCTTACCTGAACTTGGTTGATAGACAGGAAGCATATAGTGGTGAGAGTGTTTGAATCCACAGCAAATGCAATGATGAATATAATGAGGAAGACGGTGTATGACATGGCGGACTCCGCGAGCATGAGGATGACGGTATCATAGGTGCTAGAATCATATTCGGCCATGGCTTGTCTCATCTGGCCTCGTATGACGAGCAAACGTCTGGTCACGAGAGTGGTGTAAAGCACAGTGAGCACCACTTGGATGATAAGGTACGCAGGTGCGATGTTGATATTGTAAAATATGGTACCAGTACCCGCCTGGACCAAGATGACAATAGCCACTGCTGTTCGAGATGTCAGCGACTGCCTCCGAATCTTGGTAAAAATGAACTGCACCGATCATGCCAATATAGAGGGCGACCATGGGGATCATCACGCGTCTCGCCCAATCCCACATCACAAAACATCGGTAAAGCTGAGTATTTCAAGCATCAGGCTTGCAAATATGGCAAACTATTCGACTCACAAGCAGGGCTTGCATAAACCACGCCGTGAGGTAACCACTATGAGACCGTTTATACTTTCCGAGATGGATAGACAAAAAAAGTGCTTACCAGCATATCGCCACATAATTGATACGATAATGCGTTGCATTCTCGATCAGCGCGGTGGGACCGCCAGGCATATCACGAAGGTCTATCCAAATCATCTCCGTGTATCTTATGTTGCAAGCAAAGGCTATCGTCCCCAACGTGAACGCGATGAGTGTGTAACAAAGAAGCGCGCGACGATTGTTTGCAATTTTCTGCCCAGGTCGGGGACGTCGCACGAGAGCAGTCACCGCTTGTACGGTAAGAAGAAGGTACGCGCCTATTATGGTACAAAGGTCAACTACCAAATCGTCATGTGTCCAAAAACCCACCGTAGGATACACTCCCAAGCATCATTCCAACAAGACGAGACCGTTCAAGTGGCAAATTTGTCTGTGGGATATAAGACGACATGGCCTAAAATTTGGGAAGATGAGGGGATGTCGGGAAGATGTGTCCTAATATCCGGCACTGACAAGCACTGGCAGCGGTGAAAATAAGCAGCAAGGTGGTCTAGCCCTGGAGAAGATGAAGCGGTCATATATAGAGGCTCGACATAGGGTTTTCACCCGAGATAAAGAATGTGACGACTGGGGATGGCAATGCGACACCGGTAAGTATAAACCCGTTTACGTGAAGTGATAAAGATGAGGGCAACAGAGGGTTGATATATTAAACGTCCACAGCGCAACATGCCATGAAGACTTCAATGACGTGGGATCGAGTGAGAGAATGGACTAACCTCAAGCGTAGCTTCAGGCGCTGAAACATAAGTTTCAAACTTCTCATAGCTTTGGTGAATTATGAATTAGCTGCTCGTCACGGTGGACAAACAACATCTGCATGCATGATACCGTTCATTAGATCCTTCTGGTGCCTTTTTCAGACTCGCCCTATGTAGTATTCGAGCAAACGAGCAAATACTCACCTACCCTGCTAGGTACCTTTGTGCCTTAATCGTGACATGAACGAACGACATCATCTTCATCTAGTCTGTTTTATCGTTCGACAATTAATTGCAGGAACGAATGGGATTCTCTTGATTGTCTGACACGCTTTATGTGACTGGCCCCCAAGGGCCAAGAAATGACACCTGCAATTATGTAAGGAAGCACAATCCTGTCACTAGTGCAAACGGCAGACTGGTGGGGTACGTCTCACAACAGTGCGACAATTAATTGCAGGAACGAATGGGATTCTCTTGATTGTCTGACACGCTTTATGTGACTGACCCCCAAGGGCCAAGAAATGACACCTGTAATTATGTAAGGAGGCACAATCCCGTCACGACTCACTAGTGCAAACGGCAGACTGGTGGGGTACGTCTCACAACAGGACATTTGTGAATCTCCGGAAAAAAAAGGTCTCACACAGATTCGTTTCCATGGTTCTCCACAGATTGATGAAATACGTCACGATATCATGTCAGAATGCTTGCCGCTATGACGGGATGTGCAAAAGGTAGGATAAGCGTCAAGGATGAACTCACTAATTCGTTTAACCTCGAGAATAAAAGTAAAAGTAAAAGCAAGAGAGAGAATACATCACTCTCACCAAGTTCACGAAGACGGATAACGTTGAACGGAAAGTCATAAATGACATGATACGACACCTCGACACAAATTATGAAAGTACATGGCGCTGTGTGCGCTGTGTTGGGGGAAGCTAGGCTACATGCAAGTTGACTGGAATCTGTGCAGAAATATGCGCAGGTGTCGAGACGCACGAGAATTGAATATGGTTAGTGATGGGGTAGTCCGAAAAGAGATAAAGTGACGAGAAGGAAATGGCTGTCTATGAGCTTCGAGGGGCGTCGTCGGTACCAGGAGAGACACAGCAGAGAAACAACACCACGCGGACCCACGGTTTGGGGTTCTTTATGCGCTTGGCCTTTTCACTAGTGGTTTCCGGCCGACGAGCAACAAATAATACCTGCACAGAAATCATCAGACCCAGCGGTTAGAATACACCCAAGAAAGACGCACCTCCCTGTCCCGCATTGGGGCAACATCGACGATATGAGGACTGCAATGAGAGGAGGTAGTTGGCCCTGGGCAATGGTGGACTTCGATTACTTCATCGGCGTTGGGTGGAGAACGGAAGAGTGAGGACAGGCGACCGATTGGTGCACCTGGACGTGACCCCGAGGGCGCCTGGGATCGCCGAGGTTCGGTCGCTTCGTCGGTGTGGGGTTGAGAGCGAGGCAAGAGTGAAGACAGGTGACTGAGGAACACCTGTGGATGTAATCGCGAAAGCATTGGGGGTTGCGGAAGCTCGGATATTTCATCGGTGCCAGTGTTCGGCGGAGAGCGAAGGAATGAGGACAAGCGACTAAGGAGCGCATGGGAACGTGACTCTGAGTGCACTGGAGGTTGCTGACTTTTGATCGCTTCATTGTGTTGAGAGCGGCGAAGGAGCGAGGAAAAGCGACCAAGGAGCGCAGAAAACTTGGCATGGGCACTAGGTGTCGCAGAGGACTGAGAGGACAGTGGTCAGGACAAGAACTAATTAGTAGAAATATTGATGACGCACATGAGCATTGGCTTGCGTGTCATCGAAAAATCCTGGTGAGAATTCATCTGCGTCCCAAAACTGGCCGAAACCTCGGGTAGCATCAGCCTGGAATGTCGACGTTATTATCATGATTGACGAGGTTGACAGATGCATCACATACCTCCAAAAATGACTTGTCTTCTATGTCCTGCGACGAGTCGGATGGGGAAATGTGCTCTATGCTTGAAGAGCTAGATGATGCATACAGCTTCTGTTTGGGTTCAACTTTTGGTGCCTAAATGACATCAGGATTGTCAGTGAGACGGTGGGTGACATATCGACACTCACGTTGTCAGGTATGAACAGAAGGTCTTCTAGGCCAGTTGCTTTGAGGATAGATTGAATGTCCCATAGGTATGCGTTTTTATCATGACAAGCTGTGGATAGCAGCTTTCCATCAGCAGAAAAGGCTGCACACTCGACGGGGCCTTCGTGTTGGAGAGGTGGTCCGACTTGGAGGTTTGTGTCAAGATTCCATAGACATGCTGTTCCGTCCCAAGATGTACTCGCAAGGAGGCGGTCATTCCGAAAGAAAGTGATGGAGTAGACAAAACGTGTGTGACCCTTGCTGAGAATTGTGATCAAGTGCAATGTGGCAGCGTCGAATATCCTAAGCGAACCATTCCCCAACCCGGCGATAAGCTTCTTCTCATCCGACGTCCAAGCCAAGCTCCAAACTGGCCAATTGCAATCGAGTTTGATTATGTTGAGCAGTCGGCCCGTTTTTGCGTCCCAGATTTTGATTCCATCTTCGTTGTGTCCTCCTGTTGCCATCATTGTTGCCTTGGGTGAGTAGCTCACCGCGAGCACGCGCTCGTGCCCTGTCTTGATTGGATTCAGACCTTTGACAGGTTCTTCGCTCTTTACATCCCACACTCTGGCCGTCCCATCGTAGGATCCACTCACTACTCGCTCACCATTTGGACTCCAGCACACTGACATCACAAGTTCAGTGTGCCCTGTCCATTTGACGACAACCTTTCCCGTCTCGACATCCCACAACCTCACTGTCCCATCTTGGCTTCCGCTGGCAACAGTCTTGCCATTTGGAGACAACGCCATCGTTCTTACTGCTGCCTCATCCCCTTCCTCTTGCCACTCGCCACCTATCTGCGCACAGCTCTCTAGGTCCCATAGTCGAAGTGAGCCGTCAGAAGAACATGTGATGATGCGCTGTCCACCGAGCGGGCACGTAACACCGGATACCCACTCGGTATGCCCTCGCATCGCATTGCGGGGTATTACCTCTGACGTCTTTCTCATCTTAGCAGCCCAAGAAAACATGGCGTGCGCTCGGTGATCTCAATCAAGGGAATCGTGGACTATATGCCCGGGAGCAGCACGTTGAGCTCTTTGACTTAGAACACGTTGTCGTTGTCTTGCAGGCACCAAGATCGCTGGTGAGTCAGCAATCCTATCTCATCTGAATTCATGTCAATAGAAGTGCATGACAGATTCATACATACAGCGCGGCTTCAGGATGCTGTATAGAGTAGGTGCTTGCTGCTTGCCCTCGAATGTTTAGAGAGGATCCTTCACATACCGGTCAGTCAGTGGTCCTAGCTTTTCCTACAATATCTGTCATAAGTCACACTCACAGCAAGTTTCGCTTACACACAGATACGCTCCGCCAATCCACTACAAGAAGGAAGCACTGTTAGCTGAGACAGCGGACACTCGGTTTGGAGTCGAAGGAGTTGCGTGAGCGTTTGTTCAGGTTGGTTGGTACACAGGTGTTATCTTCTTTTGCATTATCCTGTGTTAATTTTACAGCTTCAGAGTGCTGTGCAGATGAAGCGCTCAGGCACGACACTGGCGTCATGTGCATCTTCCACCATCATCTTCCACCTTGAGCTTGACGATTCATACTAACGTTTGACCGTACTTAATTTCCGTGTTCTAGAGCCCGTCGAACTAGACCCGGAGGATAGTGAGGTGGGATACCCTATCTTGTGTTTCTGATGCGTGGTTAATGGTCATCTTTTCATTTCAAAGTCGACGAGCCCTCCAACAGTATTACTGGTATGTTGAGTAATTTTTCTCTAACTACCTCCCAATTCCATTCTCCCTCATCGCAGCCCCTACTCTTGGGGCATTCAAACGTTTTCCGCAATGGTGCAACCCCTTGCAGTCTCGAGGCACACCACCAGCACCAACAACCCTGTCCATGCCATTGTTCTCATCACCTTCAAGGCTTCCCAACACGATTGAACTACTGATCTGTTCATGCAGTGCCACCTATAATGAATATTCTGTCAATTAGCTCGGTTTGATTTATATCACTCTGACATCTCTCGGCGCAATTATGCGGTGGTACTTCTGGCAACGGTCACAACCTCATACTTTGATCATCGACCATCCATCACCGAACGAGCACTGCATTATTGCTTTTGCTGCCATTTATTTTGATTCTTGTTCCTCGGCGCAGGAATGACGCAGGCATTTCCTATCAACATGTACTTGTAGCTGGTGTCTTCAATCTCTATCGCCATATCTCTGGTATCTTGAATCCTTCTATCACTGACACACCGGCTATGTTTGTATGGAAGAGGGATGTATGTCCGTCAGTAGCTATAGAAAGGCGTCAGATAGTTATCCCGCTTGAGCAGGCGTGGACGTACTATTTCCAAATAAAGTCGTGGGTCAGGCAGACGATGGGAACAAGGGTAAGAACAAAGCAAAACACAGCGTCAGTCCATAGACGAGGCACAAGTCCATAGCATTCAGTAGAGAATCCAATGGCAGGGGCAACAACGGCGTATAAAGGAAGGAAGAGCATAGTGAAAACGAACGACCCGGGAATTGGCTGAGGAAAAGGTGTTAGTTGGATGTTTGTTCATGGAGGAAGACTTGCGCTCGCCAGCAACAGCGTACTTTGTCCACAAACTAGAATGCACATTAGTATACGAGGGTGAGACAAGAATAGGGACACGTACTCAGAAACCAAAGCGGCCTTGCCAAGGACAGTGAGCAGGACAGCCAGGTAAAGCATGGCACCCCAGAACCAATGCCCGGAGTCCAAACCTGTCGCTTGCTTCAAATCTCCCCAGAACAAGATCACAGTGAACGTAAACAAAATCTAGAATCGCCATTATTATCATCGCCATCACGGAATTTTTCGTCGCTCGGAATGAGACTCGCGAGACTGATACAGCGCATTGCCTACCCAGAGCCAGAATGTTGTCTTCGTGAAGACGTTCTTCTGCCCGAGTGCATACAGTTGCGGGTATCAGTAGAGTATCCGTACAGATACGAACTGATCGAACACGCCGATGTCGAGAGGGGGAAGAACGGTAAAGATGACGTTGTAAAATGATATCGCCCATGATTCGTAGGCAATCTGCCCCGAGAAGTTATTGAAGAAGGAATACTACGAAGTAATGGTCAGCTAGACATGAGTGAGTGAGCGGGTGATAACCACTTGGCCAAGACTAATTAGAATGAACATGCGTGTAAACGGGCTTTCTCGCGTTTTTGAACAGTTTGAAGATCAAGAAAGACACCAGCTGCCGGGTACACACCCAAAATACAGCTCAAAGCATTGAGTCTTGATGCCAGTGTCCAGCGTGTCTGAAATGTACTGATTTATGAGCTCCTTCGGATACAAAACTCACCGACTGTGCAAACTTGACGGATAAGTTAAAGTCCGAGAGGTCAATGGATGTTATTGATGGATAACGAAAAACACATTACAGCGAGATAGCAAAACAGCGGAACTAGACACTGGGACGAATATAGGTGTCCATGCGTTACGCTAATTAATGACTGTCGTCGGTGGACGGAAACACACAGCAGAGGAACAGCACAACACGAGCCCACCATTTAGGGTTCTTGATGCGTTTCGCCTTGTCGCTAGCTCGTTCCTGCCGTCGAGCAGTATACAATGCCTGTAGAGAATACTTGAGATATCAGCCGTTGAGAACGCATCCCCAAAAAGACGTACCTTCTTGTCATCCAATGCGGCAACTTCGACAATAGGAGGACTGCGACGAGAGGAGGCACTAGGTCCTGGGCGTTGCTGGAGTGCGATTGGTTCATCAGCGTTGGGTTGGGAACGGCGGAAGAGTTGGGTAAGGCGATCGAGGAGTGCGCGTGGAGGTGAACCCCAGGAGGGTGCAAAAGCACGGAGGCGGCGACGTAGAGAGGAATCAGGACGGAGACGGTTGGTAGTGGACGACTAACAAAATAGATGTCAGAGAAAGGAGGGCAAATTGAGACGGTTGTAACGCACAGGATCGTGGTCTTGCACGTTATCAAAAAAGCCTGGTGGCACTCGACGTGGGGTTGGACGGATGGGTGGACGTCGCGTAGCATTAGCCTAGAATGACAATGTCACAATCGATATCAAGTTCAGAAAAGGCACAACGTACACCTGATAATGACTTGTGCGAGCGGGAAATTAGCGTGCTGTAGTCCGGAAAAGCCACGAAATGATACATACCTTCTTTTTGAGTTCAGGTTTTTGGGTCTAACAGTCATTTGGAATGAGATAGCGAGTGGGAGTCAAGTCAGCACTCACATCAGGTATGGACAGTAGGTCTTCTAGGCCAGCTGTTTTGAGGATGGCTTGAACGTCCCACACGTACGCATTTTCATCATCACAACCCGTCGTGGATAGCAGCTTTCCATCAGCAGAAAAGGCTGCACACTCGACGCGGTCTCTGTGTCGGAGGGGTGGTCCGACTTGAAGGTTTGTGTCAAGATTCCATAGACATGCCGTTCCGTCCCATGATGTACTCGCAAAGAGGCGGTCGTTCGGAAATGAAGTGATGGAGTAGACAACATCTGCGTGACCCTCTAGAAGGGCGATCTGTTGCCATGTGGCAGTGTCGAATATCCTAATCGAGCCACGGACGCCGGCGATAAGCTTCTTTTCATCCGAGGTCCAGGCCAAGCTCCAAACTGCCCGATCATCCTTGATTTGGTTGAGCCGCTTGCCCGCCTTCGCGTCCCAGATTTCGATTCCACTCTCGTTGTATCCTCCTGTCGCAATCATTGTTGCCTTGGGTGAGTAGCTCACTGCGTACACCGCCTTGTGCCCCGTCTTGATTGGATTCAGACCCTTGACAGGTTCTTCGCTCTTCACATCCCACACTCTGGCCGTCCCGTCGTATGATCCACTCACCACTCGTTTACCATTTGGGCTCCAGCACACTGACTGCACAAATTTAGTGTGCCCTTTCCATTTGACGACAACCTTTCCCGTCTCGACATCCCACAACCTCACTGTCCCATCCTGGCTTCCACTGGCAATAGTCTTGCCATTTGGAGACAATGCCATTGTCCTCACCGCTGGCTCATCCCTTCCATCTCGCCACTCGTCACCTATCTGCGCACCGCTCTCTAGGTCCCATAGTCGAAGTGAGCCGTCGCTCGAACATGTGATGATGCGCTGCCCGCTCGGCAGGTGCGTAACGCCATATACTCGCTTGGTATGGCCTCGTATTGTCTTGCAGGGGGTTATTGCTGACTTCTTTTTATATTAGCAGCAGGCAGAAGACATGATGGACGCTCGGGGATGTCAATCAAGGGAATCGTGGACTATATGCGTGAGAGCAGCTCGCTGTATCCTTGGATAAGAGTGGTTGTCTTGTGGGAGTATAGATCGTGGGTGAGTTCACTGGTCTATTTGCTTTCACCTGAGTTCATGTCAGAGGGATTGTTCATGAAAGGCCGAAATTCAACTCTGACTCACAGGACAACTTCGGGACGATATATGCAGGGGATATTTCTCAATACCAGTCGGTGAGTGGTCCTATCCTTTCCTCACTTCAGCTTTGCCTACTCGAAACAATCAGAGTATCACTCACAACAAAGCCCCACTTCGAACAATCTGATGCAGATTCACTCCACGCAAGAACGAGAGAGGCGGGCTAGTAGCTGAGATAATAGATGTTTGCTTTGGGGTCGAGAGGGTTGCACGAGTGTTGGTTTAAGTTGCCTGCTAAGGTGCGCATTCCGTACAGCATCCTCGTGTTCTCTCCACAGCTTCACAGTGCTGTGCAGACGAAGCGCCACGTGCGTCTCTCTATCTTTATTCGGCCCTTCAAATGATCCGATCCATCTCCGCTTTCTACACGTTTTCTACCAGCTTGTCTATGTCGGACCCTATTCAGAGGACAGCGTTGCACACTTCTCTGTATCGCACAGAAGACATCGATTGATGGTGCAATAGTGAGCAACCACATCTTATACAGTCACGCGCTACGTTATCTTGCTCAATGTCCAAGCATACGCAAGTTGTGGATTATCGTTCTTTGCAGAGGCCGTTGCCGACAAGTTAGGAACCATATCTACTGTCCCATCAACTCTTATGCAATGTCCATAGATGTGTATGATGCATTTTTTGCTATTGACAACGTCGGGACGATGCATGCAGGGCTCGCTCACTTCGGTGTTCGCAGGCGATCACTATGATGATCCATGAGGCTTTTTTTTCTTACCTCGGCTTTTGTGGGACTTATACCGTATCGCGGCACAGACAAGCTCTGCTAAAGAGGTGCCTTTGGATAGCTCTGATGACTTGCTGGGTTTGTCTTGTCAGGATTGGGCAAGTAAGTATCAGAGTCTTCGGGCAAGCAATAGATACCGACAGTGTGTCTTATCTCCGCCCATGATCGCCAATGCCGGGTAGCTCTTTCTTTTGCTTATCCCAAATGGAGGTGCTGGCTAAACCAGAGAGATGATGGAACATGTGAGTCTTCATGTGAACTATCATAGTTGACTGATTTTAAGAAAAGATAAGACTTCTGATACTCAGACCATGAAAGATGAACAGATCGGTATGATACTTTCTCAGATCTGCAAATATCTTTCGCTTCTGCGTCGAAAGGGAGGGCACAAACTAGCGACTGCATGTTCACCCCAAGGCTCTTGCGTATCTCCGCATGCGCTTTAACTATCTCTGCACCACTCTGCTAACGACCACCTCAATGACTATACCGAGTGAACGGTTCTTTCAGCTATAGCCAGCGTGTATACGTGCTCCCTTCCAGCCTATCTATGTCGGACCCTACTCGAAGGACGCGCGCTTCTGTGTATACAACAGCGATTGATGGTGCAAGGATGAGCGGTCCCATTTTCTAGACTTGCGTACTAAGCTGTCCATCCATATTGCTTGAAGTTCGTCCAAGTGTACTCGAATCGCGGGTTGCCCTTCTCTTGGGGAGGCCATTGCCTAGTAAGTCTATCTATTGTCTCGTCACATCAACTCTTATCCACAGATGTGCATGAAGCATTGTTCGATATTGACATCATCAAGACAAATCTTTTCTCCTACGTTCCTCCAAATGTCGCAGGAGATCGTTACGATGATCCAGGACGTTAGTCTTATCTTATATATTTTTTCTCACCTTGGCTTGTCTAGGAAGTATCCACAGTTTCACTCACGGCACCGACAAACTCTACCGAAGAACGAAAGGGGCCGTTGAATACCTGAGACGTCGTTTGGTTTGGCCTTCAGGATTGGGCAAGTATTATCGCTTGATGACGCAACGACGAGTATCAGAGTCTTCGGACAAACGATAGATGTCAACAGCGTCTCTTATTTCTGCTTTGCTCGACCCATACTCCCCAACACTTAATAGCTCGTTCTTATTTCCACCCCGAAAGGTGTGGGCATCCAGTTCAAATTCAATTTGCTCTCGCCTTGGTCTAGAATGAACAAAGCTAATTCGCTGGTACGTTCCTCCAGAAGTATCCGCCTCCTTTCTGCTGACTACTGTCCTTTCACGCGACGGACAGCAACAGATAGTTCTTTGGATGCAACGTTGACCAGAGTGGCCGTGGTTCTTCGTGTGTTGCGGCCTATTGTACCGCCGCACTGCCGTAGGTGTGCAATGACCCAGTTTTGACCAGGCAGCATGTGGGTCTGGCTGATATTCTTGGTCGTCCTCGCTAGTGGCATCATCACCACATCACAGAATCATCCTGAGACGTACCATTCAATTGGTCCTAGAGGTGGAGACTTTGGACAACGATGCGGTGCAATGTCAGTAACGGAGAAAATACGCTCACATTCGACCCCCGTTAGAAATAGTCTTGCATCCCACAGGCAAGCTGAAGCGCACTCGATAAGTAGGAATTTTGTAGGTCTAGAGTTGACTAGCCGGATCGGTCACTGTGATAGTGATTTGCCTGCTTCACATACACATCAAAAGTTGTGTCCTGTTCGAGACGAATCAGCTGAATACGATATAGGAAACGAAATAAAGCGGATTATGAGGCTGAAAACGACTGGGTTAAATGCGGTGGCCTTGCTAGGTTGAGCATATGTGGATGAATGTGAAAAGCGTCACGAACTAAGGCAACACAATTTATGTAGGGCGGAACTTTGTCACTTGAGGTATGAGGATAACGGTGAGAACACGGGAATGAACAATGCCGCTGGCACATACCGTGTCCATATAGAATTTTTCTCGTCGATGGTTCCGTGGCGGCCAGGCTTGAACGGAGTGGTAGTGATGAATGTTGTATGTACAATGCCCACCAACGCCCCAAAGAGCAAAAGTTGTCGACATCCCAAAAAGAATACCTAACCTAAATCTAACTGAGCTGGAAACGAGCAAACCCCATTTTGAAAAGAAATTAAATTAGCAGGAAGGTTAGTGCCTTGCAAGGTGTTCGGGTGTGGGACCAAGATTGAGCGAACGGGCGAGTGAATCGTCTCGCATTCTTCAGAAAAGTATATCTGAAATCTAGCGCTCGAAAATCTGGGGCATACATTAAGCACTTGTATGAAAATATACTTGATGGATTTGTAAGTTCATGTCACACCGAGCTCCTCCAGGCTAGACAGTCCTCACCAACTGATGTGCAAATCGACCTATTATTTCACAGACGAATTAGAAGGTGAGGGGTCAATGATTGTTATCATGATAGCGGAAAACACTGCGAGACAACAAAAGGAAGATATCAAGATGAATGTGATTGTACATGTTCTAACACCATCAATGGCCGTCGTCGGTGGATGGAGATGCACAGCAGATGAACGACACAACACGAGCCCACCATTTGGGGTTCTTGATGCGTTTCGCCTTGTCACTAGCTCGCAGTGCCTATAGATAAAACTCGAGACACCAGCCATTGAGAACACATCCCCCAAACGACGTACCTTCTTGTCATCTAGTGCAGGGACTTCAACGACAGGAGGACTGCGACGAGAGGAAGTACTATGTCCCAGGCGTTGCTGGAGTTCGATTGGTTCATTTGCGTTTGGTTGGGAATGGCGGAAGAGCTGAGGGAGGCGAGCGAGGGCACGTGGAGGTGATCCCCAGGAGGGTGCAAAAGCACGGAGGCGGCGACGTAGAGAGGAATCAGGATGGAGAGGGCTGGTAGTAAATGACTAACAACATGGAAGTCAGAGCAAGGAGGGCAAATTGACACGGCGGTAACGCACGGGACCACTGTCTTGCACATTATTTAAAAAGCCTGATAACACCTTGTGCAAGTCGGACATTAGCATGCTGTAGTCAGGAAAAGCTACTAAATGATAGATACCTTCTTTTTGAGTTCAAGTTTTTGTGCCTAACAGCCATTGGGAATGAGATAGCGAGTGGGAGTCAAGTTGGCACTCACATCAAATATGGGCAGGAGGTCTTCTAGGCCAGCTGCTGTGAGGACGGCGTGAATGTCCCACACATACACGTTGCTATCATGACAAGCTGTGGATAAAAGCTTTCCATCAGCGGAAAAGGCTGCACAGTCGACGCCCCTTTCATGTTGGAGAGGTGGTCCGACTTGGAGGTTTGTGTCGAGATTCCAAAGACGCGCTGTGTTATCCCATGATGCACTCGCAAGGAGGCAGTCGTTCGGAAATAAAGTGATGGAGTGGACAATATCTGTGTGACCCTCTAGAACAGCGATCTGTTGCCATGTGGCAGTGTCGAATATCCTAATCAAGCTTGGGCCTGACCCGGCGATAAGCTTCTTTTCATCCGAGGTCCAGTCTTTGAGGTTCACTTCGACGCGATCTATGAGCAAGAACAGATTTGATTAATTACTGACTATGAGAAGTGAACAGGGAAGGTAAGGATTGGAGATGGGTTTTCGGGCGAAGGCGCGCAGCGCTTTCTGGCCCACTTGGCCTAAGAGAGAGTTGAGCTGCGAGGGCGGGTGGGACCGCCTCGCTGTGACTCGATTGGCTGAAAATCTTTCCTCAGGACCCAGGTGGGTTTGTTGTGTTCGTTCTTGAGAGAAGCGAGGCGTTGAATCGAACTTCAGGATCGATGAAAGAGGGAGTGGAGGGTGGGGAAAAGAAAGCGAGCAGAGTGAGCTGAGCAGCGACGAACAATGATCGCGGCACGAAGGCAAGAGGTTCGGTGCCGCGTCTCTTGTTCGCTCGAAGACCTTATTCTATTCTTTCACTCGTGCCTCGTTACATAATAGACTGCCAATCTTTGAGGTTCACTTCGACGCGATCTATGAGCAAGAACAGATTTGATTAATTACTGACTATGAGAAGTGAACAGGGAAGGTAAGGATTGGAGATGGGTTTTCGGGTGAAGGCGCGCAGCGCTTTCCGGCCCCAGGGAAAAGGACTTGGCCTAAGAGAGAGTTGAGCTGCGATTCCCAGATTTTAGGAGTTCGGCGACGCATCAAGCGAGACTTTAGATTCCCAAATTGTAGGAGGCGGACGAGGTACTCACGTATACGGTTCTGTTTCGAGTTACGACCTAGCGTACTGGTGGTATGGTGCGTCGAAGGAATTCGTCGTGCAGGGTGGGAACAGCTTGCATGTATGGGGCCATGATTTGGGCATGTTTCCGTAGATACACGAGAAACGCGTCACTCGCCCACCGGCCTTTCACTTTGACTACATTGAAAGGTATGTTCCATAGCAGGTATTCTAAGGTGGATCCGATACGGATCCCATGTCCCTGTAAAGGTTCGCGTCCTGCTGCTTTCGTTGCAGAGGCTAACCTGCTGAGAAATTTCGTTTTCGTGAGTGGCTGGTGGGTGTTGTCTTTGTGCCGGTATGCGAAGAGGGCGAAATTGGGTGGGGGTTCGTTGACTCGCAGGTGGTTGAGGAAGGCTTCTTCTGGATCTGACAAGCCTGCCTGCTTGGCCCAATGAACGTCTTCACCCTCTGGAGCGGATTTCGTTCGTGGTAGGTGGAAATTCTTGGTTGCGAGATTCTGTCGGTCTTGCATGTCTTTGACGCAGTTTAGTGAGACGTGAAGTCCCGGGTCGAAAGTGTTTAGACGGGGGACGGTGAACTCTCCAACTCTAGCCGTGGCATAGAAGGTAGTAGTGAGACAGGCGAAAACTGAGGCGTCTAATGGATTGTCTAGGTTGAGTTTCTCCCGTATGGCAATAATGAGGTCCGTGGTGTAGGGTTCGCGTTTGCTACGTTTGGCATTGACGGGAGTTAAGGAAATGGCCGCTTTCAACATGGCGTCTATTTCGGCGTCGTTGAGCGACCAGTTTGCACCGTGCACGATGTGCCATGCACGGACTCCGTTGACGTAGTTGGATACTGTTTTTCCGGAGTAGTTACCGATCATGCGAGAGATGAATGTTTCAATTAGAATGTTGGTTGCTGGGGCTCTCTGCTCTTCTGGGATAGCTTTGC
Organism: Suillus placidus; assembly: GCA_016628565.1. Taxonomy (NCBI): domain Eukaryota; kingdom Fungi; phylum Basidiomycota; class Agaricomycetes; order Boletales; family Suillaceae; genus Suillus; species Suillus placidus. The sequence goes on from JABBWD010000052.1 coordinate 207,856, forward strand.
TGTCGCAGAAGATGTGGAATACGAGTAACCCGGATCCGTAGGTTTCGCGCGTACTCTTGGCGTATGCATGGACCATCACGTCCCGGATTCGTTCTATGTCGGTAGCGCTCAAGGGGAGATGCTTGCCTTGTGCGTCTTTCGACGAACGTCCCGTCAATGGCTGCCATAGGTACAGTCTGTCTTTTGCGGGACATTGTGGACGTAGGGGGCAGGGGTTGGGGGTGAGGTTTGCATTATAGGCTATGTTCCCTGGTTAAGGTCAGGTTCTTAGTTGTATTGTGTTGCTTACTAGCTTTCCGACATTTCAAAGAGCCTGTTTCCTTCGGATTCGAACTCGTGGTTGGTGCGAGTTCGGCGCTGGAATTCGCTCTCTCCGTGTTTCTTGCCCATTGTGTGAAACGGTTCGAGGGAATGGGTGTGGAAATGAGTGTTTCGGGCTGGTTTGTCCGAAGGAGGAGAAGGGGATTCGAAGGCTTCAGCGAGGAAGGGGAGTAGCTCTGGTGGGATTGGGATGGGAGGGAGCCTGTCACATGCGGGGGGATATATCCCACGTGAAGGGCCGTCTGCAGGGTTATCTTTGCTTGGTACATACCGCGTAAGAATTCTGCATTTGGTATTGGCAGCGACCCGATGAATTCGTTTGAAGACTTCGTTGCAAGACTGGCTTCTGCTACAACCTTTCCACCATCCTTCCACGACTCCCCGGTTGTCGCCGTATGCTTTGAAATAAGTCCCGGGGGGACAAGTCCATGTGACTGCTTGCACCAAGAGCTTGAATCCGATACTCTCTGCCCATCCGATATCGCAGCCATCTCTCTTCCACCCTGGTAGGAGCCGCCAGGCACGCCATTTGCCATTGATGATGATGCCGATCCCATGGCCAGAGCTAGCGTCCGAATAGGCGTTGAAGTCGTATACAATGCATGGTCCTGGGATTGGCCGAGTGACATGGGCAGAACTGAGGGTGTTCTTCCACCACTCGATGTCATCTGGGGTGCTACGTGGGGGAGTTCTGGCCATGTGCGGGCGGTCTTCGAAAATGCACAGCATTTTTTCCAGGTTTGTAAGGTACGCGCGACCAGCTGGTGTGATAAGCGACGCATGCAAGAGTTTACCGTAGAGTTTCTGGACTTCTTGTAGTGTATGGGTCCTCTTGGACTGCCATGATTTGATGGCCTCGAGGTATTTGGTGCGTTTCTCGTTTGATAATGCAACTGTTCGCTTGGCGATGTCCCATACCAGTCCGATGTACGGAGGTTCATTGCTAAATGGCTTATCTTTCGATAACTCCCAGATAATTCCCAAAATGATGGAGAAGAAGTCAATATCTTCCATGCAGTGTGTGAACTGCGCCTCTTTGGTCGAACGTGGTGACCTGCCCGAGAGATCCTGGATGGGGAAGTGAGCGTCTTCGTCGAACTCTTCTTGCGACCCATCTGGCAGGGTCTCCCCTCTATACCATTTACGTCCCCCATTTGTGATGGTGCCTCCATTCTTCGCAATCTCGTCAGCCCATAGTTTCCGTCTATTATTATACTCTTCCATGTACTTCTTCTTAATGCGGAAAAAAAGGTGGTCATCGACCCATTTTGACAAAGGGCCGATGCCTTTGGATCGGAATATGTCTGCACCGGCGTCAGCCACATTGCCATATATACCGGCTGACGGTCCAAAACCGAAACAGAACGCGGTGTCAATGGCAAATGAGTCTTCGTCCAGCCGAATTGCCAGACCTGGCCACTGAGATTGGTGGAGCGGGATTGTCCTGTAAGCTTCGGAAACGTCCCGAACGGCTCCTTGGGAGCCTGGGGGAAGGTGCCATATTGTTCGGCAAATGGTTGAGAAGGTTCCGTAGGTGCAGGGAAAGAGGTCAGAGTCGATCCTCGAATTAATAGAGCTAATAGGGGGTAGAGGATTGATAGGATAAGATAGATTTTGTACAAGGCGAAATTTTCCTGGTTTGCTGGGTTTCGGAACGAGTGACATTGGGGCCGTTTGGAAGTTTCCAATAGCTGACTTGAGATCCTTAGCCGTGAACGGGCCAATGAAACGACCCTTCGAAAATTCACGCTCAACAATTTTCTGAAAGACGTCTCCGTGCTCGTTGATAGAGGTGCTATTAGGGGGCGTGTATGTACATGCAATTGGGGGTATGCCCCCCGAGAAACCAGAGACAAGTCCTTCTGAGATGGACGGGTATTTACCGAGGAGATCCGACTCTGCCAACAAGCGGTGCCAACTCTCTGGGTTGTATGGCGTATGTGCCCTAAACCTTCTCGCTGCGAGGGCACGATTGGGCTCTGTGCTCTTTGCTTCCGCAGCCTGAACATTCGTGCGGGGCTTCGTGGTTTGGTATCTGGCAGCTCCCTGGGCGCTGCCATTTGTAGCATATGGGGAGGCCTTGGGGGTTGATGAGGCATCCGTCGTCTGCCCGATGGCAGTGAGTGTTGGTGCTGTCCCACATGTTTCGAGATTCGCATCGTTGGATGTCGTGAGCGAAGCGGCCGAGACAGAGGGCGCAGGCTGATCGGCCGCGAGTGCCTGCGCCCCGAGAAAAACCCCCTTGACGTTGTTGGCGGTCGCGGGTTTTGTCTGGTGAGGTTGGTCTGTTCCTCTGGTTGTCTGATCTCCGTGCTGGGGAACGCGAACATGAGTTGCGGTTACGTTGGTCATTGTTGCCCCCACGAAAGTCCCGGTAACTGGACTTCCGGGATTGGTTTGGGGGTGTTTCTCTGCTCGAGTTCTGCATGGGGACATGGTTTTTTGAACGTCCACGTTATGGTTGTGGGCATCCGCGTCAAGTGTGCAGGCATCCGTGTGAGTGGGTTACGGGCGTCTGCGGGAAAACATCGCAGGCATCCGCGGGATCGTCGTCACGGGCATCCGTGTCGAACAGGGATGGTATTCATTGCATGTGAATTTAAAAGGGGAGGAGAAGGTTCATAGATTAGTGGGTTTATTCAGTATCAGTTTGTGATTGGAGACGTACGGTGTTCCATGTGCGAGAACGAACTTTGTCCCATAGCTCCTCGTTGATTGTTCGTATGAGGTTCTTGTTGATGTTGCTGATGTTGAAACCTTCGTCACGTTTGAGACGGTCGTGCCAGTCTTGACGCACCCGGGAAGCATACGTCAAGATTACCATGTCTCCGATGTCGCTGTTGTTTCGAATCGGATGATTCTCGAGGTGCCAGAAAAACAAGGACAGTGCGTCGATGTTTGGTTGGGGCCACTTGGCTTTGCTGATTTGGATGAGGAATAAGTTCTTTGCTCGAAGGAAAATTGAGAATGATAACTCATGGTCCGCCGTGGCAGCTTTGGATGCTTTGAATGCTGAGGTGGGCCGTAGCGTGAGTTGGTCGTCTGTCCTCGTTATGCTCAGATCGTTGTCGGCCACTGAGCATGAGGACTTGAGTGCGTCTTTGCACCCTTCCAGCGAGAAGTACCACAATTCTACGTACTCAAAGTTGGTGAGTTTCTGAATTGCATATTGGGCAGGGCGAGGAGTTAAGAAGTCCCCTATGGATGATGCGTGGTCGAAGCTGTTCATCTTCGGCTTCTTCTTTTCGACTTCTAACCGCTCCTTCTCTGCTTCGGCTTCCTGTTGGGTGCGTGCCTCGTTCTCTTGCGCAGTACGTACCCTCTCCGCTTCTGCTAAGACTCTAGCTTCTTCATCTCGGTTTCGGTTCCATTCCGCCACCCTTGCGTCATGGTCTGCATTCCACGTTTCCGTGAGGCGGGTTATAACTTCATCTTCGGTCCGGTTTGTAGCAGCTTCGAGGTCTGCGCGGATCCCTGCATACAGGTTGCCAGCGAAGTCTGGTACCATCTCGAGGTTTGGGTCTACGACTAAAGCCATTTATATTTAAAATTAGAGATAATGAGTTTGTGTAGTTTTATGGGTGTTTCTGGTGTGGAAATAAAAGAAAGCGAGCAGAGTGAGCTGAGCAGCGACGAACAATGATCGCGGCACGAAGGCAAGAGGTTCGGTGCCGCGTCTCTTGTTCGCTCGAAGACCTTATTCTATTCTTTCACTCGTGCCTCATTACATAATAGACTGCCAAGCCAAGCTGAAAACTGGTCGATCGAGTTTGATCGTGGACAGCAGCTGGCCCGTCTTCGCGTCCCAAATTTCGATTCCCTGTTCCTCGTATGCTCTTGTCGCGTCGGCCATGAATCCTCCGGTTGCAATCATTGTACATGTTGCATTGGGTGAGTAGCTCACCGCGTACACTAACTTGTGTCCCGTCTTGATTGTATTCAGACCTTCGACAGGTTCTCCGCTCTTTACATCCCACACTCTGATCGTCCCATCCCAGGATCCGCTCACCACTCGCTCACCATCTGGCTTCCAGCACACTGACATCACATGTCCAGTGTGCCCTTTCCATTTGACGACAACCCTTCCCGTCTCGACATCCCACAGCCTCACTGTCCCATCCTCGCTTCCGCTGGCAACAGTCTTGCCATTTGGTGACAATGCCACCATCCTCACTTCTACCCTGTCCCATTCATCTCGCCACCTGTCACCTATCTGTGCACCGCTCTCTAGGTCCCATAGTCGAAGTGAGCCATCATATGAACTTGTGATAATGCGCTGCCCGCCGGGCAGGTGCACAACGCCGGATACCCGCGTGGTATGGCCTCGCATTGTCTTGCGAGGAGTTACTACTGATGTCTTTGTGGTGGCAGAAGACATGATGAGCGCTCGGTGATCTTGATCAAGGGAATCGTGGAATATATGCGTGAGAGCAGCTCGCTGGATCCTTGGATAAGAATGGTTTTCTTGTGGGGGTATAGATCGTGGGTGAGTTCACCGGCCTGTCTGCTTTCACCTGAGTTCATGTCAGTGGAAGTGTGGATGGATTGCTCACGAGAGCTCAGAATTCAACTCTGACTCACAGAACAGCTTCGGGACGGTGTATGCCCTCAAGACCTGTCGGTGAGTGGCCTTACCTCACTTCACCTTGTGCTACTCGGAACAACTGGGATATCACTCACAACAAAGCCCCACTTGGAACAATCTGATACAGCAAGAACGAGAGGGGTGTGCTGGTAGCTGAGATAGTAGATGTTTTCTCCGGGGTCGAGAGGGTTGCGCAAGTGTTCTATTAAGGTACGTATTCGTGGTTCTCATGTTCTCTCCACAGCTTCACAGTACTTGCTGTGCAGACGAAGCGCCACGTGCGTCTCCTTATATTTATTCGGCCTTCCGCTTTCTCCGTGTTTTCTACTAGCCTGTTTATATCGAACTCTACTCAGAGGACGGTGTTACACGCTTTTCTGCATTGTGCTCAAAATATAGATTGTATTTGTGGTGCAATGGTGAGCAGCCGCCTTTTCCAGGCCCACGCACTAAGTCGTGCTTGTAGCTCGAAGTCAATCCAGGTGTACACGAATGGGGGCTGTCGTTCTGTTACAGAGGCCGTTGCCTGTAAGTTGGTAACCATATCTACCGTCCCATAAACTCATCCGATGTCCATAGACGTGCATGAAGCATTCTTCGATTTATAACGTTGGGACCATGTATGCAGGAATCGCTCACTCTCGCGTTCCCACAACCTTCGCAGGAAATCATTACAACGATCCAGGAGGCTATCTTTTTTCTCGCTTCAACTTTTCCTGGACGTTGGAAGTGTCCACATGTCACTCGCGACACGTACCACTCGAGATACCTTGGCATTTAACTCTACCGAAGAACGAGAGGAGCCACTGGATACCTGAGACATCATTTGGTTTGGCCTTTAGGATTTGTTAAGCAGGTTCACTGCTCTATCATGCGACGGCTCGGAGGAGTATTAGAATCTTCAGGCTCGCAATAGATGCAGTCACCGTCTCTTACTTCGGCTTGCCCGCCATGTTGGCCATCGCAGAACATTCCAGGTATCCTTTCTTTTCCCCACCTGCCACTCTCTTTGCGCCAATCCTGTATGCAGTGGTGCGCCCTGCCACTGACACTGCCATTCATATCGTAGTCCCTTCAAAATGACCTCCCATGCGGATAATCGTGAGGCCTGCCGCCTACCCTCGCAATTCACCTCGTCTCTTTTCTTGGGCAATTCACGATCGGAGCCGGAGAGCGCTGCGCGCTTCCACTGAACGTTCAACATCAATATTGCTTCATAGCCAGTGTTGTAGTGCACCCCAATATATTCATTTGTTTCTACGAAGACTCGTTCACTACTTACGAGCATCCCAGCGACACCCAAACCTTCGTTGAAGTCCGTTTCCAGGCTTCTCCACAAATTGAGGAAACAAGTTGACAAGCTCGCTAGCTCGTTTAACCTCGAGAGTAAAAGTAAAAGCAAGAGAATGGAGTACATTACTCCTACTAAGTCCACGCATACACATGTCGTTGATGAACGGAATGTCATGAAACAATTAATGGATGTCTGCGATCACTACATTTTGGCCATAAGCTCTCGGCGTTGCAGTCAATCTTCTTGCAATGCTGATAAGTGAGAAAATGATGGCTTAGGTTATTGATGGATACACAGGTTTCGTTGTCTCAGATCGTCAACCCTGTGCCATCACTTTCCGGGCCCTCAAGACGCAATAGGATACGTAGACGAACATGAACATTGATATGATTGATACAAGATTGATAGGATAACGGAATACATCTACAATGTGATAGGGTTACATTTGAATGAAAGAGATGTGTAGAATACCACAACGAAAAGAATCGCCTATGGGCTGCGAGGGGCATCGTTGGTACCTGGAGAGACACAACAAAGAAACAACACCACGCGAACCCACGGTTTTGGATTCTTGATGCGTTTCGCCTTTTCACTGGCTGTTTCCGGTCGGCGAGCAACATACAATGCCTGCGCAGAAATCATTAGACTCCATGAATTGACATGCTCAAGTAAAACATACCTGCTTGTCTCGTTGTGCAGCGACTTCGACAACACGAGGAATACAATTGGAAGAGGTAGTTTGCCTTGGCCATTGTTGAAGTTCGATTACTTCATCGTCATTGGGAGGAGAGCGGAATAGTGATGACAGGCGAGCAACAAGTGCACCTGGACGTGACCCAGAGGGCGTTTGGGATCGCTGAGGTTCGGTTGCTTCATCGGTATAGAATTGAGGGCGGGGCAAAAGTGAGGACAGGTGACCAAGAAGTGCCTGTGGACGGAATCGCGAAAGCATTGGGGGTTGCGGAAGTTCGGATATTTCATCAATGCCAGTATTCGGCGGAGAGCGAAGGAGTGAGGACAGGCGATTGAGGAGCGCATGCGAACGTGACTCGGAAGGCACTGGAGGTTGCTGAGTTTCGATCGCTTGATTGGGTTTGGAACGGTGGAGGGAGGGAAAGCGACCAAGGAGTGCAGAAAACTTGGTACGGGCACCAGGTGTCGCGGAGGACTGAGGACAATGGTCAGAACAAGAACTGATTAGCAGAAATATTTATGACGCACGAGAGCATTGGCTTGCATGTCATCAAAAAATCTTGGTGAGAGTTCATATTCTGCGTCCCCGAGGTGGTCGAAACCTCGTGTAGCATCAGCCTGGAATGTCAACGTTATTATCATGATTGACGAGGTTGACAAACGCGCCACGTACCTCCAAAAACGACTTGTCTTCTATGTCCTGTGACGACTGGGAGGGGGAAACACGCTCTATGCTTGAAGAGCCAGACGATGTATACAGCTTCTGTTTGGGTTCAACTTTTGATGCCTAATTAACAGCAGATGCATATCAGATTGTCAGTGAGACAGCCTGAGTGGGTGGTATGTCAACACTCACATCAGGTATGGACAGTAGGTCTTCTAGGCCAGCTGGTTTGAGGATGGCTTGAACGTCCCACACGTACGCGTTTTCATCAGCACAACCTGTGGATAGCAGCCTTCCATCAGCGGCAAAGGCTACACACTGAAGGTCCTTTTCATGTTGGAGAGGTGGTCCGACTTGGAGGTTTGTGTCCAAATTCCAGAGACGGGCTGTTCCGTCCCAAGATGCACTTGCAAGGAGGCGGTCGTTCCGAAATAAAGTGATAGATTGACAGCATCTGTGTGACCCTCCAGAATGGCGATCTGCTGCCATGTGGCAGTGTCGAATATCCTAATCGAGTACCCCAATCTCGAGGTATTACTGGCCCCCAACCCGGCGATAAGCTTCTTTTCGTCCGACGTCCAGACCAAGCTCCAAGCGTTAATATAATAATCTTTGATTTGGTTGAGCAGTTTGCCCGTCTTTGCGTCCCAAATTTCGATTCCACTTTCGTTGTATCCTCCTGTCGCGATCATTGTTGCCTTGGGTGAGTAGCTCACCGCGTACACGTGCTGGTGCCCTGTCTTGATTGGATTCAGACCTTTGACAGGTTCTTCGCTCTTCACATCCCACACTCTGGCCGTCCCGTCGTATGATCCACTCACCACTCGTTCACCATTTGGACTCCAGCATACTGATGTCACAAATTCAGTGTGCCCTTTCCATTTGTCGACAACCTTTCCCGTCTCGACATCCCACAACCTCACTGTCCCGTCATTGCTTCCGCTGGCAATAGTCTTGCCATTTGGAGACAATGCCATCGTGCATACTCCTGCCTCATCCCCTTCATCTCGCCACTTGCCACCTATCTGTGCACCGCTCTCTAGGTCCCATAGTCGAAGTGAGCCGTCCATCGAACATGTGATACTGCGCTGCCCGCCAGGCAGGTGCGCAACGCCGATTACTCGCGTCGGTATGGCCTCGCATTGTCTTGCAGGGAGTTACTGCTGACTTCTTTTTCTCCATATTAGCAGCGGCAGAAGACATGATGGACGCTCGGGGATCTCAATCAAGGGAATCGTGGACTATATGCGTGAGAGCAACTCGCTGGATCCTTTCTTTCAATTAGGGCGGGTTGTTGTCGTCTTTCAAGCGCCAAGATCGCTGGTGAGTCACAACCCTATATGATTTCAACTGAATGCACGTCAATAGACGTGGATGGATGTTACTCACGAGAGGGTTAGAGACGCAAAGGAAGACTTCAGGACGATGTATGTAGGAGGTTTTCTCTGCTGGTTCTCAAAAAACTTGCTGGAGGTTTTAAAAAGTTCCTTGACGCCGCCCAGTAAGTACTCCTCACTTCAGCTTTTTCACCCAGAATGTAACTCACAACAAGTTCCACAAGAACCACTAAATACAGATTCACTACGAGCAAGAACGAGAGAGACGGGCTGGTGACTGCGATAATGGAGGTCCGACTTAGAGTCGAGGGAGTTGCACAGGTGTTGTCTCCGAAGTCACGTATGCCGTACGTTATCTTTGTGTTCTATCCACAGCCTCACAGTGCTGTGCAGAAGCGCCACGTGCGTCTCCCTATCTTGAAATCTTCCTTGATGGTCCGCCTCATCTCCGCTTTCTACACCTTTTCTTCCAACATGTCTATGTTGGACCTACTCGGAGGAAAGTGTTGCACGCTTCTCTGCATTGTTGGGCCGTCCAATGGAGGGAGCCGCATTTTCTAGACTCGCATGTTAAGCTGTGCATATCGCTCCAAGTCAGTGTCGTCCTCTTGTTGTCGGTAAGTTAGCGAGCCCTGTCTATTGCCATGTCAGATCAAGTCTTATCCATAGATGTGCATGAAGCATTGTTCGATCCTGACATCATCGGGACAAATGCTTGCTCCTACGTTCCTCCCAACATCGCAAGAGATCGTTATATACGACGATTCAGGACGCTGGTATGATCTTATCTTTGTTCTCACCTGTGAAGTTTACACCGTATCATGACACAGCTTTACCGAAGAATGAGAAGGCCCGTTGGATGCTGAGACGTCATTTGGTTTGGCATTCAAGACCGGGCAAGTGTTATTGTTTGATGACGCAACGAAGAGTATCAGAGTCTTTAGACTCGCAATAGATGCCATAGCGTCTCTTATCCCTGCTTGCCCCATGCTCAACCCACGCTCCCCAACATTTAATAGCCCTTTCTTATTCCGGAAAGGTGTGGGCAGTCCAAATCAAATTTGCTTTCGCCATGGGAAGAGAATCAACAAAATTAATTTGCTGGCACATTCCTCCAGAATTATCCGCCTCTGCTCCTCCTTTCTGCTGACTACTGTCCTTTCATGCAATGGACAGCAACAGATGGTTCTTTGGCTGCAGTGTGGTTTAAGGTGGCCATGGTTCTTCATGTGTTGCGACCTATTGTACCGCCGCACTGCCGTAGGTGTGCAATGACTCAATTTCGTGCAGCGAAGGGGAAATGGAAGGATTGTGGTAGCTGAGGGGCTGTGCGATAAAGGCGATTTTGTCGAGGTCGCAATGCTACTTGATTCTCATGTTCGATATTCGTGGATGGGTAGTTTGTAATAAAGGAGCGTACCAAGAGTGCATGATCAATACTGCTGATAATACATGGTCATTAAACAATCCCTGATGAGTGATGTGTTACAGGAAAACCATAAGCACACCTTGAACTTTGGAGGCAGCGATAGTGCACCATCATGACGAGAGCACACGAGATCTACATGTGCGTCACCATCAAGATGCCGCAGAGATGACAAGCCGAATAAGTTCCATTTCATTGCAGCAGCCTGCCGCAATACTGTTGGTTATAGAGAGGTCAGATGCAGTGCATAGAACACCAGACACAGACGCATAAATAGAGTACAAAACTTACCGCCTTTCATGTCCGAAGGAAACGTCACTGGGTCAAACCAGGCAGCATAAGAGTCCGGCTGATATTCTTGGTCGTCCTCCAAGGAGGCATCATCACCACATATAAGGAATTCGTTCATGGGAGTGAACGGGCAGACAATCGTCTCGTGTTCTTCATACTAGAAACATCCATGCATGACTGAGTTTAGTGGTCGAGAATCCGGAGAATAAGTTAGGCACGCATATGAAACAAAATGTACTCATCACACTGAGCTCCTCCAGGCTAGATGGTCCTCACCAACTGATGCAAACCGGCCTATTGCTTCACAGACGAATTAGAATGCGAGGCGACAATGATTGTTATTAATGATAACGGCGAAACACTGCGAGATGACAAAAGGAAGATATCAATATGAATATGATCGTGTACATTCTAACACAATCAGTGACCGTCGTCGGTAGACAGGGATACACAGCAGAGGAACAGCACAACACGAGCCCACCATTTGGGGTTCTTGATGTGTTTCGCCTTGTCGCTAGCTCGTTCCACCCGCCGAGCAGTATACAATGCCTGTAGAGAAAATTTCAGACACCGGCCATTGAGAGCGCATCCTCCAAACGACGTACTTTCTTGTCATCTAGTGCAGGAACTTCGACAACAGGAGGACTGCGACGAGAGGAGACATTGGGCCCTGGGCGTTGCTGGAGTTCGATTGGATCATGAGCGTTAGGTTGGGAACGGCGGAAGAGTTGGGGAAGGCGAGCGAGGAGTGCGCGTGGAGGTGAACCCCAGGAGGGTGCAAAAGCACGGAGGCGGCGACGTAGGGAGGAATCAGGATGGAGACGACGGGTAGTGGAAGACTGAAGATATAGAAATCAGGACAAGTACTGCAGGTGAATGGTGGTAACGCACAGGATCACGGTCTTGCACGTTATCAAAAAAGCCTGATGGCACTCGACGTGGGATTGGATGGATGGGTGGACGTCGCGTAGCATTAGCCTGGAATGTCGATGTCGCAATCAGTGTCAAGGTCAGAAAAAGGCACAACGTACACCTGATAACGACTTGTGCGAGCGGGAAATTAGCGTGCTGTAGTCAGGAAAAGCCACGAAATGATACATACCTTCTTTTTGAGTTCAGATTTGTGTGCCTGACACCCATTGGGAATGAGATAGCGAGTGGGAGTCAAGTCAGCACTCACATCAGGTATGGACAGTAGGTCTTCTAGGCCAGCTGTTTTGAGGATGGCTTGAACGTCCCACACGTACGCGGTTTCATCAGCACAAGCTGTGGATAGCAGCTTTCCATCAGTGGCAAAGGCTGCGCACTCGACGTCCTTTTCATGTTGGAGAGGTGGTCCGACTTGCAGGTTTGTGTCAAGATTCCAGAGACGCGCTGTTCCGTCCCAAGATGTACTCGCAAGGAGGCGGTCGTTCTCAAACAAAGTGATGGAGTAGACAGCATTTGTGTGACCCTCCAGATCGGCGATCTGCTGCCATGTGGCAGTGTCGAATATTCTAATTGAGCCCAACCCGGCGATAAGCTTCTTTTCATCTGATGTCCAGGCCAAGCTCCAAACGTCATAATAATCGATCGAGTTTGATGGTGGACAGCCGGTTGCCCGTCTTCGCGTCCCATATTTTGATCCCACTCTCATTGTATCCTCCTGTCGCGATCATTGTTGCCTTGGGTGAGTAGCTCACTGCGTACACCGCCTTGTGCCCCGTCTTGATTGGATTCAGACCCTGGACAGGTTCTTCGCTCTTCACATCCCACACTCTGGCCGTCCCGTCGTATGATCCACTCACCACTCGTTTACCATTTGGACTCCAGCACACTGACATCACAAGTCTAGTGTGCTCTTTCCATTTGACGACAACCTTTCCCGTCTCGACATCCCACAACCTCACTGTCCCGTCTCTGCTTCCGCTGGCAACAGTCCTGCCATTCGGAGACAATGCCATGGTAGTTACTCCTGCCTCATCCCCTTCATCTCGCCACTCGTCACCTATCTGCGCACCGCTCTCTAGGTCCCATAGTCGAAGTGAGCCGTCGCTCGAACATGTGATGATGCGCTGCCCGCTGGGCAGGTGCGTAACGCCATATACCCGCTTAGGTATGACCTCGCATTGTCTTGCAGGGGGTTACTGCTGACTTCTTTTTCATATTAGCAGCAGCAGAAGACATGATGGACGCTCGGGGATGTCAATCAAGGGAATCGTGGACTATATGCGTGAGAGCAGCTCGCTGTGTCCTCGGATAAGAACGGTTGTCTTGTGGGGGTATAGATCGTGCGTGAGTTCACTGGTCTATCTGCTTTTACCTGAGTACATGTCAGAGGGATTGTTCACGAGAGGTCGATATTCAACTCTGACTCACGGACAACTTCGGGACGATATGTGCAGGGGATATTTCTCAATACCAGTCGGTGAGTGGTTCTATCTTTTCCTCACTTCAGCTTTTCCTACTCGAAACAACCAAAGTAGAGTATCACTCACGACAAAGCCCCACTTAGAACAGTCTGATGCAGATTCACTCCACGCAAGAACGAGAGAGGCGGGCTAGTAGCTCAGATAGTAGATGTTTGCTTTGGGGTCGAGAGGGTTGCACGAGTGTTGGTTTAAGTTGCCTGCCAAGGTGCGCATTCCGTACAGCATCCTCGTGTTCTCTCCACAGCTTCACAGTGCTGTGCAGACGAAGCGCCACGTGCGTCTCTCTATCTTTATTTGGCCCTTCAAATGATCCGATCCATCTCCGCTTTCTACACGTTTTCTACCAGCTTGTGTCTGTCGGACCCTACTCAGAGGACAGCGTTGCACACTTCTCTGTAGTGCACAGAAGACGATGCCTATAGTGAGCAACCACATTCTATACTGTTACACGCTACGCTATCTTGCTCAAAATTCAAACAGACGCGAGTTGTGGATTGTCGTTCTTTGCAGAGGCCGTTTCCGACAAGTTAGCAACCATATCTACTGTCCCATCAACTCTCATGCAATGTCCATAGATGTGTATGATGCATTTTTTGCTCTTGACAACGCCGGGACGATGCATGCAGGGATCGCTCACTTCTGCGTTCGTAGGAGATCACTATGACGATCCAGGAGGCTGGTCTGGTTCTATTTTTTTTTAAATCATCTCAGTTTTTATGAGACTTATATCGTATCACAGCACAGACAAACTCTACGATGAGGTGCCGTTGGATCACCCGGACGTCATTGGGTTTGTCTGCATGTGGCGATGGAAATTCAGACATGGCACAGGAATGACTATTGTGAAAGTACGTGGCGCTGCGTGCGCTATGTTGGGTGATGTTAGGCTACATGCACATTGCAAGTTGACTGGAATCCGAGCAGAACCATGTACTGGTGTCGAGACGCACGAGAATGCATAATATTGGACATAGTTGATGATAGGGTAGTCCCTCATCTTAAGGTGAAGGGAAAATGAATCATTTGTGTGAGATGATATGGAATCTGCTAAGGCTTCTTGAATAATAACTCTGGGGGTGGCTACATCAAAAGGTGAAGTAAATGTGGATAGGTCTGATTGAATCTGGCGTCGTCGAAGGTTGCGAGCAGTAATAAGGATAAATTAAGCACCGACATTCTTTATCTAACTAGGTGAGCTACATAGAAGATGGAAGAGTCGGAGATAGGCGTTCGCTTCGGATTACATAGTATGATACAGGATATATTTAATGGAGCGATTCCAAGCTTCAAACAAGAATGGCGAGGGTAACTTGACAGGAGCCCAAGCAAATGAAAGACAATACTGAGGATCTACCGATATCATGACATCTCCTCATCGTCTGTGTCCGATATGATTTCCTTGCTTTTACTGGCGAGAGAGAATTAGCAAAAGTTAAAGGGATTGAGATACCTGACGTACTATTGCTTTTTGCGTGGTCCTCCAACAGCGTCCTGGTCGTCATCATCTCTGACGACTCGTTTTTTCGGGACACGCTGTTTTAACGGCTCAATACCTTCACAGTCAAGCTAGATCAGAATACCGCACCTTCTTTGCTGGTTTGCTGTCGACCTCATCATCACTAAAGAGCTGCTCGTTGTCGACATCCTGATCAATGGCCTTTTTGAGTTTGCCTCCGCTTCTCTTCTTCTTCTTAGGTTCAGCCCCTTCGTCTCCGCTCTCCCCTTCCACTTTGACCTTCTTAGCAGCCCTCTTAGATTTCCGTTCACGCTCCTCCTCGCTCTCCATCTGAACCTCCCTCGTCCATTCCTGAGCTTGTTCCCTCGCCTTACGACGCTCTTCTGCAAGCTTTTCCGCCTGCCGGTGGTGTTCCTCAATTTTTTGTTGCTGCGAACGGAGCTCAGAGACAAAACTTGAACGAAACTCAAACGCACGTACCTCAATAGCCTCCAGCTTGTCCCTCTCCATTTGTCTCCTCAGCCTAGCAGCCACGAGTTTCGCCTGCGCTTCAGCTTCGAACTCCTTTTGTGTCGCTAGATGCTCGTCTCCTCTTCTCAGCATACTTTCACCGTATTTCCTACGTTGATCCGCGATGTCACGGCTGTAGGGTACGACAGAGGCAGAGTCTGCGGCAAGGGAAGCAAATAACCTGACGATGCTCACTGAATTGAATCATCACTATGAATGAGATTATCTCACCGTTGCGCATGTCCGGCCTGCAATATTGCCCATTCCAGATCTTTCAGGGTACGCTTCGACGGGTTCAGGCCGAAGAGCAGCTCTGCAGCTTTTTGCTGAACCATGGCGATATTGTACAGGATGGCCTTGTCGTTCGGTTGTAAATGGAGGGCCTATCAAAAATTAGCTTCAATGAAAGTGAGAGATAGAAATATCATCATACCTTTTGTGCATATTTAAGCGCTGTACTCATAGCGACAAAAGACTGATCCTTGCTAGCCTTTGCATACCACGTCCGACACAAACAAAGGAGCACAGCAACGTTATGGCCGCTGTAAAATCGTACAGATGCTGTCTCATACTAGGGCGCATACGTGTCAATCACTGTAGAGCAGTGAAATAGCCCACTGAAGACTCACACTTTCAATAGCCCGATCAAATTCGTCCCGAGCATAATAGCAGTGGCCCATGTTCAGGTACACGCTGCCGTCGTTGAGGGACTCCCTTATCTTAGCAAAAATCTCGAGGGCGTCTCTTGCGTTCCTCATTCGCTTTTGTGGATCGTCTCCACCAGAAGTAGCTGGTCCACCTCCGAACGTCCCGAGTGCATCCTCCGCGGTCACAATGGCCAGTCCTTGAGCGGCAAAAGCACAGAGCGGGTCTAACAGCAAGGCTTTATCGTAGAACTCGGCAGAGCGCTGGAAACCACGCCTCCGCTCTTCTAACCCCTTCGGGCTCGGGTCTCGACTTTCCCGGCTTTGATGATATTGAATCCAGCCAGCGGCGCATAATGAATAGACGTCATGCTTGTCGTGGTCCTTGAGGGTAGCAAAGACGAAATCTTTGGCAGGTTTCGGGAAATTGCTCTGGATGAGGAAGTAGGTGTAGAACGCGCGGAGATTGAGGTTGGTGTTTTGCGACGCCATGGCTTGTTTTAAGAGATCGTGCGCTTCATTTGACTGATTGAGATCAGCTAGCATCTGCGCTTGTCGAACCTTGGCTGAAGGACAATCAGACAGAGACACAAGTGCTGTTTAACTGCACTCACCGTCGACGTACTCGGGATGTCTGGCTAGGAGCTTGTCGTATGCTTCCTTCGCCATTGCATCGTCGCCACCGTCCTCGTACACTCGCGCGAGGTTGTATAACATCGATGTTGACATCCCCTCTCCAACGTCCGGGCCCAAGCTAGCTGCTTTAGTAAGCGAATCTTCATACAATGCCCGTGCCTCTGCTAGGTTGCCTTCCATATGCTGGACAGCGCCCATATTATTAAGTAGCCGTGGATCGATCTGTTCGTTCGCCTCGCTAAGCCTCAACGCCTCCTTAAGGGCCCGCGTCGTCCGATCGAGACTCTCTTCTTGCCAAAGCCGTGCAATTTCCACATGCATATCCAAGTCATCGTTGATATAACTGGCTGTGTGCTGCGGGATGTGACCATTGGATGTACGAGAGTCGTCTTGCTCGAGAGCTTTGATAGCGCGATCGAATAGTTCCCGGGCTTTAGCTTTTTCTTGAGCGAAATCCGAGCTCGAAACACCTGGACGGGGATGTGCGCGAAGGGAAGCAAGCATGACCATTGCTTCAACGGAACGCTGGGGATTTGGAGGCTGCAGAAGAAGATCGAGGGTGTGGATCGCTGCAGCTATTTCATCTGAAACTGAGATGAGTTACCTTTTCTATTTCTCTATTCAGGTCAGCTTACCGTTCTGGATCTGCATTTGTGCCATGCCGATGGCGCCTAAAACGTGTTTCGGTTGGCCATCGGTGGCTGTCGTGTAATACTTGGTAGCTTCTGAGAGAGAACCCTCTGCATGCAGCACCCGAGCAGCCCTGAGGTTTCCCTCTGTTAGCAACGTAAGTGTATCAGCGAATTGAATAGTGCGCTCCGCAAGCTTCAGAGCCTAATGACGTGAAGTGAAGTGCGTTCTCGAAGGGAAACGAAAAACCACGTACTCGTTTGTAGCTGCCCTTCCTGAGGAAGAGTTCGCATAGCGCGTTGGCGGCGGCAGCGCTCTTTTGGTTGGCATTGAAAGCCTTCTCTATGAATTTTGTGCCAGCAAGGAACGCTTGCGCACGATCTTTCTCGCTGAGATTTTCGGTCTTACTCGCGTTGATGGACTCGAGTCCGAGCAAAAGCTGCGCAGGCCAATCTGTCGGATTCTATGGAATTTGTTGAGCCATGTGATGATACCCCACGCCTGGCGTCACTTACGACTTCTAAACTTCGCTGCCATGCCGCTTTCGCTTTTGATTTATAGTCCATTGCCCATAGACACAGTCCGATACCAATACGTGGGTCAGGGATGCAGTGCGGATTGAGTTGGAGAATTTGTTGGAATAGTTTGAGCGCTTGAGGGTAACTCCTTCGAGCATAGAGAATTCGAGCCTGATACCAAGATGTCACCAACTAACTAGGATCCCAGAGCAATAGACCTACTTTACCGAAGAGGGCCACGACATTAGTGGGTTTCTCAGCCAGTACACCCTCAAAGGAACGCATGGCATCATCCATGGACCTTGTCGCTAGTTGTTGTATTCCTGTAGAATGTGATGAGCTAGTCAGAGACTGAACGAGGTAAAGGCAGTACCTCGAGTCAAGAATGCCAAAGTTCCGCCCACACCTTCACCACCTTCGGCAGCAGCCCTCTCGCCAGTGTTGAGATACTGAGCAGCTTCGCGGTAATATTCTTCTTTTGGGCGCACATTCGTCAGTTTGTCCTCGCCTATGACATGTCAGTGACGCCTAAAGCTGAAATTGACGGAGCTCACGAGCTTCTGAAAGCACCAATTTGGGGGCCTTTTGAGCATGAGCTATCTGTATATTTGCAAGAAGGGCGTATATTGGAGGAGATGAAGCCGTCGTTCCGTTTGCATGTAATGCTGTGGATACGTTCAGGTAAGTTACACGACGAACTTGGGCTAGGAGACGCACATTCAATAGCAGAATGAGCTATTCTTTCTGCGGCCGCTAGGTATCCCCTTCTCCAGTACTCGCCAGCTAACTTTGTCCACACGGACACTCTGCACTGGCCCTCCTTCAAAAGATCCAATACATCTTCCGGGTTCGGATCGAGGTTGTCAAGATCGATAGTGATGACTTCTTGACCCCCAAGCTCGATGTCGATTGACCTCCCGCTGCCAACATATGTCACGTCTTCCATCCTAGTTTCAGTTGTGGTCGAAGAATGACGCTGCAGCTGAGAGCAAGCAAGCTGCCGATGCTGGAAGGAGTGGTCACGTGCCACGCGGTATCAAAGTCTGTTTAGTCCACTAAGTGACTGCCCACCTCGACGATGCCCCCTCGATCCCGCAACTTATGCCATGTCTGTAATGAAACAGAATCAAAATATACATGCGCCAAATGCAGAGCAACCGTCTAGTATGTTCACCCCGCGGCATCATCGAAAGTATCTGCTCATATCGATGTTCAGCTGCTCCGTAGGATGCTACAAACGCCACAAAGGTATAACAAAAACACAAGCGAGATAGATCTCATCCAAAAAGTCACCCCACAGAATCTTGCGGCTCTACTGAGACTCCAGTTCGTGACTCGCGAAGGTACATTTCCCTCTTCTGATTCTATACCCTTGCTCAAGCAGGATCAGCAGGCACACCTTCATCCGCAGAAGAGACTGTCGAGGATCCAAAGCCGCTACGTCCTCTCACTTCTCTCAATTGGCCATACGTACCCGAAGAATCAGCATATCCCGACCCATTGAAACGCGATGACCCACGGCCAATACAACTTCACCAATACGAAGCCATCGGTATGTCCCTTCATCAACTTTCCCCTCCTGCGTTTAACCTTGTCCCTGCTTGTTAGCTACTTCCGCTGCTGTGCGTCACGCCCTGGAGTCGAATCCTCGTCTGCTAGAGCTCCTCACTTCTATAGACAAGCTCCGAGGTGCAGATAGAGAGGATGCCTTACATCGCGCTCTCGGAGTTGACGCTAGGCAGCTCAAGAATGACTTATTGGGGCCTCAAGAGTTAGACGAAGACACCAGGACACTGAGACAACTCGCAGAAGCCGTAGAAGCTGCTGTACGAGGGGGAAAGGAAGGAGTACTGGGTCTCGACTGGGACGAATGAACAACAAAACCAAACGATGAAATATGCCAGGGGGGAGATGCATGCACAACAAAATATCATCAAGAGACAGCAACAAGATGCGAGTCTAACAAACCCATCTTACACTTCACTTGATTCCCAAAAACAACAGTCCCCTCTTCGCCTTCTCAACTTCCTCCTCGAGTTCCCGTCCATCACCAGCTGTCCACCAATCTGCCTTGTCGATGTCTTCGGCCTTCTTCCCACTCCTAATAGCAGACTCGAATGCCGATTTCCTAGCATTTAGGCTGGCCATGCGTCGGGGATCCGAGTGGCCGGTGAAGATGATCAATGCAGTCCGTGCAGGGAGAGATGCGTAGAGGGTGATCAGCTGGTTGTTAAGGGTTGCTTGGGCGTTGGCGAGAACGGTGGGCGATGGTTCGGCTGGGTGCACGGCTGGAGTCTCTCCAGCACTCGTCTTTGGTGTTAGCCCTACAAACTGTAAGCATGTACAATGAGGCGAACAGTCGTACAGTACTCACAACCCAGTGCATCTGCGATGCCAGTAAACCGTCCAAATGCGAACTCGTGTGCTGGAATAGCCTGTAACAGCCCATCGAGTACTTCTTCGTCGCTGGTACACGGCACATTCGAGCTGGCTTTTGATCCGTGCATCACACCAGGGTTCCCATGGTCCACCACTACACTCCGTACAGACCCTGGTCCTCCCCTCCCGCTTGCCCTCCCCATACGCTCATATATGCTCTCAAAATCAGTCTTGAACTCCCCATAGCTTGGGCCATATTTCAACTTCGACCGCAAGAGGTCAATACACGCCCGCGCATCCTCCTCCGGATCGTGTCCACTGTCACCCCGCGTCTGGATTTCGCGGTTCAGCCATTTTTTGGTGAGCCACGCAAGTCCCGGCTTCAACGGCCGCCCGCGTGGGTGATGGTATATGACCGCGGTATCGATACACCTCGGGTGGCAGATCCGGAGAGCGCGGAGGTCAGATTCAAGGGAGTGTCCGACCAGGATGGAGGTCGGTCCATCTTTTGGTGCGAGGATGGGCATGAGCTGTGCTTGGACTTCAGCCACAGTTGTCGTAGCTGATGCAAGCAAAGATTCTGTGATGCCTGACCATCTGAGAACACATTTCAGAATTGGGATTCGATCATGAGACGTTAGGTTCTGCTTACTTAGTCATGTAGTCGGTGACTGGCTTGGGAGGCTTGACGAGTTTATCGTACACGACTATTCCGCTCTCGAATTCGATCATGCAAACCCGGGTAAGTTCTTTGCCGTCCTCTGTCAAGCACTAGGGTTTAGTTTGAGTTAGCGACCCTACACCCAGCTGTGTAGCCACGCACCATCTCGCAGTCAATAGCATATATTTTTGATTGCAGCTTGTCTGATGGAAGTAATAGCAGTGATTCTTCCGATACCTGTGGAGTCTCGATCCAACCGGGTCCCTTTTCAAATACATCAGCCATGTATGAGGGAATCGGATACTCGTTCTCTATCATCTCCTTCAGCGTGAGCATATACAATGTTGGCATGCTATCGAAGGCACGTTGTGCTACACGAGGCCTCGTCAGCCTTGGCGAGAATGTTATAGATAGCATACGTACACGCCCGCTGTGCTTGTCTCTTGGCTCTCTCTTGGGGCGTGACCTGGCATTGGAAAAACTCGCTGAGAACGGAGTACATCCGAGTTTGGTCGCCTGGAGCACGAGTTGGGCATGCATGGCTATATGTAGACGCAATGAAGGGAATGGGGGTGTGCGATTCTGCAGGAAGAGGAATTGAGAGTGGTACATTTGGATTAGCGGTGGCTGAGGTCGGTAGAGGTGGAAGAGCCAAGGTGGAAGGAAGAATTCCAGGTATGAGGAGTGCTACGACTTTTTCAATCGATCGGGCGTGCTGCACAGATAACGGTCAAAACAATGATCCAGAGATAAAACTTGAAGACATACATCGACCTTGACCCAGTTGGGCGGAGGTGCATCTGCGACTATGTGCAACACCAAATCTCGAACGTCCTGAACGACAAACAGCGTCAACCCACTCAAAACCCCAAAGACAAGGAACTCACGTTTATATGGACAGCATCTCTTCTCTTTACGATCTCACCGTTCACATACATGAATCTGGGCATCAGTGCCTAAAACCAAGAAGAAACATATATTTCATTCAAAAAAGCTGTGGACGACAAAGGAAGGCACTGATAAGACACACATCGTGTTTGGCTTCGGCCTTCTTGTTCTTTTTGGCCTTGCGTTTTTCCACGCGGGTCCATTCCCCTTCACCAGCCTCATCCTCGCGTATCGTGCTCGCGTGATGGACTACCTGGTTAGGCGCTACCTTAGCTTTTTTGTGATTGGATGATTTTTGGGGAGACGATACGGAATCTTGGGATCTTTTCATTGTGTTGGTGTGTATGCAGACACTGTTTCATGAGCCAGGGATTTGGATGTGATGAATAGGTTTGACAATTGTCGGGCATGCGTTTGATGCACGCATCAAGGACTCTGAGCAAAGCGCTTTCCATATTCGGTATGAATGGAGGGTCGCGTATCCTTATATGGACCCTCATTATTACTACGACCCCTAAGTGGCCCTTGCGGAGAGTGACTATTTGACCGTTAATACAAAGGACCGCGCAGTAGAGCGCAACCTGGTATCATGTATGGGACATCCGAGAAAGTAAATGTACAAGAGAGATAGTGCAAACGGAGAAGTGAGAGGCCAAGCAGTGCAGTGATTGCCGGGAAATTTATGACGGCCTTGGCATTGAACTGGGCGCGGCCCGCAATCCGACATGCATGTCACGGTGTTGCTGAAGGGAAATTCATCGCAAGATGAAAGCACCGTTGAGGGGACTCACGAAACGTGGACAGAATATGGACACAGCGTCAAAGCAATAGAGGCTAAGATAATCACGCGGCCTGCCAAGTTATTCTGGATTAACTTGAACGCGCGCCCGAAATACGCTGAGAGACAGGGCAAACAGAAAAGTCGAGTTGTCAGGATAGTTGATAGAGGTTGGCATTGAATTTGGCAATGATGAAACCGAGACTCATGGAAGTGAAATTCATGACAGGATCTAGGGGAATGAGAGGACTCACATCGAGCTGACTTTGATGAATCTAGAAAGCAAAACGACATATCAGTGACCACGCCAAGGCGATAAGAGCCGGTGAGCGGGCTCATAGTACGTCCTGTAACGCGATCATGTCATATTGTGTCATCTGACGCGTTGCTTTGTTTAGCGTATTGTAACCGCGTGGGGTTGAAAGTCCAAGGACTCCAGTAGCCCTTGAATTAAATCTGCAGTACAACTGACCTTCACGAGTCAATTACAGCCTGAAGCAATCTTGAAGCTGTTGAAGGGAACTGTGTTGAATTAAGGGCCAGATAACCCCAATAGGTGGGAACAAAGTTGTCATACTTAAGCGTGTGTATTGCCAAGAGTACTCGATTAATTGCACAGCCAATGCACAGCCCTGCACTGCATGGCAGGTGGAACAAGTTTTCCGTTTCCTTTTGACAGTGACACAAACCGACTCACGCAAGCTAGTCTTGTGTTGAACTTCTCTTTCTTTTGTTCTCTCTCACTGAACACGTTCTGGTTCCACGATGATTTCCCTACCTCTTGTGGCTGTCGCACTCCTTCCGTTCGCTCTCGCTGCTCCCCAGCCGGATGCAGGTGTTATTCATGTCCCAATCGTCAGACGTAGTCAAACAGACAGAGTCGCAAATTTACCGGAAGCCGTCAAAGCATTGCGCGCAAAATATGGGTATCAGCCAACAAATGCCACTTATGCTAAGCGAGCAAACTCTGCTGCAGTTCCAATCACTGATGAGGTTTGCGATTCGGGCTTTTTTATTTAGTTCGTGGAATAATAATTTTATCAGCAAAACGATTCCAGTTACTCAGGTGTTGTGAGCATTGGCACTCCGTAAGATTACAATGTTGAAACAATATTCACAAATACTCATCGTCTTCAAGGTCGCAGAACTTCAACCTCATTCTCGACACCGGTTCTTCCGACCTTTGGGTTGCAACATCCTCGTGTACCTCTTGCAGCGCAATCAACTCATGTACCTCTTGTGCACCGACCGAGTTTACTACCTCAAAATCCTCGACATTCCTGTCATCAGGCACTTCCTTGCAGATTAATTATGGTTCAGGATCGGTCCAAGGGGCTACCTCCCAAGACACTGTCACCTTCGGTGGCTTCACCATCACCCAGCAAGAACTCTGTGCGTCTATTTCTAGTCCAGTCGGATCCAAATTAATTTTTGTTCGCAGTGGCTGTTTCTGCAACTACATCTGGCTTGCTCAATGGTGGCCTCTCTGGTATCATGGGTCTTGGTTTCAATACCATTTCTGCCCTCAGTGCCACTCCATTTTGGCAAGCCCTCTATAGTGCCGGCCAACTCTCACAACCCTTGTTCTCTTTCTACCTTGAACGCTATATCGACCAATCCGCTATGAGCACTGCCCCGGGCGGGACCCTCACTCTCGGTGGAACCAACTCGAGTTTATACCAGGGCTCTATTGAGTACTTGAACTTAGCTGGTTCGCCATCGTATTGGCTGCTCAGTGTTAGCTGTTAGTCCCTTCACTTTGTCATATCTTCAGCCTACTGATCGGTCAAAAATGTGCAGCGCTCTCTGTGCAAGGCAAGACGGTCAGTGTCGGATCCAGTACTCTTGCTGCCATCGACACAGGTACTACCCTCATTGCTGCACCCACCACCGTTACCGCAAATGTTTGGGCCCAAGTTCCAGGCTCCATAGCACTTATGGGAGCATACGCAGGCTTATACGCATTCCGTCAGTATCATTTGTGCATTGCAGGACAAGCAAAAGTCTCATCTATTTATAGCTTGCACCACTAGTGTCACAGTCACCATGTCTTTTGGCGGTTCCACCTGGACGATCAACCCTGCTGACATGAACCTCGGCTCTGTCCCCACTGCCGTCTCAGGTACCACTACTCAGATGTGCGCTGGTGGTATCTTTGACATCGGCACCAGCGTTGGCAGTGGCTCTGGCGTCCCGACCTGGATTATCGGTGACACGTTCCTCAAGAACGTGTACTCCGTCTTCCGTGCCAACCCCGCTGCCATCGGGTTTGCACAGCTTGCCAATGGCTTGAGCACGCCAGCAACGACCGGCACTTCCACCCCGAACCCTGCGAAGGTGTCTAGCTCAACAGCTACCTCGACTAGCAGCTCGAGCAGCTCAGGCAACCCCCTCATGGGCGCTGCATCTCCTAACACGAACATTGCTGTCTCACTCACCCTCCTCGCATCTGTGGCAGCCTGCTTCACCCTCTTGCTCTAAAAAGAGATTATATACCACACCGTATTACCCACATTTATTATTGTGATACCACACACAGTCTTGGTTTTGGTGCTCACCTAACTCGGATACTCATATACTGACTTGCTTACGGTCTGACGTCGCTCATTGTCTGGATTCTGCCACGTATTTAACTTTACGCTTTCACGTCCATTCTTTTTTTATATCTTTGGATTTAGGTAAGTTGTACTTATTTTGATTGGTTCTTGCGGTATACATACATACTATGTAGGTGGCTTGCATTTATTACACGGCATTTGCAGTCGCTGGATATTCCTCACGATCAACGGATGTCGAGATATTGGATTCGCCTCTAGTAGCCCAGGGGTCATGACAGGAAATTTGCACGTATCGCGGTCGCTGGCAAGACCAACGGATGTGGAGGTATTTGATTCGTCTAGCAACTCAGCGCAACTTGCTCGTGCATGTGCAGTCGCTGATTATTCCTCACGATCAGCGGATGTTTAGTCCTTGCATGCATATGCATTGCATGGATTTCCAGTCGCTGGTTACCGGTTATTCCTTACGCGCACGATCAACGGATGTGGAGATTCGTCTCTAGCAGCTCACTGGCTGGCAGCATTCCATGATGGTAGGTAACTGAGTCCATGTTCGATTTTGTACTCGCAGGGTATTAGTCACGGCACGATCGGCGGGTGTTGAGGCATTTCCTGCGATTCGTCTCCAGTAGCTTGATTGATCAGTTTTCTTCATGATCAGAAGGCAGTTCATTCCTCTATACTATTAATAGGGCTGGAGGTTCGAATTCTACCCCAGTTCTACACGATAACAGCGGATTGATCAAATCTATGTATTCAATGCACTGACCGCTTTGATTAAGATTAATTATAGCGCCATCTGCTATCAGTGCCCCTGAGGAGGCATCTATGCTCACGCTGAGCCAAAGTACTGTCAGGCAGGACGTCTCTTCTCATCTCTTACAGTTTAACAGTTGGTTCGAGTTGGCATCGTCAATTGAACAGTCCAGAGACCAGCTGCTTGTAAATGTGACTGTGTATATGTTCAAAGAGTTCCGGCGGCACGGCGTCAATACAGTCATCATTATCGTGACAATATCGACCGTCATTGTGGAGAACAAAATGACCTTCGCGAAGCCCTCGTTATCTTCAACACTCTTGAAAATTTAAGCCATTCGGCAATTGACGACTCCGATCTGCCAGGGACGACCGACATGCGCAAATGATACGTATGTGGATGAGGGGCTTTGATGCGGGATGTAAGTATGTAATTCCTGTGCCACATAAGTAGATGGACCATGCGTAGAGATATAGATTCTCGTAATTCACTTGCGCACTCAGCGCAAGAAGTTAAGGACTCCCTGACGAAATTCGAAATTCCGAGGCAATAGGAAGCAAACGCCCCTGAGATTCAGAAGTAAGCGGGGACCGACAAACGCAGATGAGTGGATGTCTATCAATGACAATATGCCACAATATTACAAATGCAGTAACAAACCTCCCGCGAAGAGACATTGGAAATGTCCCCATCAATATTAATAGTCATGGCACGCTGGCAAAAGAGCCCAAAGACAAAGAATTCGAAGCTCAGTTCCTCAGGCTCTCATTGTATTTCCGAGCGAGATCAAAACAGCCTAGCAAGCACGGCGGACGAGATGGGAAACACGTGCGGCACCGAACCTTTTGAGGTGTAACGGATTAGAATTGCCACTGTGAGAGTTGATGTTAGTGGTTTATGTCAGGGTAAATACTGAGCAGGGATTTCTGCGGGGCAGAACCCGGGGTTGAAGGTGAATCGTGACCTTATCTATCGCTGGTTAGGAAAGAACGACTACTGTGGGTGCTCAGGGTATAGCTGTATTCGTGACGGTGAGGTAGTCGCCGATCAACGTCACCGGAACCGAACGTATCGAGGAAGGTGGGAAGTACTAGCGCACAGTGTGAGGTGGTATTTAGTGTGTGCACGGCTCCGAACGATACAGGCACTGCCCGTCGTGCGAGCTTAATAGCAACCGGCGACCGGCGCTGGATCGAATCGCGCTTCAAGTCAGCGTTGGCTTCAACCACCATTAGGATACAGGAGACGTCTCAAAAGCTGAATTTTGATTTGTAGATTGGGACCAGCTGACCTTAGGACGAAGGCACCGCTAAATCGTAGTGCAGGCAGGAACGCGGAGGCACGAATGCAGTATCTGCGCCGATACGCGGCCCCAGACATGTACTAGTGAGGATAACGTGGTGGTTGTCTAAACGCTAAAGAAATGGAGATATTGGGTTTGCACCGGAGTGAGGAATTGAATGTGATAGCAATATTAATGACGTACGGGATGTGGACAGGTCTTCGGGGAGATAAGAGACCTGCGTCGAAGCTGTCAGATCACAAAGATGGCCAGGGTGAGTAGACTTGAAATAAAATTTTCGAGGCAGTACATACCTTGATACTGTGAAGATGGGGGACAAAAATATAGTTTCTCATCGACGGGCAAAAACGGTCAGACTGAAGGACGAGTCTGCATAAGTATTGTCAAAGCTCGAGCGCTCTCAGGCTGACTTGCTAGTGCAAGCTAATATCGTGGGATTCAACATCTTGCATTGGCAGATATAATAGCGCAACATGACCACGATCAGTTCCGACTATAAGTTATGCTCGAGTCAGTAAATTGATCAAAGAGCTGTGTAAAGCCATGCAATGAACAACGGAGCCTTGAGATCTGTTGACGTCATCAGGGGAGAGGATAAGAAGTTACCCGCGATCATAACTTGCTCATAACAGTGTCGGTTATGAAGGGCGAGATGACCATGATGTTGGCAGAAGGCAAACTACATGCCTGAGCATCGTAGGCTTCTGCGAACACGAGGACGGCAGGTTATGCGGGGTGAAGGTACGCCATCAAACCTTAGCTTGAGCTCTCTGGCACAACTCCAAACTTGGTGCAAGCTGATTCAATAGCATCTTGCACTGGACTGTGGCGCACCTTATTAACAGATCTGGCAGGTATTCCAACTTGGACCGTTAATTATTTGTAAGGCCAGTACATGCCGACATTGATGCATTATGGTTGATGTATCACGGGCAGTGTAGTAAACCTTGCTCGCAGAGTGAACAATTCAACACGATCGAGGAAGAGGGCTGATGGAAGCTACCGATCAACAGGCGTTTGATGTGAAGCGCGCAAGATAAAGCATGTAGAAGTTAAACATACTGATAAGGCATGTCGGCTAATGTTAATGGTATGAAGTCTGCTTTCTTTGGAAGCGCAGAGGAGAATCTCCAGCAGACGGAGGACACGCAGATACGTTGGCGCAGCCTCTGGTAACATGACATCTGACTTAGCCTTGACAGTTGGCTTGAATTCAAGAATCAACGGGACGAACAAAAACGTTCCAAGGCGCTGTTTGTTATCTAAACTTTCAAATCAATAGCTAATCGCGATATTCTGTCACGTTGTGGAACGAGAAGATGAAATGACCGATGAACACGATATTAACGAAGTGACCTGAGAGATCTAGTAGAGAAGGAGATACTGGGGTGTCGTAAGATGGATCGTCTGCACAGATGTTTTAGCGCCAAGAGTCCGACATGAAGGGAGGTCAAAGGTTTCTCAGGATGAGTTGAAGAATCAATATTGCAGGGCCGGTTGTCTGCATCGTCCCAAAAGCGTAGGTTGTTACCCATTCCACGGATATGACCAAAACAACGTGGCGAAGACAGTTGGCCCTGCTTCATTCCGTCGGGTGACGAAGAGCCAATCTGACCTGGTGGATTTTAACAGCCAGAAGTCAGATTATAGTTTCGCGCGACTCGTCAGGAGAGGAGAAAGTACTACCACATTGTTTTGTGCGTACCCACCGACTAATACGGTCGGTTTTTATTCAAGTCCGTTATGTCTGAATGCCGCGTAACGCTGTGTGGACATTGACCTTGTGGGCCAATACACAGCATAGCGGGGATCTTTGCCAAGTTCTAATAGATTTATAGTGATACTTAACTGGAGGTCAAAGATGAGGGACACGGGATAGAAAGACCGTTGTGAGATTTGACCAGCAGATGATCCTAATAGAACCAAATAGCCACCAAAGACCGCCCAAGCATGTGGATCATCGAGTTTTGTCGGGATCGTAAAACCTCGGAAGTTTCCTGGATCTCCGGCGGAACTAACCAGTCAAAGGTTTGTCCGACATCACGCGGGCTCACAGTGCTATCTGATCACGGCTGCAGGAACTATTTGAGCACACTGTGTTCATGTGTTCCCAGTAAATTATTTCTGACTAGTTCTTGTCACTGCCCTCCTTACTAGGCCTCCCTTGTTCACTTCATGCCTGGAGTACTCATACTCCCTCTCTTTCTTCGTCTTTAGCGTTTCCTAGGTCACATCCCGACGGCTCCTTGGTATGTCAGTCTTCTTCGCGCCTGTACTCCGCAGCTCGTTGATGCGGTTGCACCCATTAGATCCACTCTCATTCGTGTATATTTAGTATCCGTTCCCATAATGGCCAGTAATCAGTCCACCACGCCCCCGCCAACTCTGCAGAGGGGGAAAGCATGCTTGCGTTGCAGGTATTTTCTCTACTCCATCATTCATCAGAATTCCCTGACCATGCTCAAACGCGCCTTGTCCAGAAAAAGGAAGATGGTAAGTCATCGTCTTATCATCCTGAGAGTATCCCAGTCGTTAATAAAGCCATCAGAGATGTGACGGGAGCAAGCCAGCCTGTCAACAATGTGTCCGTGCAAAGCAGCATGACGCCTGTCAGTACGACGATGGAAAGGGAAAAACGAGAACTCAACTTCTCCGTGAACATATCGAGCGTTTAGAACAGCGTATACGAGAGCTCGAGGATCCCGAGTACACTTCACCATCCGTAACTCTACATGATCCGCATCGTCATGGCCGCTCAGAAAGCTCGTCGTCTTCCCTTACCGGCTCTCCGGCAAGCACAGGCTTCTCACTTTCAGTGTCTTCCTTCTCTCCTTCCGGTGTGTTGATCCGTTATGATCATCTCGCATTAAATCTTGAATATTTTACAGCGAATAATTCCCCTCAAAGCTCTTGGATACAGGGCATCCCTTCACCTTCGCCCACGCCATTTACGGATATCTATCATGAGGAACCACAGCCCACAATAGAGCTCGCTCAGACTCTCGTAGACGTCTTTTTTTCACATTGTCGTCAGTCCCTCCTGGGTTTGCACATGGGTCGACTACGAGAGTCGTTCACTCGACCTGTCATGGAGCAGCATCATCCTGTCCTCACTAATGCCATCTTTTTGTGGGCATGCTATATCTCCAGGCCTGGCCCTCTTAGCGCGCACGAGTCCCATTACTTAAGTCGAGCCCTCGACTCCGTCAGCGATGCCCTACAGTACCAAAGCAGGTTGCTTGATGTCATCCAAGCATCCTGTCTTCTGTCGGTGTACTTCCTATCAAATGGAAGGGCACTAGAAGGCAGTTACCATGCCAACGCTGCTGCATCACTGGCTATTCAATGCGGCCTTCACGGAGCGATGACCAATCGATCATCATCATTTGAGACCACAGCCCCCATTTCACCCTTCAAACTTGACCCCCCGAAAGACGCTATCGAACAAGGCGAGCGCATATTGACGTTTTGGCAGGTATTTGTCCTGGATCGGTGCTGGTCGGTAGTACTTCACAAACCAGTGACCATTCCACACGGTTCAGACGGATACGCGTCCATCATAATGCCGTGGCCGCAAGATATGGAAGAATATGCAGCTGTACGTTCCGTTATCACGTGGGTAGAACATAGACTGACAAACTCTTCCCAGGGTCAAATCGATGATTTGCACAGCTTCCATACTGTTCGGAGCTTCTTTGACCATCAGGTCACAAACGTCCGCGGGGGGTTTTCCCCACTGGCCCTCCGTGTCAAAGCATCCGCTCTGTTCGAACGTGCGCACCATCTCGCGTCAACCTGGGACCAACGTAGGCCCGTTTCCTCCATACTAGTACCACTTTCTGATCAACATGCAGCTTTAGCCATGTCGAGCGCATTTACCGACGACTTTCAAACTTTAGAACACACGATCGCCCGTTTTATCCCGACCCTTATTCCAGTACATCAACTTGACGCCACGGTGCCTGACGAAAAACATGCCTACATTGCGACGCACACGCTAGCTCACGCTGCGATGATAAATCTGTATTATCCATTCGGCGCTGAAGACCCTGTCTCGTATGACAAATGCCTACGAGCTGCGCGATGTCTCGTGTCCATCATCAAACATATCGCTGACACAGATTACGAGTTTCTCGATCCCATTATCGGCGTGAGTATCTCTTTGAACGCGCTTCACAGAACGATTGATTAATGATAATCCTTCTTTTTCTCAACGCAGCCCTGCTGGACATGCGCTGTGGACACGTTGATTCGAGAACTCAATGTTATCGAGTCTTCATGGCCGCTCGTCAGCAGCTCGGATGTTCGTAGTGAAATCGGGACCATGCTTTATGCCATGAACAACCTCAGCGCACGCTTCCCCCTGCTGGGATACTCAGTGGCCAAAGTACAAAAGCGACTATCTGGGCTGTAGTCCGTTTAGCTACAGCGAATATGCTTGGTGACAACGATCCGCATGCACATTTTGGAAAAAAAAAACTTAATTCCCGACCCACGGACTCTTGGCGCTCATGACTCATGACTCGGACGCGCTAGTATATTGACGCTTTCCCCGCCTGGACTTGTTTCTTCACTTTTGACTGGACTTCTAATCTCTTACGGACAGCGCTTTTTTGCACTCTTATGTTACGGATACGCTCACGTTCGTTACGATCCCTCACGAACTTTTCGGACTCCTAGTACTCTTCAGACGTTGTGATCTAGCCTGGACGTTTTAATATTCTTCACGGACAACAGTGCGGACACTAGACCTTACGGACTCGAAACTCGCATTACCCCACGAAGCTGGACATTCCTCTCGTATTTCCCATCACGCCGAATCGTAATTGTTACTCTAGTTGATATATTTTTATGTCGTGCCCATATCTCTTTTTTGCTTTCGTTTTGTGTTTTGATAGACCCTTGCTGCAACGTTGAATAGCCGTCTCTGTTTTGAAAGTCTTCTTCGCGTACTATTAGTCACGTTGAGTTGTCGCACCGTGTCTGGCTCTTGTTTGTTGTACCCGTTACGTAGTATATCGAAGAAGACAAAAATGGTGGACGTACGTCTTGGCTGGTGGCTTGGTGTGCTCGACAGTTCCGGGTTAGTGCAGTTGACCAGATCCAGCAGAATGTATGGCTCTTGCTTGTTGTACCGTTACGTCGGGCCGTATATCGAAGAAGACAAAAATGGTGGACGTCTTTACTTGTGGCTTGATGTGCTTGACAGTTCCGGGTTAGTGCAGTTGACCAGATCCAGCGGAGTCCATGTTCGTGGATGGGGCCATGCAGATGGCATGATGGGCCTCAACTGCGCGACTGCTTGCGGGAGAAATTGGTGGACGTCGTTATTGATGGCTCTGTGTTGCGCATGGCGGTTTATGCATTTGACCAGATGGAGCGAGAGTTTGAGTGTCCATGTGGATGTATCTGATCAAACGTCATGCATGATGCATGATGGGCGTCGGCTGCGCAACTGCTCCAAAAGCTCACGAGAGGCCGCATCACGAGTCACGTACGACGACTGCATTGGATAATATACTTAGTTCGAGTTGAGGCGAGGAAATGCAAATGTAAATACAGCAGGATACAGACTCACTACCAGGCACATGAAGGATACCCAAATATTGGGAGCTAGAGTTACCAGAATCGATACACGGATCAACATCACGCTGATTATATGGATTGGGAAATCTGCTTGGTTTGCTATACGCAGGAAATGAAGGGGCGTGTGGCGAGAGGAGGCTGAAATACGAAATACGTATTACATTTGTCTTGATTTAATTTGATTCGATTTGGGCGAGGAGATGATGTTTGGAGAGGTTGACGAAATGATAATCAAACAGAGAAGGAATAATAATGCCTGCCGAAGAACGAAGACTGTGCAGCGGGCCATCTTGACACTTGTCAGTCAATCCAGGTTAGTAATGGTGACGCAGGTCCATTATAGAGCGACCGACATAACAAGAGTCGTGGACTACAACCACTCTCCTCATGCTCACACGCAGAGTGGTTGCTGAAGTACCCATGGATTCCTCAAAATTGAAGAATTGGGCCGAGTTACGGCATGAGCCCACCCGCTTTCTATTAATGATTTTAAAGTGAGATGGGGTGACATGTGCGTAGAACATGGTTTTGATGTAATTTCCTTAGGCTTCAAGTTCATGTGTTCGATGGAGGAACGCGAAGCGATATGCTTGCGCAAGGTGGTTCGATGCGGAAAGCCAATCCGACGCAGTAGTGACAGTCGCGGGTCCTGGACCTGCATAGATGTTGGGGAGGACGACATCAAAGTTAACGGGCTGACCAGTGATAATGTTGTCCCACCGAGAGCACGGGAATTCAGGGCAGTCGACTTGATTAATGAACCGCTGCTTGACCTCCTGGACGTTAGGGGCTCATGATGCGAGAATATTGCAGATGCGTCGTACATCAGGGGAGATGTGACGATGCGAATTATTATCGGGGTGGTCAAGGTTGGAAAGATCGGGTTCTACCCGTTGTTTCTTTGCTGGCGGTTTAGGGGTGTCTTCTTCGAGCTGGTGAATATTCCCCCGTCTATTGACCGGGCCCGGGATCACGCTTGCAGGGAGTCTGCACCGTGACAAGCCACTCGCTTTACCTCGCTCCACGGGGCCTGTCTCGGGTTCTACTTGAAAGGGAATTCGGCCGGAGTGAGGGCGTTATGGCGCTCGTCTTCGATCTGGTCGAGCATCCGCGAAAAAGGGTCTAGGTTGGTACTTGCTTCGGGATGCGCCTGTTCTGTACTCCCCGGGAAGTTGCAGTTTTCTGCATGAGCAACAAGGAAGTATGCAGTTTTTTTTTCAAGGTCTCCTCGTTTGAACCGTTCGACGATGCTACAAGTTGCACTCGTCGGCGAAGTATCGAACTGAAGGGAGACAGCCGTGCTAATAGTAGGCTGAACAGTGAGGGTGCCAATGAGCTGATATTTGAGCTGTTTCTTTTATGAGCCATATGTGATAACGCATCGATGATGGATGAAGTCAAGGATGTGGGATCATTGACGGGATCTGAGTTGCGGCGGGCAGTAAGAGCCACTGGGAAACTTCAAAGGTTACTTGCACGTTGTTGCGATTTGGATGAAGTACTACTAGAAGTACTGCTCATAAGCATAGCTAAGTAGTAGCACAACAAAATAAATATTGGTCACGGTCAGCCTTACTATAGCTAAGCACGTCTCAATATATATTGTTCGGGTCCATAAATACACCTCGTCGGTTTAGCAATCGTGCCAAGCTAGCTCCGGGCCAAGTCATGTCCGTACGGTGACTTGTCATATAAGCAAAACGGCATGGCTAGCACTAATGGAACATCGTGTTCACTTTGACCACTACCACACCTTGTCCACATTGAAGACGGTTACCTAGCAAGTTTGTACTAAACTGAGACTGAACACCCATGTTACAGCATGTTATCTCACGAGAACAACTCACCAGATGACCTTTTATACTTGTCTTTCCACAGTGATGCACCAGTCTATGGTGGTGCCCATTTCGTTGGCTCTCCTGGCCAAATCTCGCTGGGAGAGCCTAATATTCCACCTATGCGCCCGATTCCTTCTTTCGGTTCTCTTCCGTCGTCCACTTTACGTCCAAGCCTGGGACGGGATCGAAGTGTTTCCCTCGTTGTCGCTCATACGCCTCCGCTAGAAGTTAATATGGCTAGTGCTCAAAACCTTAGGGAGTCCCTTGTCCGTTTGTCCCGTGTCAGGCCCCCACCACCAGAATCGCAATGGTCGCTTTTCGAACAACTCATGGAGAATGAGGGCCAGCTTAGGAGCCCCATGACACGCGACAGACGCCATCTTGTGAACTCCTCTCACCGCTCCGAGCTCTCTTCAGTGGAATCTGTGACTTCAGAAGCTACTTCCACTGACTGCGATCCATTCGACAACGTCCTGCAATCGCATCCCCAGGAGCATAACACCCGAGAGGCGTCGTTCGGGCAATCCATTGGACATCATGATCCCACCGAATCAGAAGACGAGTTCCAAGCCCGCTCCAATGGCTCTTCAGCTATCTCTGTCCCTACATCGCCACCACGCCATTGGTTTCCTCCCTTGCAAGTACCCACAATACCAGTTTTATGGAAGAACGTTCTCAAATGCGCGGTGGCATATCTTATTGCCTCTCTCTTTACATTTTCACCATATCTCTCTGGATTCTTCAGCGATATTTCCACACCGGGAGCAGGGAATGGTCGCCCATCACCCACTGGTCACATGATAGCCTCGATGTATGTGTCTTCCCTCACCCCTTTTTTAGACGTGACGCTGATCATTCGCAGCGCTGTCTACTATAACCCCGCAAAAACCATGGGGGGAATGATGGAGGCTGATTCATACTGCTCGATTGCGTTTCTTTATGCAGCATTTGTTTGTTTGGGAAGCATGTCCATGTTCTGGTCCCTCGAGGTCAGACCAGGATGGGAGTGGCTTGGTGACGCTCTCGTTATTTTGTGGATCGGAGTCAGCATGTGGGGTCTCACTTGGATGAAAGTGTGGATGGCCAAACCCACGTTCAATTCGGGCATGTCAATCAAAGGCTTTAATTCGTGCTTATACTAACTGTTTATCAGCGTGTAGCATGGCTGCCATAATATTATTTGTTGTGTAGGCTATTATGCGTCATATTTGGAGCATGTCGCTTATATATTTCTAGAATTGTCAAGGAGGGAGGCTGGGAAACACTCCTGCAAGTCTTCTCGATTGTGCTGGTCGGCACCTTAATATCAAACATCGTGTGTTTCACGCTATGGCCCCAAAGTGCCACACACAACCTCCAGTTGAACATGACAAAGACCTTGGATTCGTTTGCCACCCTCCTTGGCATGCTCACAAACACCTTCCTCCTCGAGGAACCCATTCACCAGCCTAGCCAGGACAAAATACACAAGGCGGTCGAGAACCATCAGGCAAGTTTTACGAGTCTCAAAAAGAACTTAGAAGAAGCCAAGTCGGAATGGTTCAGTGGTCTACGTGGACAAGGAGGCAAGGCGTCTAGACAAGCCTACGAGGACGCGGTTGATAGCCTCACGCGTCTTGCTCAACATCTGAATGGCTTGAGAAGCGGCACCCGGTTGCAGTACGAACTCACGAAGGCTCACAGCGAGGGACGCTTGACGCTGAAGCGGCACAGTCAAACGATCGGAAGAGAGCGTGACCCAAACGGGTATCCTTCTCCAGCTGGGAAGGGGAGGAGGATGTCCAATGGCGGTTCGGACACGAGGAATGATACAGATGAAGTCCTACTACAAGCTGCGGCGGATATGTTCGGCGATCTAGTCGATGATCTGGGTCCACCGCTGAAGGCGCTGACGGTGAGTCGAACGTCATTTGTGCTGCGGAAGGTACTCACAAGTAGCTGCAAGAGAACCTGTGCTGCAAGTCTCAAACGTCTACGCGAGGCATTTGCGCAGAGCAAACATGTCCAAAGAGAACATCCATTTCAACCTCATGATTTCCACATTTTGATTGATGAGATCGACCGCGCGCTATTTACTTTCGAGAGCACCTCGAACCACGCTGTTATGCGTTTATACAAACGGAGCGACTTTGCTGCCCCGTCTATGGGAGGCTCATTCGATTCTTCAGTCCAGCAGGACAATAAGATCCTTATGAACAGTGAACATGAACACATATTTCTTCTCTATTTGTAAGTTCTCGATAATTTTACTCGAGAGGTTCCATGCTCAAGTCGTCGTGGTTTAGTTTCATTTTCACGTTGCAGGAATTTTCTGGAGAGCTCATTTCTCTCACGGATGCTATGCGCAGAATATATGCAGTCGAACAAGTCAGAGCGGATACTCCGAGCTGGTTTAACCGATATATTATACACGGCCCATCAAATCTTTTGTCTGCAGTGCGATGGCGTCAACGTAACTCGGCTCATGAAAAATCCAAGCGGCCTGGACTGCGCCAACTCTGTCAGTGATCATTTTTAAGACTGCTGACAATATGCTGATATCCTGCTATAAAGCATCGTACTTCACTTCCCCCCATCGCACCAAAGTATTCTTCCCAAAAGTCCAACCTCACGCTCCAAACACGATACAAACGCCCCATCCTGCGAATCTCCCTTTTATCGGTCGTATGAAGCGCGCACTTTGGGATTTTGGTGGGATTTTGAAAGAGCGCAAATTGAAGTATGCGTTCAAAGTGGGGATGTCTACTGCTGTGTTGGCTGCACCTGCATTCTTTGATGCTACGAGACCAATTTTTACGGAATATAAAGGTGAATGGGCATTGATTTCTGTGCGTGCAAGCGTCTTTTACATTGCTATGCGTAACTGATTTTTTCCCCTTAGTTCTTTGCGGTCATGTCGCCTACGATCGGAGCTGTAAGATAATTTTTTTATCGGTCTTGTGTCCTTGCTTATTCATTTTTTAGACTAACTTCCTTAGCATTCATCGCGTACTCGGTACTCTGTGCGCTGTCTTATTTGGTATCTCACCCCTTTTGTCCTGACCACTCGAAGTTTCGGAGCTGGTGCCGCAGCTGGAATTTACAGCCTTTTCCCGGAGAATGCACTTGTGTTGTCGATTTTCGGTTTTGTTTTTTCGATGCCTTGTTTTTACTACATCGTTGCGACTCCAGAATATGCGACAACGGGGAGATTTGTTCTTCTAACATATAATTTGACGTGCCTTTATTCGTACGTTGGCGGAAGCTTCGCTGCTCTTGCAGATTTTTGATCCGTCCTCATTTGCAGGTACAACGTTCGACAAGCCGACATATCTGTGATCGATATTGCGTTTCATCGTTCGACTGCGGTTATTGTTGGTGTCCTCTGGGCTGCGATTGTATCTCGCTTCTGGTGGCCTTCAGAAGCGCGAAGGGAGCTCAGCCGAGAGCTGGGAGAGCAAGTCTGTCTTTGCTAAGCATGTCAAGTATTGACCTTTTGCACCTAGCTTCTGCCTGAACATCGGATGGCTATACACCCACTTGGTAGCAGCCAACTCAGGCATGCCTCGCCATGAAGATGACACAGATGAAGACGAGCCCGAGACGCAGTCTTCGGACGAAACGACGTTGCTCTTGCCCAAGTCCGCTAAAGCCAAGCTTAGCAAATCTATTCAGGAATTCATGGCTATGTTTGTGTGAGCTTACTGTGCATCGACTGTCGCTGATTCGAACTCTGCAGGGAATTGCACCTCCAGAGAAAACTCATTGAATTGCAAGGTCTTCTGGCTCAGACGCAACATGAGCCTCGGTTGAAGGGACCTTTCCCTATAGCACTCTACCGGGCCATGTTGACGAGTCTCCAGACTATCCTGGATAGGCTGCACAGCATGCGTTGCGTCACTACCCGAGAGGAGTGGATTACGGTAAGCTATATTCCTTAACGATGGATTCCTTTTGACGTAAGATCGTTCAGTCCGTAAGGAGGGATTTCATCTTACCCGTGAATAAGGAGCGAAGAGATTTAGTTGGCAACATCATCCTTTATTTTTCCACGCTCGCATCCGCCTTTCGCTTGAAAGCCCCATTACCTCCGTACCTCCCACCAGCTGAGGAATCGAGGGAGCGTCTGGTACGTCTGCGAAATCCAGCCTGAAAAATCAATCTGATATATAACCTATCCTTTTACAGGTTAATGCAATCCGGAAATTGGATATAGTCAGGAACAGAGATGTGAAAGCGTCTCGACAGCTGCTTTTCTTTGCGTATGCTCTTACTATGAAAGGTGTCACTCGGGAGCTGGAGTATCTTGGGCGTACGCTGCAAACCGTTTTTGGTGTGATTGGACATAGTCCGGAAGAGTTTGAGGCGTTGTTTATGGAGCCGGGTGGGAGTGCGGATGTCACACATGTTGTTTGACGCTAGCTTAGTGTTATTGTACTGTACTTTTTACTGCATGAAGATGCAAATAATGACGATTGAAATTTGTATGAGTGTCTCCGTACACCACGATATAAGACTGTTTGTCAGACAGCATGCATATACTTTATGGAAAATGATATATTGACTCGCAGGTGCTGTGAAGCT
Source organism: Suillus placidus (assembly GCA_016628565.1). NCBI lineage: Eukaryota > Fungi > Basidiomycota > Agaricomycetes > Boletales > Suillaceae > Suillus > Suillus placidus. The sequence goes on from JABBWD010000052.1 coordinate 246,583, forward strand.
TTAGACTGCAGTTTTCCATGTTGTGGGTATAAAATTATGCACATGCATCTTTCATTCACAATACAGTATTTCTCAATGCTCATAAAGTTCTGGATCAAACTCTTGCCTTCACGACACGCGTCCTTGTGAAATCGCTATGCACGCGGGGTTCTTGAACAATAGTATTCCCAAGCTTGATGAGATATCCACTTGTTTAAAGGGAGCTGCTTCGATATACCGAGCCTAGAAGCCATCTCAGAAAATGTACAAGCCGCTAAGAACCATCGAATTACTTGGGTGCGCTGTGCATGTGTAGGCGGAATTTAAATACGAGCATGCCATTTGCTCCAGCGAACATGAGCGTTCGGCATGTCGTGGCTTGCGTATCCTCTCGGCGATCAGTGGCACTGCCTCTATGTATATGGCCAGCAGGCGCAAGCAGCGATAAAGCCTCAAGGCTTGCTTGTGCTTCAAGACGTATCACCTCGCAAGTCAGGCGAGCTACCTCCGCGTCCGTCTTCTGTGATCAACGCTTTGATACCTTTAGTAGAAATCCTACCAGTGATTGAGAAATCGAGGACATGGAACATCCTGAAAGGGTCCTATTCCCTTCACGGTCATCGTCTTTTGAACGAACAATAGACTCTTCAGGAGGCGATCGTTCTGTCACAGCGCCCTTCTCTTCCAATTTTCGGTGATGACATGCCGCCGTACCATACTGGAGGTCGCCGAATGGATATGAATGGGCCTGTTACGCCAGGACAAACGACCATATAAAAATCAGCGAGAACCGGTCATGCCCGCCAATTCCCACAGCCTGCCACTACCATCCAAGCTAGTTGGGATACTGCCACGACGCCATGTCGAACAAGACTTCACCCCAAAGCGTTTCTCCAACCACTGAAGCACCTGACATGTCATTATCAGCGGACGATGACTCCGTCCATCCGTCCCAGTTGTCAGTCGAGATCGCTGGTGCGCTTAGTTGACTGCAGGTTTTAGCCGCTATTGACGAGCATGGTCGTAGACATCAAAGCAAGTGGACTGCCAGAAAAAATCGGGTTATTCAGTGGACAGTTTTACATCCGCATAAAGGGAGACAGATTCACGAAGCAATCGAAGATTACCAAGTACGTCGAGGACGGCGAGTATGTTGCCGTTTGGAATGATAGGATAACCTTGTATGCCCTGCAAATGTTTTGTAGGCTGAGACTGATTGGGAGTTAGTGATGCCATGGAGTCCTCTAGGATTGAAATCGAGGTCTTCGCTCGCCGTTGCTTCTTCAGCTACAAGATCATCAAGAAGACGGAGAACAATCAAAGTCTTGGTGACCTCCTCGAGAACGCTAATGCAGGTGAGTCAGAGCGTATTAAAACAGTTGTACTCGACTAACAGACCCTGACAGCGGTCGGACTTGAGTTGCTTGGGAATGGCGAACCTGCGGGTAGAATCACGTTTCACATTTCCAAGAGCAAGGCAGCCACGTCCAAAGGGGATGCGTAGGAGATATACGACCAGGCATGCAGTTACGCAGTAAATGGATAGAGTGGGCCACGGTCAAGAGATTTCGAAGGCAGGGACTCTTACATATATTGTACAGATAAGTACCACATGTGCGCGACCTTAGATATCCTTCTGTAGCTGTTAACGCGAAGATCAGCGGTGAGATACCGTAGATGCACCTACAGATGCTTATGGAAAGCTCTTAAAATAGATGGCATGCCTTCATTGTCGTCAGCAGTTACTGTCAAACTATCTTGACACTGAGACGATGCCAAAGTGGTATCACTGCAGGACAAAGACAGTTGGTAATCGTACCTGCATACTTAGTACTGGGATAACTTGAATATTATGATTATGTCAATAACTGTACTGAGACCTAAGAAAAGGACGGAAGGTAGTACGACCTAGAAACAGCGGTCACAGCAAGTTGGTGAAATTTGGGCAAGTAGATCATTTTTAGATTAGGAATATCAATGATACTGCGGCGCAGTTCGTGTATGGCCGTTTAGGAACGAAAGTAACACAGCGTATAGTGACTGTGGCAGTGCCAAGTTGGCCCCAGGGCGGAGTTTCAATATTCAATGATGACCAACGGCGAGAGTCACCGCCATCCACATCACAGCACGCACCACCACCACGTCTGAATCATCCTTCCTTATAGTCTTCAAAGAAATCTCAATTTGTGAACACCAACGTTTAGTTTCCAAGCTTACATCTCCAAATCTTTCTGAGAGATTCAAATAAGCCGGATGCGCCTCTCAATACTTCCCGTCCTTGTTGCTGGGGCTGGTATTGGTACGTTTCACTTGAGCGAGCATCTGATGTCTTACTGACGAGTCGAGACGCCGTTACAGTCAGCCAAGTCAGTGCGGAGCCCCTCCGTGTCTTAGTTGAGAGCCCCTCAAATGCCAACGCAAACATTCGCTTCGGCCATGCCCTTGCCAACGCCAACGTGAATGGCAACGATGACTCTGACAACGTCGCCCGCTTGGTGCGCCCGAGCCTCGTAATGACCACCTCTACTGAAGTCAAGGGCAAGCATCTCTGCGGTGCGTCCCTGAAAGCGAAGGCACTTCGCATGTCAAACGCATTCCGTCATGCTCTTGGCCTTCCTCTCATCGAGATGGGCGATCATGACGCATTCAAGGGCGAAGTCGCCAGCAACCCCGGTCCTGTTAAAGAACTTCATATCCTTCCCATTCCCTTGTTCGGGCAACCCGTTACACCCAACGTCGCTAGTTCCTCTGAGAAGGAAAATTCAGACGAGGTCAAGGAGCTTCTTCCTGATGGATCCGTCGTGCGGATCTATCGCCACCATGAAGCTGAATCTCACCATCACCACCACGAAAATGGATTACACCACCACCATAAACATCATGACATGAAGCACAAGAAAGCTGGATCTTTCCTCAAGCGTGTTCACCGTGCTATCATGGCCCTTGGCCTATGGGAGGGTCGTGCTGTTGCATTCGTTCTTGGTGAGTGTTTACCTTGTATCGCTTAAATCCATCTGATGTCCTTGGAAAGGTTGCGGAATCGGTGTTTTGCTTCGCATGTTCTGGGTGATGTCTGTCCTCGCGTATCGCACCGTCAGAGGCGAGAGACCGGAAGAGGTCAGCCACGGGTACATCATGTTCGAGCATGATGCAGAGAACAATTTCGTGCCTCCTCCTGAATACACTGACGAGAAGGTGAAGGTAGCCGAAGTCGAGGCTCAAGAGATCGAGACTCGCATGGAGTGAATGACGTTATTCCTCTCCACTTGAAACACCACATGCCTATAAATATTTTGATCTCGTTTGCGTACTGTGACCATTTACACCCAGATTCACTTCTGTTTCTCTCTTCGGCTAATGCGTACCTGGTTGTTTGGTTTGGAAATGCCTCGCGTCTGTCTTGACGGACTCTCACTCTCCTTTGTCACTGTACACATGTTGTATTTTTGTTACCTGGTGCTCGTAGTAACATAGTTGATATGATTGCCTGTAAGACCAATTGGAAACAGCCAGCAAATAAACAGACAGGCTAAACGTATACACAGCAACAACACATGAATCTACGAAGAACCCCGGGCCCGGACCCGCCGCGCTTTCATAAAGGGATCCTACCCGTGATTCCGCGAATCGCGATCCCCAGGACTGTCACGGTCTCATTCCGATTCATCCACCTGGCAACCACGCATTTCTCAGCGGCAGTCGTCCCGCTCCTGCCTTTCAATCAACTTTACCACTACTGCGTGGCCAAAATGTGCAGAATGCCCCTCAACCAACACTGCGGGTCCGTATGAGATTCGGAGTACTCATGCTTCGGACCTCTGGTCAACGTCCTCGTCAAGGATAACCATGCGGGAAGAGCTCGAAGGTGTTCATGAGAATGGACTCAATAGAGTACCAACCCTGACACCGTTTTATTGGCAGAAAGTTTGACGCAGCATTGGTGACACTTGATACGGCACTAACGAGGCATAGATGAGGTTTGACATGAGGCGGACGGCGGACGCGACATGGACGAGCCTTGATGCACGAAAAACGAACTTCACTGGCATCTGCACTACTGGATTCCACTAGTGGAGTCAGACCACCATCAAAGGCGACACTAGAGACCGCACAGAAGTTTGTGACATACTACAAGGTAGTCCAAGCACTGCTTCATTGTGGATAAGACCCCAGTGTTTCGAGCAATGTTGCATGGCATAGCAAGGTTTGTTTTGTGGTGCCGCGTCATTGTCACCCTACCGCCGCGGCGACACTCGACCTCGTACCTTGCTACGGCCTGTCAGGCAAAGATTGGACCCAAGTCACTTTCGTCCTAGTGGATTCATATCATATTGTCTCCTGAACTCTATTAAAAGTTTAATAGACCTTACCACCACGCACGCCATTGGATCTCTGATCTTGCACATGAGTTTTCCAGGACACTTCCGACCGTATGGTTACACGGTCACGAGATACAATGTCCTCGCTTGCACTCGTTTTGTATTTGTCTTCGGAGGGTCGTATATCTTCCTTTTTCTCTAACGGTGTGCTGGACAATTCTTTCAATATCTAGGTTTTTGTTGTTATTGTTTGAGTCGCACCTCAATTCTGAGACGTCTGACAGGAAGTTACTCTGCAGATCTCTACAAACGCAACTTCTTGATTTTCCGGTCAGCGCTCTGCTCATTCCACGACTATCAGACACTTCACCAGGGTTAATGTTACTTGTCTTCAGCTACCACGAAAATGAACTCTTGACATATTATCACCCCAGCACCGCGGGATCTTTCCGAACGTCCGTGTCATACCGCTGCGCAGGTATCATTACGTCAACGCCAACTTCACTGGTACTGCTTCACTCCCTGGCTTGGCGGCGGTTCCGTCCTGACATTCTGCACAGTTCTGGGAGCGAACTCATTGTCTAGCATGGCCCCTGATTTATCATACGTCGGTTCAGCGGTACTGAAACCACTCTTTACCTGCGGGACATGCAACTCGATGACGGGGATTGTATCTCCGTGTGTTAGAGCCCAACCTGTTATCTCATTGGGACCAGTAAGTCACAATCATATCTTGCGTTCTTGCCACCAGTTACATAAAATGTGTCAGGTAGCCAAGAACCTTTCATTTCGCCCCTGCATTAACCCCGAACCACATCATTTTTTGATCTAATAAAGCAAACTGAATAAATGAAGATGAACTCATTTGTTCCCGTTGAGGCACACGGTAAACGAATATGTACCTACCAAGGTGGGTGAGGATTTGCTCATCGATTGAATACTGTGATGTGCATGGAGTGAGTCTGAAACAGGCACTAGAAGAATCTGATGAACGGTATGCATGCAGACGTTGTTGGTATATCCAGTGTGACGAGCAGCTAATTCATAATTCAGCAAAGCTCGAACTATGATAATGAAGTTTGAGATTTATGTTTCGGCGCCTGAGGCTACACTCGAGGTTAGCCCATTATCTCATTCGATCCCACGTCAAAGTCGTCATAGCGCGTTGCTGTAGATGATTGCATTAATATGTCAACCCTCTGTCGCCCTCATCTTTATCACTTTACGCAAAAGGGTCTCTGCTTACCGATGTTGCGGTGAGTCCCCAGTCGATACATTCTTTCTCTCAGGTGAAAACTCTATTATGAATCCTTATATATGTGCTTCTTCTCGAGTTGTCTATTTTATCCTGCTGGTTCTTCTCACCGTTTGTCAGTGCCAGATATTAGGACGCCTCTTCCCCACATCCCCTCATCTTCAAAAATTTTGGGTCATGTCATCCTATACCCCACAGACAAATTTATCGCTTGAACGGTCTCGTCTCGCCGGAATGATGTTGGCAGGTATATCCTATGGTGCGTTTTCGTCCACACACGATGATTCGGTAGTTGACCTATGTACCACAATAGGGGTATACCTTCTCCTTACAGTACAAGCCGTGACTGCTCTGGTGCAACGTCCCCGGCACGGGCAGAAAATAGCAAATAATCGTCGCACGCTTCTTTGTTACACCCTCATCACCTTCGCGCTTGGCACGATAAGCCTTGCTTGCAACGCAAAATATACGGTGATGATCTGGATAGACCTTCGTGATGCGCCTGGTGGTCCTGTCGCGCTGATCCAGAATTCAATGCAGTATCGTATCAACTTTCTGGCGCTATGCTGGTAAGCACCTTTGCCTATTCATCTCTAGACAGTGTCGATGGTCTCGGTCTCGTCTAGTGGTCTCGTCACGGAGTGGTTGATGCAAGCCTTGCTTGTGAGCTGAATATTTATCATATGTGCAAGCCTGACGTTCGAAATACTCAGCTTTACCGTTGCTTTGTGATATGGAATTGGGCGAGACACGTGATGATCCCCATGGTCGCCCTCTATATTGGCATGATTGGTGCAGTTACATTATTTACCAAGCGGTAGTAGTCACTGACATCTTGAGTAGCGGTAGCCATTTCCGTCTTGGTCCAGGCGGGCACTGGGACCCTATTTTACAAAATCAACACGGAGCTTGCATACCTCTCCTTCCAAGTGGCGCACACCATGCTTTATACAATTCTCGTGGCGAAACGCTTGCTCTCCATACGAGGCCAGATGAAGCAGGCGTTGGTTGAATATGATTCTAGCACCTATGATACCATCATCCTCATGGTCGTCGAGTCCGCCATGGCATACACTGTCTTCATCATGATATTCATAATTGCATTTGCTGTGCATTCAAGCTCACTTACCACCTTATGCTTTCTGTCTGTCTTCCAAGTTCAAGTAAGCAGATAGAAACCTGAGTTATCCGTGTCTCTGATACTAGCTTCTTTTGTTTTAAAAATAGGGCATTTCACAATTGTTCATCATCATACGTGTGGCACGCGGGAGGGCAGTTACGTCGACCCGAAATACTGCAGCACCCACGGCTCTAGCATTCGCAGGGACTGTATCGATTGCAGCAGAAGGAACCGACGTCGCACGAGCGGCTAGGCCAGAGCAGGACAGTGTTAAGTCGTATTCTGTTTCGGCGAAGTTGGCGAAAGTATAGGTTTGTCTTAAGTTTATAGCGTCTGCGCTGTAGCCTCTTTTTAATTTAATTTATTGAACATTGTCTCAGTTTTAGCTCATCAATCCTTCACTACGATATGCGGTAGGCAGATAAAATTAGCTTTGACAAGGACCTTGAGCTATTTGGACCAAAAAGCACATCCAGTCAACTTGCGGACGTTAGCTACGAGTTGTCGTCAGCAGGTTCCCTACGGGGTTCGTGCAAAGTGATGGCGGAAGATGTACATAGCACTGGTGTCTCGAGCCATTCAAGCAACTCAAAGAACAGCACAAAATGATCTAACAAGTCTGAGAGGGAAGCACTCCTGAGCAGAATGGAGCAGAGATAGTTAAAGCGTCCGAGCAGAGAAGATATTCGCGGATATCTGAGGGGAAAGTACGTTGCCGAATCTTTTGGATAGCCTGAGCTTCTAGTTGGCCAGAAGTTTTGAATTTTCTTGGAAACGGTCAATGATAATGGTTAAAATGAGTACTCGCATCTTCCTTCACCTCTCCGGCATAGCCCCAACACCTCCTTTTCAGGATGTGAAAAAAGTAAGAGCTATCCTCCGAAGGAGAGCATGGGTTGAGCACGGGGCAAGCAGAAACAAGTGATGCTGACGGTATCTCTTGCTAGCCCGGAGACTCAAACACTCCGTTTTGCGTAACAAAGCTGCGACACAGGCCTAATCGATTCTAGAGGTCAAACCAAACGATGTCTGAGCTATCCAACTGCTCCTCTCGGTCTTGGGTAAAGCTTGACTGTGTCATGAGTGATACTGATTCATATACGTCCATGTCCATGGATAAGAGTTGATGTGACGTGACGATATATAAGCTTGCTGCCTTACGGGCGATGGTCTCTGCAAGACAACGACGACCCGCGATTCTTTTACACTTGGATTGACTCTAAGCAGTAAGCATAACTTAGTGCGGGGTCTACAAAATGCGGCCGCTCATCATTGCGCCACCAATCAATGTGTCACACAGAGAAGCGTGCGTCCTTCGAGTAGGGTCCGCCAGATGTAGGGTGGAAGAAAACACGTATAAAGAGAACCGAGATGAATCGAATCGGTCTAAGCGCTCAAGGCACGTGGCGTAGTCGTGGCCTTGGGCGCTTCGTCTGTGAGCTGTGGTGGAGAATATGAGGATAACACACGTAATACGCACCTTATCAGACGCCTTGGACCATTACTTGTGCAACTCTCTCGACTCGTCCACTGTCTCAGCCACTAGCCCGTCCCTCTCGTTCTTGCGTGGAGTGAATTTTGGTCTAGTTGTTCTAAGCAAGGCTCACTGTGAGTTACATGCTAGACGAAAGAGGTGTAGGGAGGAATACTTACCAAGCGGTGTCAAGGATCTTCGTGGAGGCCTCTTGCAAGTTTTCAAGGACCAGTAACGAGATCGTCCTGCATATATCGTCCCGAAGTGTTCTTGCGTCTCTATTAATGCTCTCGTAAGTAATGCCGTATGCACGTCTACTGAGACGCATTCAATTGAAAACAGATAGAACAGTGAACTCACGCACGATCTATACCCACACAAAACAACCATTGTGATCCAAGGATTCAGCGAGCTGCTCTCACGCATATAGTCCACGATTCCCTTGATTGAGATCCCCGAGTGGCCATCATGTCTTCTGCCGCTGCTAATATGAAAAAGAAGTCAGCAGTAACCCCCTGCAAGACAATGCGAGGCCATACCGATCGGGTACGAGGTGTTGCGCACCTGCCCGGCGGGCAGCGCATCATCACATGTTCGGTCGACGGCTCATTTCGAATATGGGACCTAGAGAGCGGTGCACAGATAGGTGACGAGTGGCGAGATGGAAGGTATGGAGCAACAATATTGACGATGGCATTGTCTCCGAATGGCAAGACTGTTGCCAGCGGGAGCAGTGACGGGACAGTGAAGTTGTGGGATGTCGAGACGGGAAAGGTTGTCGTCAAATGGACAGGGCACACTGAATTTGTGGAGTCAGTGTGCTGGAGTCCAAATGGTGAACGAGTGGTGAGTGGATCCAGTGATGGGACAGCCACAGTGTGGGATGTGAAGAGCGAAGAACCCGTCAAAGGTCTGAATCCAATCAAGACGGGGCACAAGGCGGTGCATGCGGTGAGCTACTCACCCAAGGCAACAATGATCGCGACAGGAGGATACAACGAGAGTGGAATCAAAATCTGGGACGCAAAGACGGGCAAACTGCTCAACCAAATCAAATATTACGACACCGTTTGGAGCTTGGCCTGGACCTCGGATGAAAAGAAGCTTATCGCCGGCGTCCGTGGCTCGATTAGGATATTCGACACTGCCACATGGCAGCAGATCGCCGATCTGGTGGGTCACACAAGTGTTGTCTACTCCATCACTTTATTTCGGAACGACCGCCTCCTTGCGAGTACATCTTGGGATAAAACAGCGCGCCTCTGGAATCTTGACACAAACCTCCAAGTCAGTCCGCCCCTACAGCATGAAAAGATCGTCGAGTGTGCAGCCTTTTCCGCTGATGGAAAGCTGCTATCCACGGGTTGTGCTGATGAAAACGCGTACGTGTGGGACGTTCAAGCCATCCTCAAAACAGCTGGCCTAGAAGACCTACTGTCCATACCTGATGTGAGTGCTGACTTGACTCCCACTCGCTATCTCATTCCCAATGACTGTCAGGCACAGAAATTTGAACTCAACAAGAAGGTATATATCATTTCGTGGCTTTTCCTGACTACAGCATGCTAACTTCCCGCTCGCACCAGTCGTTATCAGGTGTACGTTATGCATTTTTCTGACCTTGATATTGATTGTGACATTGACATTCCAGGCTAATGCTACGCGACGTCCACCCATCCGCCCAGCCCCACGTCAAGTGCCACCAGGCTTTTTCGATAACGTGCAAGACCATGATCCTGTGCGGTACCACCGTCTCAATTTGCCCTCCTTGCTCTGATTTCTATGTTGTTAGTCGTCCACTACCAGTCGTCTCCATCCTGATTCCTCTCTACGTCGCCGCCTCCGTGCTTTTGCACCCTCCTGGAATTCACCTCCACGTGCACTCTTCACTCGCCTTACCCAACTCTTCCGCCGCTCTCAACCCAATGCCGGCGATTCAGTTGAACTCCAGCAACGCCCAGGACCTAGTGCTTCCTCTCGCCGCAGTCCTCCTGTTGTCGAAGTTCCTGCATTGGATGACAAGAAGGTACATCTTTTTAGGGACGTGTTATCGATGGCTAGTGTCTCAAACTTTCTTTACAGGCACTGTACACTGCTCGGCGCCCTGAACGAGCTAGCGACAAGGCCAAACGCATCAAGAACCCTAAATGGTGGGCTCGTGTTGTGCTATTCCTCTGCTGCGTGTCTCCGTCCACCGACGACAGTCATTAATTGGCGTAGTGCATGGGCACCTATTTTCGTCCTAGTGTCTAGTTCCGCTGTTTTGTTATCTCGTTGTAATTTGTTTTTCGATATCCATCAATAACCTCTCGGACCTTAACTCATCCGTTGAGTTTGCACAGTCGGTGAGTTTTGTATCCGGAGGAGCTCATAAATCAGTACATTTCAGACACGCTGGACGCTGGCATCAAGACAGAATACTTTGAGCTGTATTTTGGGTGTATACCCGGCAGCTGGAATCTCAAGCCTTCTTTAAAGTCGACATATACTGCTCGGCGACCGGAACGAGCTATCAACAAGGCGAAACGTATCAAGAACCCTAAATGGTGGGTTCGTGTAGTGTTGTTTCTCTGCTGCGTGTCTCCCATTACCAACGACGCTCAACATCACCCCGACACATAGACGACTATTTTCGTCTCGGCAGTCTAGTTCTTTTATCTCGTACTTGGGTATCTTTCCAGCTACCATATCGACAACATGTATGTGCGCCTCCTTTCTTAGGCGGGTGCCACCCCCACTGGTGATTCTATCTCATTGGAAGGTTATACCTTTATATCCTACTAGTCGGGTTTCCCGAGAAGAAATATTCATCAGATCTCTGAGTAAAATCCAGGAAGGTGGGCAAAATCAACCAGTTTCTGTCGCACGAAACATCGATTCTTCATTTTATACTTCAAGTGGAAAATCTATGTGTTAACACGATGGCGGCCGGAATGAGCTAGTGACAAGGCGAAACGCATCAAGAACCCCGCACGCTGGGCTCGCGTTATGTTGTTCATCTGCTCCTTCCACCGCTGTCGCGGTCATTAACGGACTCGGTGACGCAGAACATGGACAACTATCTTCATCCCGGTATCTAGCTCCTGTTTTGTCGCAGTGTTTTTCGCCATCTCATCAATATCACTTACTGACGTCTCGCATGTCGTGGCGCATCGCCTCCATTATTCCTCTTCCGAATCACCTTTACGGCCAACCCGTTTAGCAATCCCCAACGCCACTGTTTCAGATGCTGGCATATCTGCATAACACACGTTGGATGAGCTTCGGATTAACAGCGATAGCCCAAACGGCGGATCCATCGCCCCCTACCCCATCAAAACGCCCGAAACTAGAACAGTAGGACTTGCAAGTTGGCGTGCAATCTACTACAACGGATTTCCATTTATTTTACATACATACTACACACTCGCAGAGATGTTATATGGAGAAGTACCCCACACCACTATGGCCTAGCTATCTACACACCAAACTGTTCTACATAGTATGCACAACCGTGAATGCCCCTTAAAAATATTCTGGGTAAAGCAGGCGAGATGCTATACATAGTCAGGAATAAAAATTCAGCTACATAGAAAGACGTAGATGGTACAGTGCAAGTCACCACAGTTAGAATTGTGCAGTGCAGGACAAAAGCGAAACAATCTCACCTAGAGAATCCGATCCGGTGCAATAAGCATAAGAGTTCACAAGGGCATCTTGGGAAGTAGCTCAATGATTCGGCTCTGCTTCACAGTAGGTCCATCTTTCCCGAGATAGCGGGTGGAAGTGAAGTGCCAGTGCAGAGAACTGGTCATCCAGTCCTGCATTCCTTGGACGTAGATAGCCACCTGCTTGTCAACCTCTTCTCCCCACGAGGGAAGGATAGCACGGTTGTCTTCAAAGCGCTGGATGGTACCCTTGCACAATTGGCAGGCATAGTCGACAGCGTCTTGCAGGTCCATACGTTGTTCGCACATGAGCACAGCAACAAGATTGTGTGTGCTATGACAAGATTGTTCCACGTTGTAAGATAAGATATCCTGTCAGCAGTAATGTCAGCAGTGCCCCAGCGCTCGGCGACATAATGGGACATTACATTGGACCAAGAAACATAATCGTTGGTCGCCTCCTCCATGGCAGCGATAACTGGGTGCAACATTACTTCATCGGGGAGATCAATCTGAGCTGTGTATTCGATGAAGGCAAAGAAAGGCTTGCAGCCACTAATGTCTCGCCTCAAGGATATGTAATATTCAAGATTGAATACACGTCCCTTAATACGGTCGTCCACCTCCTGAGCTGCAGCGACGAAGAACAAATCCATTGTGCGGATAAACCGCTCGGTGCAGCGGGGACCGCCCGTCTCCCTAAAGCAAGTAAAGAACCTGATAACGACGGTCAGAAAGTGTGTTTGTGATAGAAAAAATAATTACGATTTGCACATCTTCCCATAAACATTTTCCGTTTGGGTGTTGATGGGATCACGGAACGCAGACATACAACATTCGCGTATTCCCCACACAACGTTAATGTCAGGCACAACGAGCAAGTCGTCGTCTAGTTTCAGCGCCCAGTTCAGGAAGTCCATGCAAACTCGGAGGTGGAAAGCATCTGCATCTGGGTAGCAACCTGATATGAGGTCACCTGCGCGAAGGCCCATAAATTTAGTGATCTCGGGCTCTACAATATGTCCTTCGGTAAAAAACCATTCTTCAGAAGCCCGGGAGACATGATGACAATGAGGATTCATGCGCAAAGGATAGTGGCAGTCACTGAAGAGGTCAGGTAAAATGAATCCTGCGGACTCGGAATCAGAATGAGTGATCGCCGTGTAGGTTGCAGTGGGAGTAATTAAACTCATCGTGAACGTCGAAACGAGATAAAGGAACAGTGAGAGACACTAGTAGATAACTTGCTCTGTAATATGTCAATCTTTATAGTGGATTGGCATCGTGTTCTTGGCAGTGCACCGAAGCACCTGATTATCCTGAATTCAAGCGTTAGCCTGAATACATGATAAATGTGATTTGGCAAGGGTAAAATTCACCTGAAGTTATCACGTCATCTTCTCAAGATCACTAGTACTAGAGGGTGCTAGCTTGCCGCTTCAGCTTGTGCCGAATACCGTGATCGGGCTCTGGCCTACAGTGCGTTGCATAAAAACGGTCAGTCCTCGGTTTGGACGCTAAGCTTCGTCGGGAGCAATACTATATGTACTCTGTTTATCCCCCTTTGAGTTGGTAGTCTTCATTCTTAGGTCTTGTCCGGGTATCCCAATTGGCCCGAGTGTGGCTCCGGCTCCATTGGCAGCTGGGTCAATAACTCACTGCATGAATTCCCTGCCTTCCCTGCACTTACGTGAACTGTGGCGTCCCCGGGCCAGAGCATGCATTTTGATAGACATGAATTTTGTCTCTACAGGGTATGGTACGATTTATGTTCGACCGGCTGACAAGACCAATCTTACCGATTTGCCCCAATAGTATAGGCTCGAACGAATCTTGTTTTCTCGCCGTCTGCATATGAGGTGAGTACAATCCTTGTGGAAAACTCACCCATCTCGGGGAAGTTTCAAAATTTTGTTTGTAGGCATTTCGCTGACTGCACCCAGCCTAGAGTTGAGCTATCCTGGCAACTGTTTTGTGTTGATGAAAATGCCAGACAACAATCCTCTCCCATAGCTGTTCCGTGAGGTGTGCATAGAGAGCGACAGGTCACACGGCAAACATATATTTGAGACTTTAAGCAGGTCGGCAAGCTCATGAACTTACTTTCTTGTCGCCTTGTTCATCAGAAAAAAGACCATGCTGTTGCTCTTTCCGCCAATATAACTGATAAAACGGTGGATCCGCTTTTCTAGTGAAGTCGTATACACGATGGTATGAACGAGCATGCTCAGATCGAGCTGTGAAGCTGCTAGCGTCGCCTTGCGTCACATCCCCCTTCTTTGGAGCAAGGGAATTAACAGCGGCAAGAATGCGGGCCAGTTCGCGAGTTCGTTTGCACTGGCTCGATGTTTATCCCATGTAGTGAGGAGCTCGGCAGGCATTCCCTTCATCTTTCCTTTCTGGCGCTCTGAAAATGATTAGATAATTGCACGACACGAGATGACGAGATCACCCATTCACTGGCTCCATACCTGCCGAGGTAAGGAATTCGTCCAATTCCACGTAGTCATTGACATGGTCGTTACTGTCATGTATATCAAAGATGTCCTATACGAAGCTCAGTCAGGGCTCAACAACGGAATGAAATAAGACACACCTATATTCGTGCAATGCAATCGTGGGCCTCAGCTCGACTCCATGACGAGAGAGAACTATCAGAAGACTCCTCTAAATGGCTGTTTGCATGGCTTTGTCGAGCATGATCTCTCGCAGACTCGAGGGAGTCTAGTCTCGGAGTTAGCTCTAGGACCAAGGACGAATAAACCTCCTCGTCATTCACCGCAATCAATATCAACTTCTACAATCCCAACATATTCATGTATTGCATTCTGGTTCATCGAAAGTATCGCCGAAAAGGACTCAAAGATCACCCGAGACGTTCAGCACATTTATATACGCGCTGCTCGAGCATCATGTCGTCTCGCTTGGACTTTCATTTTTGAGTGATTTCCAGGAGTGAAGACCAGTCTTGAAAGAGGTCTTTGCTTCGCGCTTGTGTAAGCGAAGTAAAGCGAAACGGAGGGGGATTCTCCTACAATTGGTGCACTTCAGCATGATGCAGAGCGATGCCTGAGAGGAGCGTCGTGAAACTTCTGATGGGACTGTTGCGGCAGCACAATGAGACTGGAGGTGTGCAGTCTATGAACGTCGACTTCGAGTAAAGTAGCCTAGCACGTGGATGGAAAGTTGGGACGACTAGCCACCATTCGACAGCATAAGACAGCTCAGCTTGCTTCGTCCTCCGGTTCGAGTTCGAACTGCATAGGCTGCGGAACGTGCACATGAAGTGTGGCGTCCTGTCAAATGTGTCGAGGTGGAAAGCAGCAGCGGAAGAAGTACATGACGCTGTCTTGAGCCATTCAAACAACACAAAGAATGGCACAAAATGATCCGACATGTCTGAGAGGGAATCATTCCTGAGCAGAGTGGTGCGAAGATAGTTAGAGCGTCTGCCAAGATATGCAAGAGCCGTGGGGTGAACCATGTAGTCGCTGGTTCGTACACCTCCCTCTCGACGCAGAGACAAACGATATTTGCGGATCTGAGAAAGTATCGTACCAATCTGCTCGTCTTTCACTTTCAGGCGCTTGATGGCCTGAGCATCTAGTTAGTCAGAAAACTTATATTTTCTTTGAATCAGTCAACGATGATGGTTCATATGAAAACTCACACCTTTCTGTACGTCTCCGGTTTAGCCAACGCCTCCTTTCGGGGTAAGAAAAAGAAAGAGCTACAAGGCGTTGGCGAGCATGGGGTAAGCAAAATACGAGATGCTTATGGCATCTATAGCCTGCCCGAAGACTATGATACTCTTCGTTGCGTGATAGAGCGAAATATTTGCCCAACCCCAAAATACCAGCCCCAACAACGTCTGAGGCACTTCTTCGGTAGAGCTTGTCTGTGCCGTGATACGGTATAAGTCCGACGAAAACTGAGATAAGAAACAACAGAACCAGACCAGCCCCCTGGATCGTCATAACGATCTCCTGCGAAGTTTGTATGAACGCAGGAGTAAGTGATTCCTGCATGCATCGTCCCGACGTTGTCAAGAGCAAACAATGCATCATACATATTTATGGAGATTGCATAAGAGTTGATGGGACAGTAGATATGGTTGCTAACTTGTCGGCAACGGCCTCTGCAAAGAACGACAATCCACAATTCGTGTATGCTTGAACTTTGAGCAAGATAGCGTAGCGCGTGACTGTATACAATGTAGCTGCTCACTATCGCATCAATCGATGACTTCTGTGCGATACAGAGAAGTGCCAACGCCGTCCTCTGAGTAGGGTCCGACATAGACAAGCTGGTAGAAAACATGTAGAAAGCGGAGATGGATCGGACCATTTGAAGGGCCGAATACAGATAGAGAGACGCACGTGGCGCTTCGTCTGCACAGCACTGTGAAGCTGTGGAGAGAACACGAGGATGCTGTACGGAATACGCACCTTAGTAGGCAGCTTAAACCAACACTCGTGCAACCCTCTCGACCCCAAAGCAAACATCTACTATCTCAGCTACTAGCCCGCCTCTCGTTCTTGCGTGGAGTGAATCTGCATCAGATTGTTCTAAGTGGGGCTTTGTTGTGAGTGATACTCTGGTTGTTTCGAGTAGGAAAAGCTGAAGTGAGGAAAAAATAGGACCACTCACCGACTGGTATAGAGGAATACCCCCTGCACATATCGTCCCGAAGTTGTCCTGTGAGTCAGAGTTGAATAGCGACCTCTCGTGAACAATCCTTCTGACATGAACTCAGGTGAAAGCAGATAGACCAGTGAACTCACGCACGATCTATACCCCCACAAGACAACCATTCTTATCCAAGGATACAGCGAGCTGCTCTCACGCATATAATCCACGATTCCCTGTATTGAGATCCCCGAGCGCCCATCATGTCTTCCGCTGCTGCTAAGACAAGCAAGACGTCAGTAATGACGCCCCGAAAGACGCTGCAAGGCCATACCATGGGGGTACCAGGCGTTGCGCACCTGCCTGGCAGGCAACAAATCATCACGTGTTCATATGACGGCTCACTTCGACTATGGGACCTAGAGAGCGGCGCACAGGTAGGTGACGAGTGGCGAGATGAAGAGGATGAGGCAGCAGTAAGGACGATGGCATTGTCGCCAAATGGCAAGACCGTTGCCAGCGGGAGCAGTGACGGGACAGTGAAGTTGTGGGATGTCGAGACGGGAAAAGTTGTCGTCAAATGGAAAGGGCACACTAGATTTGTGCAGTCAGTGTGCTGGAGTCCAAATGGTGAGCGAGTGGTGAGTGGATCATACGACGGGACGGCCAGAGTGTGGGATGTGAAGAGTGAAGAACCCGTCAAAGGTCTGAATCCAATCAAGACAGGGCACCAGTCGGTGTACGCGGTGAGCTACTCACCCAAGGCAACAATGATTGCGACAGGAGGATACAACGAAAGTGGGATCAAAATCTGGGACGCGAAGAGGGGCAAACTGCTCAACCACATCCAAGATTATTGTGCCGTTTGGAGCTTGGCCTGGATGTCGGATGAAAAGAAGTTGATCGCCGGGGTCCGTGGCTCGATTTGGATATTCGACACTGCCACATGGCAGCATATCAGCGTTCTCAAGGGTCACAGTACAACAAGTGTTGTCTGCTCCATCACTTTATTTCTGAACGACCGCCTCCTTGCGAGTACATCATGGGACGGAACAGCACGTCTCTGGAATTTGGACACTAACCTCCAAGTCGGACCACCTCTCCAACATGAAAAGGACGTCGAGTGTGTGGCCTTTGCTGCTGATGGAAGGCTGCTATCCACAGGCTGTGCTGATGAAAACGCATACATGTGGGACATTCATGCTATCCTCAAAGCAGCTCGCCTGGAAGACCTCCTGTCCATACCTTATGTGAGTGTCGACATGTCACCCTCTGTCTCACTGGCAATCTGATATGCATCTGCTGTTAACTAGGCACCAAAAGTTGAATCCAAAGAGAAGCTGTATACATTATCTGGCTCTTCAAGTATAGAGCACATTTCCCCCTCCGACTCGTTGCAGGACATAGAAGACAAGTCGTTTTTGGAGGTACGTGATGCATTTGTCAACCTCGTCAATCATGATAATAACGTCGACATTCCAGGCTGATGCTACGCGAGGTTTCGACCACCTCGGGGACGCAGAATATGAACTCTCACCAGGATTTTTTGATAACACGCAAGCCAATGTTCTTGTGCGTCATCAATATTTCTGCTAATCAGTTCTTGTCCTGACCACTGACCTCTCAGTCCTCCGCAACACCTGGTGCCCGTGCCAAGTTTTCTGCGCTCCTTGGTCGCTTTCCCTCCCTCCACCGTTCCAAACCCAATCAAGCGATCGAAACTCAGCAACCTTCAGTGCCTTCCGAGTCACGTTCACATGTGTTCATCAATCGCCTGTCCTCACTCCTTCGTTCTCCGCCGAACGCTGGCATTGATGAAATATCCGAACTTCCGCAACCCCCGATGCTTTCACGATTCAGTCCACAGGTACTTCTCGGTCACCTGTCATCACTTTTGCCCCACCCTCAACTCTATACCGATGAAGCAACCGAACCTCAGCGATCCCAAACGCCCTCTGGGTCACGTCCAGGTGCACTAATTGATCGCATATCCTCACTCTTCCACTCTCCACCCAACGCCGATGAACTAATTACAGTCCATCATTGCCCAGGGCCAACTACCTCCTCTGATTGTAGTCCTCATGTTGTCGAAGTTACCGCAATGCGGGACAGGGAGGTGCGTCTTTCTTGCGTGTATCCTAATTGCTGGGTCCGATGATTTCTGTGCAGGTAATATTTGTTGCTCGCCGACCGGAAACAGCCAGTGAAAAGGCGAAACGCATCAAGAATCCAAAACCGTGGGTTCGCGTGGTATTGTTCCTCTGCTGCGTGTCTCCTGGTACTGATGACAGTCCTGGCACAGGCGAGACTCATCGCAGAACATAGACATTATTTTTATCGAGCGTAGTGTGATGTAGCTTTTTCTACTATATCAATATCAATTCATGATTCCATTCTAACTCGTCTGTCAAGGGATACCACTTGTTATGAACACACTAAATACCCACGACGACAACAATACTGCTAGATCAGAGCGACGGGTCTGATGCCGTGACCGTATGTCAATCGATTCCCGTACTCACGTTCCCTGCTTTATCTTTCATCATCCCCCCAGTTTACGATGGCTCGAAACATAATCGTCCATATGCAGGCAGGTGTTGCTCGCGTCCAGCACCAGATTTGCCTGATTCGACTTAAATGGCTCCCTTGCTATTAACATTTATACCATCACAGCAACCAACCTTGCACCAATTCTTTGCATCAGAAACGGCCAGTATATACCCTACACCGGGAGATGTGAGAGAGCACGATTACATGGCTATAAAGTGCACTTGCCATTGTCGTGTTAGTTGCTCCTTTCTCCTTTGAATGATGAAATTGTTGACCCTTTTCCATGTTCCTGCCCCTTTGGACCATGCATTACGAGTGGAAATATCTTCCAAACCAGGATTTGGGGGACGTGTGGAATAATTTGCGGGACACGTGGAATGAATATAGCTCAAGTTGGGACACATCCCAGTTAAGATATTGCCAATGGCCTCAACATCGTTACATTCCGCATACCCAACACGTAGGTCAACGACTTGCTCGCTGGTGATGCCAGTGTATTGGCGTTGGGTGAGGAAAGGTGAGTTTTTTGGGGCTGTGGTGTCTAGGTTGATCCCCAGCGAGCACAGTTTTGGACAACGCTCGAGAACACCTGCAAGCCCGAGAAATGTCACCCCCAAGCGGGTAACTCCCCAGCCAAAGTTCGTGTCAAGGTGAAGATATCTCATTTGCGGCCAAGCAGAAACAAGGTCTAGAATTTCGTCGTCGGTGATAGAGATATGCATTGAACTGAGATTGAGATTGGTGAGCCCTGCGAAAGCCTGTAACCTTCGTAAGGTGGGAGCAGTCAGGTCGAAAAGGGCATGATCGACTAAATAGGTGGGGCGAGCCACCCCAATATTCAAAGATTCTAAACCGTTGGATCTGAAATTCTCTGTGATGTAGGAAAGTAGGTGGTGGAGATCAACTGCATTTGGAGTTGTCTTGATATTGAGCTCCGCGCTCTTCGCGGAAAGTTGCAAGGGGGCCAAAAAAGCGAGAAGCAACTTGACCCTTGGAGCAGTCATACTGATTTTGTCCACCGACAATATGACGCTGAACGGCGACGTCGGTTCCAGATTGTAACCTTCTGGCATGAGCATCTTCAGCTCCCTCAGCTGTTTGAGAGATGCAAGATGTTTCAATGCCTGTGCATTCACTGCCCCCGTCTCCAATATCTCCAGATCATCCCAGCAAGTGACGATGTCTGAAAGCATGGTACATGCCCTGGCGGGTGGCGTCGAACAACGAAATTCTTTGATCTTAGGACAAGTCTTGCCCACGCCTGCCAATAGATCGACCATTGCTGATGGCCAACATTCCGAATGAATGACCAGTCGAGTAAGGGTCGTGGAAATGCAGCGCTGCAGGCAAGGTAGAAGCACATCACGCTCGTCATACCAGTACAGCTCGTGGAGCAGAGGAAACGGCAATGTAGACGGCAAAGCATGAGAGTCCAAAAGAGCAAGTGCAGCGCTATCATGCAGCCTACGATGTCTATATTGTTCGAAAGTGAGCGAGCGCACTCGGTGCGCATACTTTTGAAAAGTAGCCCAATCATCATCGACCAATGGTCTGAGAAGCCTCTAAAATCGATATACCATGAACTACATTCAAAAGAGGACAACACCAAACTCACCATCGTACCTGCTTCAGCCATATAAGAACGGTATGTAGAGATTCCCATCTTGCTGAGATCACTACTGATCAAATTTCCGGGTTGAGAACGAACGTCCTGAGGCAGGCACATGACAAGTACGTATGACTCTTGTATGTGCGCCCATAGGGCGTCCAGTGCCAGCTCTCGGAAAGTTCGACATGTCAACACCAGGTGGTACAGAGTGGTATATGACGGTCGGACGCCGCTCGCCGTAACTTCTGTCACGTTCGCAAAGATGACTTGCAAAATCTCTGAGATCTGCAGGCAGGCGTGCATTGCGGGTGCAAATCACGACTGGACATTGGGTGGTTATTGATTAGTCTTGTGGCTGGTATGATCTGCTACTCACCGGACACCGTCAAGAGTTATCGTGATAGAATGAGCGTCAAAAGGCGAGGTTTTGAAGGTGACTTTACTCGTTGTCATCCGGGGTGCTGGCAGTAATACTTCAATTTATTGATCATCTCGGAGAATCTGAACACACGGCCTACTGTTTACTATGGCCTGAGGCAACTTGAGGATCTGTGAGATGGCTGCGATCGCGAGAAGATAAAACTGGTGTGACGGTTGCCTTGATCGAGGAGCGAGGAACCATCAACATCGTGTACCGTGGATAACCTTCTGGGGGGTTATCCATATCCACCCTAGAGAAATTAGGGGTCAGTTATCCACTGGTGAGTAGGGTGGATATATCATATCCACCGGCGGCAAAACCAGCTCCGTGTTTCGCGAAATTTGCGTTCATTCACCAATACGAAGTATATATATTCCATGTCCCAGTCTGTCTCTGTCAAGACCATTTCTTGCACAAAGTTGCTTACCAGCGGAAGAATGACAGCGTTTCTCAGTGACGCAGATGTCAAATCCTTATTAGCAAGTACATTGCCTAGTCTCCCAGGGTCAACTCGGAGATTGATGATACTGGCAGCATCGAAACCATTGCCATCGAAAGAACTTTACCTTTACTTGAACCATCTTTTGCTTAGGTTACAATTAAATTCTTGTGGTCAGACCTTGAAGAAGTTCGAAGGTGATAGTTCCTTCTTTTTTCAAGGGATATGATGCACGTGTTGGGATAGCAGACATGGTTGCTAACTTACTGGCAACGGTCACTGCAAAAGAACGACAATCCGCATTGGCAACTTGCGTGTGCTTGAACTTTGAGCAAGATAGCGTAGCGCGTGACTGTATACAATGTGGCTGCTCACTATCGCATCAATCAATGACTTCTGTGCGATACAGAGAAGTGTGCAACCCCGTCCTCTGAGTAGGGTCCGACATAGACAAGCTGGTAGAAAACATGTAGAAAGCGGAGATGGATCGGATCATTTGAAGGGCCAAATAAAGATAGAGAGATGCACGTGGCGCTTCGTCTGCACAGCACTGTGAAGCTGTGCGGAGAACACGAGGATGCTGTACGGAATACGCACCTTGGTAGGCAACTTAAACCAACACTCATGCAACCCTCTCGACCCAAAAGCAAACATCTACTATCTCAGCTACTAGCCCGCCTCTCTCGTTCTTGCGTGGAGTGAATCTGCATCAGATTTTTCTGAGTGGGGTTTTGTTGTGAGTGATACTCTGGTTGTTTCGAGTAGGAAAAGCTGAAGTGAGGAAAGGATAGGACCACTCACCGACTGGTATTGAGGAATATCCCCTGCATATATCGTCCCAAAGTTGTCCTGTGAGTCGGAGTTGAATTTCGACCTCTCGTGAACAATTCCTCTGACATGAACTCAGGTGAAAGCAGATAGACCAGTGAACTCACGCACGATCTATACCCCCACAAGACAACCATTCTTATCCAAGGATACAGCGAGCTGCTCTCACGCATATAGTCCACGATTCCCTTGATTGAGATCCCCGAGCGCCCATCATGTCTTCTGCCGCCGCTAATATGAAAAAGACATCAGCTGTGACCCCCTGCAAGACAATGCGAGGCCATACTAAGCGAGTACGAGGCGTTGCGCACCTGCCCGGCGGGCAGCGCATTATCACATGTTCGTGCGACGGCTCACTTCGACCATGGGACCTAGAGAGCGGCGCACAGATAGGTGACGAGTGGCGAGATGGAAGGGATGAGGCAGGAGTATGCACGATGGCATTGTCTCCAAATGGCAAGACTATTGCCAGCGGAAGCAATGACGGGACAGTGAGGTTGTGGGATGTCGAGACGGGAAAGGTTGTCGTCAAATGGAAAGGGCACACTAGATTTGTGATGTCAGTATGCTGGAGTCCAAATGGTGAGCGAGTGGTGAGTGGAGGCTGGGAGGGGACGGCCAGAGTGTGGGATGTGAAGAGCGAAGAACCCGTCAAAGGTCTGAATCCGATCAAGACGGGGCACAAGGTGGTGCACGCGGTGAGCTACTCACCCAAGGCAACAATGATCGCGACAGGAGGATTCAGTGAGGGAATCAAAATCTGGGACGCAAAGACGGGCAAACTGCTCAACCAAATCAAATCTTACTACACCATTTGGAGCTTGGCCTGGACCTCGGATGAAAAGAAGCTTATCGCCGGCGTCCATGGCTCGATTAGGATATTCGACACTGCCACATGGCAACAGATCGCCGTTCTAGAGGGTCACACAAATGTTGTCTTCTCTATCGCTTTATTTCCGAACGACCGCCTCCTTGCGAGTACATCTTGGGACGGAACAGCGCGTCTCTGGAATCTTGACACAAACCTTCAAGTCAGTCCGCCCCTACAACATGAAAAGATCGTCGAGTGTGCAGCCTTTTCCGCTGATGGAATGCTGCTATCCACGGGTTGTGCTGATAAAAATGCGTATGTGTGGGATGTTCAAGCAATCCTCAAAACAGCTGGCCTAGAAGACCTACTGTCCATACCTGATGTGAGTGCTGACTTGACTCCCACTCGCTATCTCATTCCCAATGACTGTCAGGCACACAAATCTGAACTCAAAAAGAAGGTATGTATCATTTCGTGACTTTTCCTGACTACAGCACGCTAATTTTCCGCTCGCACAAGTCGTTATCAGGTGTACGTTGTGCATTTTTCTGACCTTGACACTGATTGTGACATCGACATTCCAGGCTAATGCTACGCGACGTCCACCGATCCGTCCAACCCCACGTCGAGTGCCTCCAGGCTTTTTCGATAACGTGCAAGACCGTGATCCTGTGCGTTACTACCGTCTCAATTTGCCCTCCTTGCTCTGACTTCTATATTGTTAGTCGTCCACTACCAGTCGTCCCCATCCTGATTCCTCTCTACGTCGCCGCCTCCGTGCTTTTGCACCCTCCTGGGGATCACGTACACGTGCACTCCTCGCTCGCCTTCCCCAACTCTTCCGCCGCGCTCAACCCAATGCCGGTGATCCAGTTGAACTCCAGCAACGCCCAGGACCTAGTGCTTCCTCTCGCCGCAGTCCTCCCGTTGTCGAAGTTCCTGCACTAGATGACAAGAAGGTACATCTTTTCAGGGATGTGTCATCAATGGCTGGTGTCTTAAACTTTTTTACAGGCACTGTACACTGCTCGGCGCCCTGAACGAGCTAGCGACAAGGCCAAACGCATCAAGAACCCCACATGGTGGGCTCGTGTTGTGCTGTTCCTCTGCTGTGCGTCTCCGTCCACCGACGACAGTCATTAATTGTATTAAAATATGCACAATCACATTCATCTTTATCCTCCTTTTGTCATCTCTCAGTGTTTTCCGCTAAACAATCATTGCCGTCTCGCATTCTAATTCGTCTGGGAAGTAATGAGTCGATTTGCGCATCTGTTGGTGAGACTGTCTAGCCTGGAGGAGCTCAGCTTGATGTGAGCTTACATATACATCAAGTATGTTTCGTTTCTATACCTGCCTAACTTATTCTCCAGATTCTCGAGCACTAGACTCAGTCATGCGTGGATGCTTCTCTGAAGAACGCGAGACAATTCACTGCCCGTTCGCTCGACCTTGGTCCCATATCCGAAGCAAGGCACTAACCCTCCTGGAGATTCAATTTCTTTTCAACATGAGGTTTGCTTGTTTCCAGCCCAGTCAGAATTAGGCTCAGTGTTCTTTTATGCATGCCCACAACTTTGCCATGCTCTTCGAGGCATTGATAGGCATTGAGCATACAACATCATCACTTACCACTCTGTTCTAGCCCGGCCTTCACGAAGTCATTAGCGACGAGACGAAGTCTGCATGGACGCAGTGTGTGCCTGTGACATTGTTCACAGCCGTGGTCTGGCCGTTATCACATTCATACGTCAATCGATTAATTTCTGTTCTGTTCTGCATTCTTTGTGTTTGCCCTAGCTTATGCCGCTTTTCACAGTCGTCTATATACACTCGACCTAGTAAGGCCACCCATCTGACCACTTGACCATTCACTTTCAGCCTCATAATCCGGTTTGTTTCGTTTCCTATATCGTATTCGGTTGATTCGCCGCCTTGAAACAGGACACGATATTCATCGTGTATGTGAAGCTGACAATTCCCTATCGCAGTGGTCGGCCGAGCGAGTTTAAATGGTAGGACCAAAAATTTCAGCGAGCAAGATCGCGCCCAGGCCTTCCTTGCTGGCACAAATTTCACAGCGCAGGCTTTCAATGCCAACTAAACGAGCGCTGCCGCAGCGAATGCGCGATGTAAACTCTTCCTCAGGAAGGGTAGCTACAAACGAGTATGTGATTTTTCGTACCCCTTCGAGAACGCACTTCACACCACGTTACTAGGTTTGAAGCTTGCGGAGCGCACTATTCAGTTCGCCGATACCCTTACGTTGCTAACAGAGGAAAACCTCAGAGCTGCTCGGGTGCTACATGCAGAGGGCTCTCTCAAAGAAGCCACAAAGTATTACACGACGACCACAGACGGCGAACGAAAATACGTTTTAGGCGCCATCGGCATAGCACAAATGCAGATCCAGAGCGGTAAGCTGCTTGAACACTGTAACTCATCTTAGTTTCGGATGAGATAACTGCAGCGATCCACACCCTTGATCTTCTTCTGCAGCCTCAAAATCCTCAGCGTTCCGTTGAAGCAGTGGTCGTGCTCACTGCCCTCCATGCACACCCCCGTCCAGGTGTTTTGAACTCAGATTTCGCTCAAGAAAATGCTAAAGCCCGTGAATTATTCGACTGCGCAATCAAAGCTCTCGAGCAAGACGACTCTCGTGCATCCAATGGTAACCTGCATCACCCATGCATCACCCAGCCAGTTGTATCAACGATGCCTTGGATATGCACGTTAAAATTGGCACGGCTTTGGCAGGAAGGGAGTCTCGACAGGACAACGCGGGCCCTTAAGGAGGCGCTGGGGCTTAGCGAACCGGACGAGCAGATCGATCCACGGCTGCTCGACAACATGGGCACCCTCCAGCATATGGAAGGCAACCTAGCAGAGGCACGGGCACGGGCCCTGTATGAACATTCACTCACTAAATCAACTAGCCTGGGCCCGGATGTTGCAGAGGGGATGTCAACATCGATGTTATACAACCTCACGCGGGTGTACTAGGACGTTGCAATGGCGAAGGAAGCATACGACAAACTCTTAGCAAGATATCCGGAGTATATCGGCGGTGAGTGCAGGTAAACGACACTTATGTCTCTGTCTGATTGTCTTTTACCCAAGGTTCGACAAGCGCAGATACTAGCTGATCTCAATCAGTCAAACGAAGCGCATGACCTCTTGAAACAAGCCATGGCATCGCAAAACAGCAATCTCAATCTCCGCGCGTTCTACACCTACTTCCTCATTCAATGCTATTTCTCGAAACCTGCCAAAGATCTCGTCTTTGCTACTCTCAAGGATCGTGACAAGCATTATTATGCGCCGCTGACTAGATTCAATATTATCAGAGCCGGAAAAGTCGAGACCCGAGTCCGAAGGGCTTAGAAGAGCGGAGACGCGGTTTCCAGCGCTACCCGCTTACTCCAGAGGAAGCTAGCGAGCAGCAGCGGATCCCGCGGCACGTCCAAGGTCTATGGGGTCTCGATCTAACTCTAAATGTGACACAGAGACTACTACTGAAGAGGAAGAGTCGGAACATGATTGTTTTGTTTTGCATGAACAAGACACGTTACGCGGTTTCTTGTTCTTGTTTTGCGGGGTTTTTTCTCGATATTGTAGCCGTGACTTTGTTGGCCCATTTATTCTTCATATATGTTCTATTTTTTCTTTCCGACAGCTGACGGCTTGGAGTAGATCTCACTTCGCTCTTGTACATACTGCAACAATAAAACCAACTTTCTGGGCGGCTTAGACATAGCAATTATTCTCTACGCTGGTCATGTTTCGAGTCCCAACATACGTTCGCAAGGAACGTCGCTGTGGCATACATTAGATGAAGTTACCAAAGTAGGAAAGTCGCCAGAAACATATGTTACGAGTCTTACGATATTGATATTTGAGGTTCCATACGTACGGGGAATTAGAGGAGGGGAAGACGATGGAGGTAAGACGAAAGTGAAACGGTGTCACGACTACAGGCTAGGCTGTGGTCCTGATGCCTTGCCGCAAGCCTATGAACTTGTCCAGTGTAACACTAACAATGCCTAGAATATTCACAATGCCAACTTGTTTCATTTTCCACGTCGTGACCACAAGAGAATTGTGGACGTGAGCCAGGTATATAAAGGGTAGGCATCTCCTCTGCATCGTTATCACCTTTCATCTCTTACTTCACCTCATGAGTCACGCAGTCACTTTAAACTACCCTGATCCTCAGCGAGCACGGACTCCTTCACTGAGTCCGTACTCTGAGGTCTATCCTATGCTGCACTGGATGTTACACAGGACGTTCGGTGGTATCGTGTACTCATCGCCGAGTATCTGAATCTACCTGGCTGATGAGATCTGCATGGCGTACTAACCTTGTGTGTTCTCCTCGTAATAGAACATGTCATTATAGCAGCATGGTCTCTAGCCAGAGCCCATGATGCTATAATGATAGTGTACTCATCGCCGAGTATCTACCTGGCTGATGAGATCTGCATGGCGTACTAACCTTGTGTGTTCTCCTCGTACTAATAGAATATATCATTATAGCAGCATGGTCTCTAGCCGCAGAACCCATGATGCTATAATGATACATCCAAACTGGACTATTAGTATAAGCCTAAGCTGCTCTCGACAGTTGGACGCGCTGAAGTCGCTTGCAGCTTGGTCTGGACGTCGGATTATCGCCGGGTACATGCGCGGCTCGATTAGGATATTCGACACTGCCACATGGAAGCAGATCGCCCTTCTCGAGGCCAGCATCGCTTTGTCACGAAATGACCGCCTCCTTGTGAGTACATCAGGGGATCAAAAGGCGCGTCTGTGGAATCTCGATACAAAATTCCTAATTGGTCCACCCCTCCAACACAAACATATTCATATTGTAACCAGTGCAGCCTTTTCCGCTGACGGAACGCTGCTATCCACAGGTTGTGCTGATGGAAATGCGTATGTGTGGAATATTTACGCCATCCTCCAAGCAACTGGTCTAGAGGATCTCCTATCCATACCTGATGTGAGTGTTAAACATATCAGCTACCGTCTCACTGACAAGCCTGATATTGTGTACTGTCAATTAGGCATCAAAAGTCGAACTCACACAGAATGTATATGCCTCCCCTCATGGCTCTTCAACGCACGACATAGAAGCTCAGTCATTTTTGGATGTATGCGACGTGTTTGTCAACCTTTTCGATGATTCTGACATCTACCTTCCAGGCTGATGCTACCGTCAGATGTCTCGACCCGCTCGGGGATGCTGATGAACTCCCACCAGGTTTTTTTGACGACATGGATGCCGGTGTTCATGTGCGTCATCACCATTTCTATCGATAATTTTACTCCTGACCTATGTGCTCTCAGTCCTCCGCGAGACCTGGCACCCGTCCTAATTTTTCTGCACTCCTTGATCGCCTTTCATCGTTCCTTCGCCGTTCTGAGTCACCCAATGAAGAGATTGAAACTTCGGAATCACGTCCGCGTGCGCTCCTTAGTCGCTTATCTTCATTCATTCGCTCTCCGCCGAACACTGATGGAATATCTGAACTTCCACAACCCCCAATGTTTGCGCGATTAAGTCCACAGGTGCTCCTAGGTCACCTCACCTTACTCTTGCCCCACTCTCGACTCCACACCGACGAAACAACCGAACCTCAGCAATCCCAAACGCCATCGGGATCACGTCCAGGTGCATCGATTGGTCGCCTGTCGTCACTCTTCCACTCTCCACCCATTGCTGATGAAACCCCCGAACTTCACCTATGGACAAGGCAAACTACCTCTTCTCATTGCAGTTTCCGCGTCGTCGAAGTTGCTGCACAACGAGACAAGCAGGTATGTCTTTCTTGGATGTGAGTCCGATTTCTGAGGTCTGATAACTGTGAAGGCATTGTATGTTTCTCCGCCGCGGGAAACGGCTAGTGACAAGGCGAAACGCATCAAGAACCCTACACGGGGGGTTCGTGTGGTGTTCTTTCTCTGCTGCGTCTCTCTTGGCACCGACGATACTCAGGGCAGCGCATAAGTATTGTCTCGGCATTGTAGTTCCTTTCATCTCGTAGATATCCTTTCTTATTAGTAATGTTCATCCTGACTCGTGCATTGCTTGATAGCACGGTTTACACAACTATCATTCATTCATTTTTTGGTTTGTCTTTTTTTCTGCTGTTTTCAATAAGTGAAGAAAAATGAAGAAGCGAAAAAGCAGGAAAACACTGCTGGACATGGTCATGGTAGGCTTGGTGGCATGAGACAATGAAATATGCTTATCTATACTGGATGTCCACTAGATGACATGTAGACTGCGCTGTGTCGGGGGAAGTCTACAAGGACTCTGCAGAAATGCGTGTGCTGGAGTCAAGACGCGAACTTTGTGACTTGTGAAGGCGAGAAGTTTTCATCGAGGCTTAGGTCAAGTTGTGGTCAAGGAAAATATTAGATTTCGCTCTGAAGATGCGACTATCGAGTAGCGCCTAGACCCAGCTTCGTATTCTTGATGATAGCTGTCAAAGGCGCATCAATCCCAGTGGACGCACCCCCACCGATCCTGTCTCCTTCTGCCCATCCCATAGAAGCAAGCATCCTGAACCCGACATTCGTTTGTCCGATCTTTGGAGCAGCCTACGAACGAGAGTGTAAGAGCCGCATTTATTTCAAGTGAAGGAATCACATACCTTGCCAACTTCATCTCCATCTTTATGTCGAGGTATCGTATCAAACTGGCCTCCATGTTTCTTCATGATACTCTTGACTTTGTACTCATCAACAGTACGCCTCTTCGTGGACTTGATGAGAGTAGTATATCTCCCTGCTCCCTTGCCTTTACTCTGACTCTTGAGGCCAAACGAGTTAGCAAGCTCGTGAACTTCCTTCCTCGACGCTTTGTTCATCGGAGGAAGTACCATGTTGTTCTTTCCGTTGGCATCACTAATGAAGCGCCGAATCTGCTTCTCCAGTGTCACCATATCAACAATGGCATTCCGGAGTTCAGCGAGCTCCTTCGGATCCAGCTGTGCGGCTGCCCGCATCGCCTTGCGCCCCTTCTTACCGCCTTTCTTTGGAGAAATGGGATCGACGGCATCGAGAAGGCGGGCCTCCTCACGAGCTCGTTTGCGTTCAGCTTTCTTGGCTCGATCTTTCTCCCACACCTCTTGGAGCTCGGGGGGCATTTCCTTCATCTTGTCTTTCTTGCCCTCTGAAAATCGATTAGATAACTGATCGACATGACATGGCAAGAGTACCAACTCGCTGGCTGATAGCTGAAGGATCCGTCTAATTCTTCGTAGTCGTCGATGTGGTCGAATTGACCATTTTGTATTGCACGGAATAGTTTATTGCGTAGTTTGCGGTCTTTACCGCCGGCTATACCGCTATGCATTTCAAGCATGTCCTATAGGTAGAAGTCAGCCCTCATAGAGTGCAAGGAGGGAAACCAAGACACCTCTATTCGTGCGATGTAATCATCGTCGGAATCACCTCGATTCCATGGCGGGAAAGGAGCATCAGACTCCTCCTCTGAGTCGCTCCCAGCTGCAGCTGTTGCTGGCTTCGTCGAGCGCGATTTCTCGCGGACTCGACGGAGTCTAGCCTGAAAGTTAGCTCTTGGACTGAGTTCGTCATCGGACGAATCATCCGCTTCATCAGAATGATCTGAGCGTGAAGGTTCACAAGGCCTTCCACCCTCTGATTCTGCAATAAGTATTTCCTCCTCAACTTCAAACACCGCGTTTTCTTCCTTGTCTTCTTCATCGCTTGTGTTGTTATAGCTCCCATGGGAGTCACTTCCGTCGTCGTCTTCCTCGTCCTCGATTCTCATCCGCACTTCGTCCTGGATTTCATCTATCGTGCGATGCCGTGATCCCTCTGCGCTCATGCTCTGAACGAAGCCTTTCATAGCCTCCAAATCCGGTTCAAGATCGGGGTCTAGATCCATCCCCCCTAGTCCATGAGACACTTCGTCGATACCATCGTTTTCTGGGGCGCCATCTTCGTCGTCATCACCAAAATCAACATCAGAATCGTCCTTCCGCCGAGACTCCCATCGGGCACTCTTGCGCTCCCGTTCATCAGCATCTCTCAATCTCGCTTCAGAAAGTATCGCGCCAAAGGACCCAAACATTGCCCGACGTTGGGCACGCTTACGAGTTACTCGAGCATCTTGTTTCCTTGCTTGTACCTTCGCTTTTGAGCGATCGCCCGGAGTGAAGATTGGTCTCTGACGAGATTGTTTCTTCGTGCTGGGAGTAGCGAAATCGAATGAAACGGAGGAGAACTGGGGAGCTTCGCTTTGAACTGGGAGACTCTTATTTTCGATTGTGTCTTCATGCGTCACGGGCCCTGGGTAGGTTTGCATGGGATTGGTAGTACCTGTCAGCACAGACCTCGAGGGTAGCCGTACCCGAGGAACATCAGGAATTGGCGAAGCTCGCCCTGATCGTGGGTGGGGCGCAACATATACGATAAGTTCGTCCTCTTCTCCAAGAGGAGCGCTACCCCAGCCCGTGCGATCGAAGAGCACGACATCGCTGCCAGAGCGATGCGCAGATGGTCTAGTAGGTTCTGTATCCACGAAGAAGGTGGGGGTATCGTCTTCAGGGGAGACAGTGATTTCGTTTGATATTGGTGCTGTGGGAGACTGCGAGAATGGGATCGGGTCTGGTTCATTGATGACTATTTCGTCATCTTTAGTTGTCACTAGGGCAGCTATTGAATGCTCTAGTGTAGTGATGCTGTGTATAGTGATCGCGGTTGTCTCATTGACCACCGCATCAATGGGTGCGGGGCTAGGTTTTTCGGGCGATACATCTGTGTGCTCTGGAGCTGGATGGGATGAGGGAGTTGCGACAGCGTGTTTTCTCTTGTTATACACCCCAGTGAATACCTCCTCGCATGAAGCAGAAGCGACTTGTGAAACCAGGGTAGTAGTTGAAGCCTGAGCAGTATGAAGAGGAGGAAAAAGTTTTCCCATATCAGCAAAGTCGACCTCCTCCAATTCCTCCTCATGATCAGAATCACCGTCTTCTGAGGATGACGAGGATGGAGGGGGAAGAGTCACTCCACTGAATACGCGAGTAACGCGATCTGCAGTAGGAACATGGCTTTCTTCACTCGGACCTAACCATCCCGCACCCACCATTAAGGACAAACCACAATGACCAGAAAAACACAACACATACCGGCACTCTCAGCCACAGGCTGCAGGATATCTTCCTCCTCATGAAACAACGTCCTCGTAAGCACCGATGGCACGAATATAACAGGTTTGAGGTACGGTCGTTCAGAGTAGAGGAGTTTAGAGAGAGGTGTGTTTGGTGCGTTTCTGTTCTGATTGGTACTGTGACCGAAGCCTGGTCGTGCTCTGGGAGCGTCAGATGTTCCTCGCCCTCGTCCTCTGCCTCTGGTGCCCATCCCACGACGAGGGGTGTTTCCTCCTCGCTGCGGCGTACCTGATCCCGATCCCGATCCAAGCCCCGGCCGTCCCCCCCGACCGCGCGATGGAGTCCCACCTCTCGATAAGTCTGCATAGATGTCAAGATAAGACGAAACACTTGTGTTTCTCTACGCACTGCTCGATGATGGCTCCTGCCAGACCTGAACCACGAAATCCGTCTCGCTATGAGGGTAGTTTCCTCGAGGTGTATCGTCGTTATAGTCTTGCCTGCGTCCTCGTCCCCGA
This sequence comes from Suillus placidus, assembly GCA_016628565.1. Lineage (NCBI taxonomy): Eukaryota > Fungi > Basidiomycota > Agaricomycetes > Boletales > Suillaceae > Suillus > Suillus placidus. The sequence continues at coordinate 279,325 of JABBWD010000052.1, forward strand.
CCACGTCCTCCACGTCCGCGTCCGCCACCTCGACCTCGACCTGGGCCTCGGGGAGATCCACGCCCACGATCGTTGTTGTTGTTGTTGTTGTTGTTATTGTTTCCTCTAGGCATAGCGACACAGAGAGCAAATCGTACAAGAGATATGGACAAGATAAAAGATAGATACAATAGTGGTTTAGATATATGAACTTTGAGAGGATGAGTGAATCATATCATTGACACGAGATCGGTGCCGTTTACAGCCTGGCCGGTGTAATTTTCAGGCTATCAAACAAATCAGCTGCAGCCAATCGAAAGCCGCAAAAATTGACTGGAATACGTCACGTCGAATATCCATTCACATTTGAAAGTACGTATGGAACACGAATTCGGAGTGTTTACATAAAGCAGTGCTGCAAACCTTTACGACTCTGAATAAAATAGAAGAATCTGGACTATATGACATGTGTACGATACCATGGCCATGCATAGTCGAACAGCGATAATAACTCTCAGAAAAGATACAAAGAACAAAGAAAGAAAAAAGAAATCAAGAAACCAAGAAACGCATTCACAACATAAATCTTCATACATGTGTTCCTACGCAACATCAGCAATCCACACCTCGACCAACACACAAACACATACCTCAACTAGATCTTGGAGGAGGCGGTAAATACCTCCGATCATCCCTAGGATCCGGTCTATACGAAGGCCGTCCATACATCCTCGGAGGGGGTGACCTCGGCGGCCTCGTATCCCTATCGTACGCACTCCCATAAGACGGACCACCATCCCCAGGTCCCGACCTCTCTCTTGGCGGATAATCCCTCTCAACAGAAGCACTACTAAACGGCGGCGGCCCCCCACGCGACTCATAGAACCCACCGCTCGTCCCGCTCCCTGGTGGCGGCGTCGCAGCAGAACGAGGCGGGTAATCACTCATTGACATCGATGGTCTGCGAGGTGAGTAGTATCCACCACCGCTGTACGGCGGGTCCTCGCGTGCACGTTTGAGAGGTGGTCGGATATCGTCAAGAGAACTGTTCGCGCCGCCTCTTCTTGGGGGACTCGGGCTGCGCGGACGGACGCCACGGACGAAGGGTGGGTCGTTATCTGGACCTGTGTAGCGGGAACGCTCGAAGTCTCGCGGTGGATACGAACGGTCGTCTACGGGGGGCAGGTATCCATCTCCCAGGCGCGAGCTCAGTGGACGGGAAGAATCAATAGGGCGGACTGGGGAACTGGAAAACGGTGCTCTCCGTTCCGGTTCACGTCCTTCCCACCCGGAACTTCTGGGAGGTGGTGCGTCGCGGTCATACCGTTCTCTCTGGGGCTCTCTATCATAGGGTCTCCATACAGGCGGACGAGACTTGTCATCATCGGCAGCTCCATACCAGTCACGCCGCCTATCGAATGAGTCTCGCTGATCAGCAGTCGCAAACCTTCGGTCAGAATCAGCTTCGAATGATACGTCCGTCCGAGGTGGTGACCGTGGAGGATAGTAACTCCTGCCTCGAACGTCCGAAGGAGGTGGACTGTAGCGGCGAGTATCCATAGCATCAGGACGCCTGTCATCACTGAACCCTCTGTCAAGGTCCGAGCGGTAAGGTGGTCTTACGTCTGATCTCTCCCGTGAGAGATCCCTTGCACGGAGATCGCGCGCATCACGAACAACTGGTGGTGAATCTTTGGGTCCACGGAGGTCATCCCGAGCGACAGATGCCGCCCGAGGTGGCGCCACATAACCACTGGAGCGAGGGGGAGGAGTTGCTGGGCGTGCAAAGTTATCGTTGACAGGTGGACGAGGACGGACTTCAGCAGGAGCAGCAGGACGATCACTCAAAGGCAGTACACGTGATGGTTCTACAGGGCTAGTACGGGCATCCGGAAGAGGCCGATCAGAAGCGATGGGTGCATTTGACAGGCGCTCCTCCAAACTCGGTTGGTGGGTGATACGGGTTTCCACTCTTGGAGCCCCAGGCTGGCTGAGACGTTCTTGGAGAGAAGGAACTGATTGTTGAGATATTCTCTCTTCAAGAGGTCGAGGACGATCAACATCCGCTGCACCAGCAGAAGGAAGGCGAGTAGGTCTGTCATCAGCCATGCGGTGACTGTCATCGGGTGAAAGCGGAGGTCGAACAGTACGATCTTCAGAACTATGGACTGAGCCAGCGACTCTGGTTGGACGATCGTCAAGGGTGACTCGACTAGGACGATCGCGGTCATCAACCACCATACTATGAGATTCACGGTCATCAATAGGCGGTCGCCTATCATCGAGAGATGGACGTGGACCGCGATCGTCAGGGCGCAGGGAAGGGCGCTTGTCTGCATCCAAATCGTCTTTTGAATCAAAGCGGCGAGGAGGGATGTTATCAAATGGATATCGTGGCTCATAATGGCGTTGTTCTGGGGGAGGTCTAGGAGCATGGCTGCGTCCATAAGAACGACCACCGTATTGAGGACGGTCTCTGTCACGATCACGTCCCCATTCACGCTCTCTTTCACGTTCTCTTTCACGTTCTCTGTCTCTTTCTTTATCAAGGGATGGTTGATCCCTTGGAGGAAGTCGAGGGTCATTACCGTTAGGGCGGCTATCGAGAGGACGGCGTTCTGCATCAAATCGGACCCTTTTGTCGTCCAATGGAGGATCACGAAAGGAGTCTCGTCTAGTATCGTCTTTACCATCGTAGGTGGACTTTGGTGCTGAAGAGTCGACGGGAGGACGAGTGGTATACTCACCAGGACGGTCACCAAGAGGACGAGGAGGGTCATTTTTTGAACTATCGCGATGGTCGGCTGAAAGAGCACCATCTCGGGCGCTAACGTCGGCATTATCTGGACCCGTTGACATGTTTCTTTCAGGTTTCGAAGGGGAAGCTTCAACCTTTTTTCCAGGTTTGGGTCCTCCAGGTGGGGGAGTAGGGTCTGGATTCTAAGAAACACGTGTTAAGTGCGAGGGTTAGGGCAAGACCAAAAATAAAGCACATTAGCTGTTGATGATGATTTCTTGACTACGGGTGGATCCGTAGGCCTCCTTGTTGAATCTGAAGAGTAAGGAGGGATTTGGTCGTCAGAAGCGTTATCGTAAGCAGAGTGATTGTAATAATCCGCAGGGAGCTGTTCTGGATGTGGCAGAACCTGAGAAGAGGCTGGGCCCAAATAGAGGCTAGCAAGAGCAGCTGGCTGAGGAACTGCACGATAGAACTCGTGCTGACCTTCCTTGATGATAGATTTTAAATTTTCCAGTACTTCAAGATCGTTTTTTCCGGCAGGTAGGATGGCTTGTGGAGAAAAGAACTGTTGTTGTTGTTGCTGTTGTTGTTGCTGCTGGGCCTGCTGCGGCTGACTATTGGGTCCGTGCGCATAAAAGTTATAAGACATGCCAAAATTCTGAAAGTTGTTGTTGGGGTTGTTGGTAGCCGATGTAGAAGCAACGGAGAATGGCGAAGACATGAGAGCAGGTTCTTCACTTGGTAGAGGGACTAGGAAAGAAGTGTTTGGATCCTCTGTAAACGTGGTGACGGTTCGTTCGCGGTTATTGACGTTGTTTCGGCCTTTGCGCTTTTTATTTTGCCTTGCTGACATTTTTTTTGCGGTCCGAATTGGTTTTACCTTGGATTTAATCACTATGAAAGATCGATCAGTTCGATCAGAAAAATAAGCTGCAAACCATGCTTTACCAACGAGGCTGGAAGATGGGAGTCAAGAAGATAGAGAGAGAGCGTCAAACTCGATTCAGAATCAGATTTATCCCAATCGGTCAGCTGTTCACAACCCGCTCCCATTGGTACTACTATAGGTAGCCTACAGCAAGGCTACAAGGAAAACCATCGAACTTTGTAGAATAGTGGTGAAATTTCCTAAAACAGTTGGTCGCGATTCATCAACGCGCGAATTTAAAACAAGTCCTGATCTCAACTCTCTTCGTTAGAATCACTTTGTCCCAAGGTCTGTCGTCGGCGTCGACTTCGGTACTCTGCACAGCAAGGTTTGTGCCCTATCATCGCATCAACGTACCACTAACTCGTCACTATCCAAAGATCGGCGTAGCAAGAAATCGAGGTATCGATATCATTGTAAACGAGGTTTCTAATCGTGCAACACCGTCCGCATCTTCTTTCACAGATCCTTGCATTCTTAATTCTCATTCCATGTCTTTTTATCTAGTTCTCTCGTCGCATTTGGCCCGAAACAACGCTCTATCGGTGAATCGGCAAAAACCCAAGAGACCTCAAATTTCAAGAACACCATAGGTGGCCTCAAGCGTCTCATCGGTAGAACACTACAAGATCAAGATGTCGAAGTAGAGAAGAAATTCCTCAATGCAACCCTCGTCGATATCGGAGGAACAGTCGGCGTAGAAGTTCGCTACCTGATAAAAATTTATTAATCTCATACTGATCTAATCTATCGCAGGTAACATATCGCGGGCGAAAAGCAGATTTTTTCTGCTACCCAGCTTGTTGCGATGTATTTTGGCAAGCTGCGTGATATCACTGCAAACGAGCTCAAGACCGGAGTCTCTGATCTCGTTATTGCCGTCCCAGGATGGTACACCGATATTCAGCGACGAGCAATGCTCGACGCAGCACAAATTGCTGGTCTCAATGCTCTCCGTCTCATCAATGACACCACCGCCGTTGCACTCGGTTATGGTATCACAAAGACTGATCTCCCCGAGCCAGAAAACCCACGACACGTCATGTTCGTCGATGTCGGCCATTCCTCCATGTCCGTCTCAGTCGTCGCATTCTCCAAAGGTCAATTGTCCGTCAAAGCAGCTGCGTACGATCGCCACCTAGGTGGTCGTGATATTGACTACGCTCTCATCCGGTACTTTGCTGCTCAATTTAACGACAAATACCACATCGACGTCCTTTCCAACCCAAAAGCAACTTTCCGTCTCCTCGTCGGCTGCGAGAAACTGAAAAAGGTTCTTTCAGCTAACAACGAGGCCCCCTTACGTCGAAT